>CM064537.1:0-152847 GCA_032716605.1 Paralithodes platypus | reverse complement strand
ATTGATATCAACAAACCAGCTAAGAAGGGGAAAATAGAGTCTAGGCCCAGCCAGTGTGCTATTTGGCAGACGCGTTTTGTTGTGCACGGCGTGCGCCGGTCTAGCAATCTATGGTAACTGTTCACTGAAGTCCCTGATCATCAGGGCACCCTCTTACCCCAGTTATTGAGCAGGGAGTACAATCACGCTAATAAGTGATGTCTCGGCACCAAGTATGTTTTGTCAATAATTGGTATCAGCAATATCTAAGCTTCATTTCTTCATATCCAGTGAAATATACAAACATGTTCCTACACTTACCCCCACCCTATTCAACATCTGACAGACATTAATACATCATAAAGCAAGCCAAACGTAATGACTCCTGGGACATGATTATTAGCGCGATCGTCCCCCCCATAACATTGACCGTTTGCCCTGTGTATGAGTGAGAATGGGAACGCACTTATCATATAGCTCTCTCTCTCTTATATATATATATATATATATATACCATATATATATCCGGGAAGTAGCTTTTGTTACGGCAATAAGAGGGCATCCAAGCTCCTTCTCTTTCTGGAAGTATTGGTGAACGTTATAGGCCATCTCTTTTACCTGACTATGCAAGTGTGTGGGGCGATTTGGAGAGGCTTCCATTGTGGATGGTGGCAAAGTCAGGAATGAACTGATTTAGTTTAGACGTGACAGTACTAATTTCGTGCGCCTGGCAGCGCGCCATCACGTCATGTTTTTGTATAGTTTAAAGGGATAATCTGTGAGGGAGTTCTTTGCCCAGAAACCTGACAACGTCGCAGTAGCTACGGTGCCAATTTGTGTACAATGTCCGTTGTATTTACTAATAACAAGCGAATTAATTATAAAAACAAAGCTTTTTTGTACATGTAGAAATTGCCAGAGCATTTCAAACCGACTGAAGGTACTTAATACCGAAAATAATATATTTGTGTTGTAAATAATTATACATATGGCACCAATGTAAAGGGAGTAACCGCGGGTAGGACCGCCTGTTAGGATCTGTTTAACTTATAGTGTCACGCAGCCCCAGCCCAGCCAGTGAGGCTGGGCTACGTGGTGTCCCGTAGCCACTTCGTTCTACAATAGTTTTTCACAAATTTCGTTGGCGGGATATGATTTCCGCATATTTACTATCCTTTCCCGTATTCTCTATATCACTCACTGGCTCTTATTCCGTCTCTTGAGTGGCGTGAAGGTTGTCTGGCGATGTGGAACGAATGTGGAGAAGCGATGGTGGAGCTGAGCTGTGGGCGGTGGGAGGTAGGTGGTGGGCGGTGGAGTTGGGAAGGCAGGGTAGGGGAAGGGAGGGAAGGGGAGGGGTGGGGTGAAGTGAGGGGAGGAGGGTGTATTGGGTGGTTGGTGACCGTTTTGTTTTATGGTTGTGGTCACTACCCTTAACGGTTCCCCTCGTATGCCAGGGCTTGACCAAGGGCGCCCTTCCCTTTCAAAGCAGGCTCACTGATAAATTTAGAGTTGAATTTTGCTCCGCATTCTATTATATATTTATAGAATCACTTTCCTGTTATCAATGTCGAATGTCCTGGTCTTCGCCTTTCTGCTGATTATCTTCCCACCTCTCCCCTTCCACTCCTTCACTACTGTTGACTATAATCCTTGCGGGAGGTCACCAACACACGTCCTTCCTCTGCCAAGTCTGGACTACTACTTACTACTACTACTACTACTACTACTACTACTACTACTGCTACTACTACTACTACTACTACTACAACTACTACCACTACTATGATACCACACTATCCTACTACTATTCTACTACCACTACTAGACTATCCTACTACCATTCTACTGTAGGTAGCGCTAACGAACTTGACAATAATCTTGATCCCTGACCTCTCTCTGTAACTCAAAAGGGCCTAGAGCAAACTGGCTGTAAATATCCACATCTATTCCCTGGTGGACTCTCCCCAAATGATAGAAACGTCAGCCCGATTACTTTCATTAATTTTGGGTTATAAGAAATTGAGGGGTCGAGATTATTGTCATATTCGCTAGTGCTACCTATAAGTAACACCCCGTTCTTAACATTAATCATCAATTACAAACCCTAATGTACTTGAATAAACTAGTGAAATCACAAGGTCCTGTTAAGACCGGGACTCGTATAAAACAAGGGCTCTTAATCACTCGACTAGAAAGGCACACAGCCACAACGGTAACACTAGATCCAACCCTCGAACTTAAAATGCCGGTGCACAAAAACACCTATACCCTCCAGAGTTAAATCTGCGATAGCGGGGTATCCTCTAACTCGATATAAATGCACTACTACTACAGGCTGATGATCTCTGATATAGCCAGATCACAACAACATACAATTACGTTAATAATTATACAAGGAAAAAGATTGAGAGCTTAATTAAATCACTGGAATGATTTAATGCAAACAAGAAGAAGGTATAATTAAAGTTACTCTAAACAATAATAAATGTCACTCCTATATTAAAGAAAGTGAATGAAAGTCCTAAAGCATCGAACAGGAATCTTCTGAAGAAAGTCTGATGCTGCTAAGATGATCGAATCGGATTTTGAACTGTTATATAAAGCAGGAACAAGATATGACAAGTGTAGGGACATACAGTGTTAACTGGCACGGGAATAACAATAACTGCGCAATAGTATTATCTCCAACAACAAAAGAAGTACTTCCTCAGGCAACGCAAAAGCCTGCTCAGGTTGTGCACCTCAACAACAACCAAGGCTTACAATCAACGTGAATAAAAAGGCTGCATACATAACATAAGAGTTTATAATCCTAATCGGGTGTCTGCTAGGCGAATAAAGTCTAGCTGGGATGTCGTAGGCTAGGAAACAATGGCTGAGCAAGCGGCTCGTAGCCTAGTGAGGTCCTTAAGACTGTACGGCCAAATTACGTTAAATGACGGGGTGCTCTCTTGAGAGATCCAGATCGCTAGTATCTGGTTCTCTCCTGGCGACCCTCTTCAAGTCAAAGCAAAACGAGTTAGCACAGTGTTGGGTGGCAGAGGCAAAAGCCCTAACTCGCAACACAGAGCTAAACTCACAAGGTACACAGTCAGAAAGACAACCTAGACTTCCCACGCATCCGTTGCGATTGTACAAGTTCAACAAAACCTGGTACACATCGGAAATTACAACATCAATAGCCTCACCCCAGTCTAGCATTAAATAGCCCAGCAGATAACCAAGAAATAAGTAGGGAGTCACCGCAAGTGTGTCGAACCTCTACAGACAAAATGTTAACCCCTCCAAAATGTCTAACTAAACATGAAATATCTGAAAGCTTCAGCATATAATACGATGGCCGATATATGAAATCGTGCAGAACCAAAGGGGAGTTATGATGTTAAATAGATTAGAAGAATAAGAGGTAAGAAGTTGAGAGAGAGAGAAAGTGTTCTATAGGTGGAAGTCGGGGACAGAAGGCAAGGGAGATGTGTAGGTTATGCTGGTCAACCAAGCTCTGAGCGAGGAAGGCACAAAGGCAGCAAGGAGTGCGGGGGAACTACCTTCTGCTGCGGCAGAAGGGCGGCAAAGCGGCCAGCCACTCAGAGGGCCCGGCCGTGGCATGACGTCACCGAGACAACGCGTAACACTACGCGCACAACCCTCTGCCTCCTGCACTTACTCACTCACACTCTCTAGCTGTATCATGCAGTCTTATACATTAAACTTATAACTGATGATATAAAATATAATGCATTATCACAGACGAAAATAAAGATAAATTCTATACTGCCCGTGACATGACGATTCACAAGAAAGAAAGTACAACATTGTAGATAGACTGTAGCCAAATTCATTGCCCTGGCGAGTGTTAGCGAGTGGCCAAGCGAGTGGCTGAGCCCACATGGCGTTCTGCTAAGCTGCAGGCGTCACACCCCACCCAAGATATTAGACGCTCAACCATGAGCTCCATATCTGACAAGCAGAACCCCAATAAGACTCGCCACCCCTAACCACTTCGCAACAAAGAAAGGCAAAGCACAGTTCTCATCAAAAAAATTAAAACCCCTCCCAACACAATAGCTTAATTCATACTGCTATGCTCCTAGAGCGAGCTTCTACTAGCCCAGCCTTCTGAGAGAAGTACAGGTTCGACTCAGAACTTCAGCTATAATATACTTAAACATTTTAACTATTAAAAAAAGTTTTTATAGATTTTTTTCATTTTAATATGTTTATGGCGGCTGCACTACAGGGGCAAGCCAATTTTACTCCACTCTCAACACACACTGACTGAACGGCGAGGGTTCTCCTGCAAACAAACCCTCCCGTGACAAACAATCAGCCAAAACATTATCAGTGCCCTTAGCATGCCACACATCCAATTTGTGTTCCGGCAGCACAACAATACCTGACACTGATAAACTGCCCAGTTCATCACAAGACTGGCACTTCTCTTCGCTCTTTCCGGCAACAGGACCTGCCAATATCCTTTCACTAGTTCTACCTTCGTGATAAATGAGGCAGCCCCGATACGGTCTGCGGTATCGTCAACTCTAGGTAATGGATAGGCATCTGTCAGGGATAATGCTTCCACACTCTTGCAATCACCATACACACGGATCTTGCCACTCAACTCAGGTTGCAAACTCACTGGCAACGACCACTCACGATATCCCTTATCCCTCAGACCCTTGGGCAATGGATTGGTGTCTGTCAGGGATAATGCTTCCACACTCTTGCAATCACCATACACACGGATCTTGCCACTCAACTCCGGTTGCAAACTCACTGGCAACGACCACTCACGATATCCCTTATCCCTCAGACTCTTTTTCCACATTTCGTCTAGCTCTGTTTTCACGACAGGCTGTTGAGCAGGATTTATACGGTAGGGAATTATACTGAGCCTTGCACTGTCTCCAGCCTCCATGTCGCATTCTACCCTGTACATCAGGCCTGGAGAAGCAACAAACATGCGGATGTACTGCCACAGCCTAGTAAACAACTTATCTCCAAGAACAACATGCCTAGTGCCCTCCCACAACCCAGCCGAGACCGCAGCTTCTAATCTGTAGTCTCCCTCCTTCTCCACCTTCGTCCCTAGAACAGCCAGGTCATGAGAAGGACAATCAGTACCACCTGTGCAGTCACTCCCATAGTTCATTATTGCTAAGGCTTCCCCGCCGATACCGTACATGCGCACCCCCGCATTCCTTACGACTACATCTGCCTGCGCAGCATCACCGCTTTTAGCGACATGGCCAGATTCAGTCGGTCTATGGTAGGGCTGTTGCATTCAACTAGAGCAGCATTGGGAGGCTATGCGATGACCGGGCACATCCACTCCACAGCCAACCTCACCAATCTGCTCAATGTCCTCCTTCTGACCACCACCCTTGGCAGCCATGGGTCGACCCTGACCTGACAACCATGTCAAAGCCTCGTCGCCCACCTTGAATCACCGAAACAACGAGGCTAACGGTCTACCAACATTCAAGTGACCTGCCCGCGGAACATCTTGCACCGCCTGAGTTGTGAGGCTCGGGTGCTCGGCACGACCACTGGGGTATGAACCGAGCTGGTGCTGGAGCGCTGCACACTGCTGCTCAGGCAGGTGCTCTAGCGCTTCCACAGCCACCAGACTCGTGTCCCCCGCCCACTGCTCCGCCGAGACATGACAATCCCAACTCTCCTCCACCTGTGCCCTACTGCCCCCCTCTCCTTCTCCACCTTGGCCGCTGCAGACCAACGCAGGGATATTATATACCTTGATTTTCAAAAGGCCTTTGACAAAGTTCCCCACAAACGTTTACTGCTAAAACTAAAAGCGCATGGAATACAAGACGGTGTGTTGAAATGGATAGAAAATTGGCTCAGCAACAGAAAGCAAAGGGTAGTCATAAACGGTAAGGCATCTAAATGGACCAATGTAAGTAGCGGGGTACCCCAGGGATCGGTACTAGGACCAATTCTCTTTCTAATTTACATCAACGACATAGATGAGGGTCTCACCTGTACAATCTCAAAATTTGCTGACGATACAATAATTGCAAATAGCGTACTCTCAAAAGAACAAGTTGACGATATGCAACACAATCTAGATAAATTGTCATGTTGGGCCCAAATTTGGCAAATGAGTTTCAATGCGGATAAATGTAAAGTACTACATGTCGGATACCTAAATGAGAAAGCAAACTATTCGATGAATGGCACTCAGCTTAAGAATGTAAACAGAGAAACCGATCTGGGAGTAACAATATCGAGTAACCTAAAACCGAGTCAACAATGTTCAGAAGTTGTTAAGAAGGCAAACAAAATAATTGGCTATAAGGCAGGTCATTTGAGCATAAATCCAAAGAAGTTATCCTAACCCTTTACAATTCCTTAGTCCGCCCTCTTCTGGAATACTGCGTTCAATCCTGGTGCCCTTATTACCAAAAAGATATAAACAAGCTAGAACGAGTTCAACATAGAGTTACCAAAATGATACCTAGCCTAAAGAACAAACCATACGAAGAGCGTCTTAGATAATTAAATCTATTTCCTTTAACCCAGTGCAGATTAAGAGGTGACTTAATTCAAGTGTTCAACATCATCAAAGGCATCGACAATATGAACTGTAGTAAGTACTTCACTATCGACCAATCGAATTACACGCGGGGAAACGGTTGCAAAATTATTGGTAAATCTTTTAACTCGCACGAATCTAAGAATTTCTTCTACAATCGAGTTGCCAACTTGTGGAATGGGCTTCCCCGAAACGTTATTGACTGCATCACCGTTGATTCATTTAAACTCCGCCTAGACAAATATCTCTCATCAAACCCGCGACTGACTGCGTTTGTAAATGAATAACTTTATTTTATCCCCCCCTCAGTTACTAACCCCTCTGTCCTCTACTAACTTCCTAATCCTGCCACGGACATTAGTTCCAGGGCAGTAATTCCCTTTCCAATGTTCCCTTACCCACTCTAAACCACTGTTTGGACACTTGATCCTCAGTGTTTTGGAGGACAAGCAACCTAGAAGGGTCACTAGATCTATTGTTGCTTGATTTCCTTTGTACTCCTTTGTACTCCTTCTCCACCTTGGCCGCTGCAGACCAACGCAGGGACAGTAGGCTGCTCAGGTGGTTGCCTCACAAACTCCTCCAACAGGGTCACATGACATGTTTCCCCGTCCTCGTCGAGCTCAACAGCACCATTACCACACTTCTGAACTTCCGGATCCTCCAACTGCAGTTTACAGATATCCGAGGGAGCCAACCTGTCTAAATGCTTCCGAAGCAACCCATGTCCTCCCCCAATATCAAACTGAGCAACCCTTTTTTCTCTCTGTGTGTAACGTTGCTGCCTCGGAGTCTCTTCCGGCCCTACCTCCTCACTAGCTGTGACAGGTCCTGGGGCCTCTCCAGACTCCAACAATGGTGCCAATACTGAGTCGCCAAGAAGAGCTGCTGGTACTAAACTCTCCAAACTTTTACCAACATTAGCCGTCTTCTTCCAACCGTTCCTCCGTTGATCAGAAGACTGAGGAATAAGCTGTGACACTTTCGATGAAAGAGATCTTGTAACGCACGCCATAGGTTGTACTTTACACTTCTCTACCCACTCCTGTTCCTCCCTACTCACGTCGGCCGGCTTCTCGGCAACTACTAAGGGTGAAACCTCAGAAGTAGGCACCGCAAAGTCGTTGCCGAGAAGGAGGTCGACGCCCCCAACAGGCAAGTTCTCCACAATTCCAACATCCAACTCTCGTGTCACACCTTCTACCTCCAGTTCCATCCTGACCAACGGGTATGACCTGGTAGCATTGATACCTTGCACCACAACCACCCGTGCCACGTTTATTGGTCTACCAGTAAAGTTCTTCATCTAAGTCTGAGAGGTACCCGTGTCTCGCAACAGCTCAACTCCATGCTTCTTACCAGCCCACTTCACTCAGCCATGCCCTCGATGGTCACAAAAGACATCGCGGACAGGGTTCGAGCCTTCCGGATTCTTCTTCACTGGCTGTGTCCCAGCCTCTGACGTTATACCCCGGGAAAACTCAGACGACTTCGGGGACACCCCAATGTTGCGAGCCAAAAACACAACTGCATTAGGTAGCTTGCTTTGACAGGCTCTTGCAAAATGCCCCTCCTTATGACAATGGAAGCACTCTAGCTTTCCCTTGGGCTTCCCTTGAGGTGAGGAAGGACCCGGACCCTTTCTAAACGGGACGGTACTAGGTTTATGGTCAGTTTTGGTGTCGTTGCTCTTGTTCTTAGTGTAATTATGTGTATCAGTGTTTCGGGGAGGGGGAGGGTTACACTCCTTATTGCCTGCATCACTTCTCTGTGCAGAACCGCACCCACGAATCAAAGATAACCGAAGGTCAACCATCTCAGCTGCCTCCTGAAGAGTTTTCTTTTTTTTTTCTTTAAGATTCAATGTCAGATCGCCACCCGTACACTTGAAAAATTGTTCTAGAAGCATCAGCTGTTTCAACTCCTCAAACGTCGATGCCTTCTCAGAACACAGCCAGTTTCTAAATGCATCGGACAGATCCCAGGCATGCTCAAGAAAGGTGCACTCATGACCCTTCGTTACACCGCGGAACTTCAATCTGTACATCTCTGGTTGTAACTCGTACGCCCGCAGAACAGCCTCCTTCAATACCTCATAATTGATGCAAGACTCCAAGGGCAACGCATCATATGCCTTGAGCCCTTTGCCAAGCAACCTAGAGGAAACAAGGGCTGCCCACTTAACCTCGGGCCATTGGTGCTCCCGGCACTTCTTCTCAAAACGCATGAAAAATTCGGTGACACCCGACTCGTCAAATATAGGGACTAACTTAAGAAGGTGCGATAAAGACTGATCAAGACCTTGATTCCCAGAACCAAGATGCTGCCCTGTCGACTCCACCCTAGATTTCTCAAGATCTATGTCTGCACAGTACATGGTCTTTCTCTCCTCAGCCTGAATCCTAAGCTCAGCCTCCCGCTGCCGTTGCTCGAGCTCAGCCTCATGCCTTCGTTGCTCAAGCTCATCCTCATGCCTTCGTTGCTCAGCCTGCTGGTTAAGTTTAGCCATCTCAAGCTGGAAGATCATATCTGCAGTTGAACCTAGAGGAGGAGATGCAACAATTGGAGACTCCCCTGTGATCCACCCGGGGGCAAACCACGCTGCCGTGACTATCGGCCTGCGGGAACGTCGGATCCGGTGTTCTAGAGAGCACGATGGGAGTAGAGTGGAGGGGGGGCTTGGCTGAAGGTGCCAAAGCACCCGCTCCACCCTGTTCACCACGCACCCCGCCCAGCACACATGCCACCAGTTCACTTCTCGTCATGCTGCTAGTGCCAACATGCCCCATGACCGTGGCCAAACACTGGAGACCATACCGATCAATCCCCGCCACCCGGTAAACAGTAATAGGCATTTCCAGAAATGTCCTTGCATCCTCCTCACTAGTTATTACTCTCATGTCA
This sequence comes from Paralithodes platypus, assembly GCA_032716605.1. NCBI lineage: Eukaryota > Metazoa > Arthropoda > Malacostraca > Decapoda > Lithodidae > Paralithodes > Paralithodes platypus. The sequence goes on along the minus strand of CM064537.1, from coordinate 143,408 downwards.
TCTAACAAACCCAGCCTCTGCACCTCAGAGCCTGCTTCCCGTACTGTGTCCTAACTGTACACTGATCCGTCGTCCGACATAGTGTCCACCGAAAATTCTCAACGTTTATATAAAAAAAAGGCGTACCTAAATTCTCATGTAGCACTATTCACTCAAAAATGCTTGAAGACTCTTAAGTGTTATACTACTTGCCAAAAAAAAATCCGTGTCCACTATATTCCTTCAAACAAAAACAAATGACCACAACACTCCTGCAATATTTCTCTAAGTTCACAAAATCCTGAGCAAGGTCGCCATTTGTTACGACCGGGACTCGTATAAAACAAGGGCTCTTAATCATTGGACTAGAAAGGCACACAGCCACAATGGTAACACTAGATCAAACCCTTGAACTTATAATGCCGGTGCACAAACACACCTATACCCTCCAGAGTTAAATCTGCGATTGCGGGGTATCCTCTAACTCGGTATAAATGCACTACTACTACAGGCTGATGATCTCTGATACAGCCAGATCACAACAACATACAATTACGTTAATGTATACAAGGAAAAAGATAGAGAGCTTAATTAAATCACTGGAATGGTTTAATGCAAACAAGAAGAAGGTATAATTAAAGTTACTCTAAACAATAATAAACTGTCACTCCTATATTAAAGAAAGTGAATGAAAGTCCTAAAGCATCGAACAGGAATCTTCTGAAGAAAGTCTGATGCTGCTAAGATGATCGAATCGGATTTTGAACTGTTATATAAAGCAGGAACAAGATATGACAAGTGTAGGGACATACAGTGTTAACTGGCACGGGAATAACGATAACTGCGCAATAGTATTATCTCCATCAACAAAAGAAGTACTTCCTCAGGCAACGCAAAAGCCTGCTCAGGTTGTGCACCTCAACAACAACCAAGGCTTACAATCAACGTGAATAAAAAGGCTGCATACATAACATAAGAGTTTATAATCCTAATCGGGTGTCTGCTAGGCGAATAAAGTCTAGCTGGGATGTCGTAGGCTAGGAAACAATGGCTGAGCAAGCGGCTCGTAGCCTAGTGAGGTCCTTAAGACTGTACGGCCAAATTACGTTAAATGACGGGGTGCTCTCTTGAGAGATCCAGATCGCTAGTATCTGGTTCTCTCCTGGCGACCCTCTTCAAGTCAAAGCAAAACGAGTTAGCACAGTGTTGGGTGGCAGAGGCAAAAGCCCTCACTCGCAACACAGTGCTAAACTCACAAGGTACACAGTCAGGAAGACAACCTAGGCTTCCCACGCATCCGTTGCGATTGTACAAGTTCAACAAAACCTGGTACACATTGGAAATCACAACATCAATAGCCTTACCCCAGTCTAGCATTAAATAGCCCAGCAGACAACCAAGAAATAGGTAGGGAGACACCGCGAGTGTGTCGAACCTCTACAGACAAAATGTTAACCCCTCCAAAATGTCTAACTAAACATGAAATATCTGAGAGCTTCAGCATATAATACGATGGCCGATATATGAAATTGTGCAGAACCAAAGGGGAGTTATGATGTTAAATAGATTAGAAGAATAAGAGGTAAGAAGTTGAGAGAGAGAGAAAGTGTTCTATAGGTGGAAGTCGGGGACAGATGGCAAGGAAGAAGTGTAGGTTATGCTGGTCAAGCAAGCTCTGAGCGAGGAAGGCACAAAGGCAGCAAGGAGTGCGGGGGAACTACCTTCTACTGCGGCAGAAGGGCGGCAAAGCGGCCAGCCACTCAGAGGGCCCGGCCGTGGCATGACATCACCGAGACAACGCGTAACACTACGCGCACAACCCTCTGCCTCCTGCACTTACTCACTCACACTCTCTAGCTGTATCATTCAGTCTTATACATTAAACTTATAACTGATGATATAAAATATAATGCATTGTCACAGACGAAAATAAAGACCACTTCTATACTGCCCGTGACATGACGATTCACAAGAAAGAAAGTACAACATTGTAGATAGACTGTAGCCAAATTCATTGCCCTGGCGAGTGTTAGCGAGTGGCCAAGCGAGTGGCTGAGCCCACATGGCGTTCTGCTAAGCTGCAGGCATCACAGTCCTCCCGGGATTCGAACTCGGGACACCACACCCATGTATACACCTCCCACTAAATAGTTAATTCTGGGAACAACAAAGTGGTTGGGAAGGGAGGAGGGCAAAGATTGAAGGAGGAGGTAGTCCTCATGTTGGCCCCATTAGTTTTCAGATTATAAGACGTTCGATCCATTAGTTTGGTGATTTTAAGACCTTTCCCCTTCATTTCTTTGTTAATATTAAGATTTTTTGTATCATTTAGGTGTCAATTTTTGTCCTGGCGAGGGATAGCGAGCCTGTAATTTAAGAGGAACCGGCCTTCGGCCGAGAAATGTTTCTATCGAAAAATAGACAAAAATATCTTGAAGGCGTGTCCAGGGGGTGTTTTATTTTAAAGCTTGCTGGAGGTCTAGGGATCAAACTATAAACCTCCCCTTTTAAGTAATGGAATTCTGATAAAACCAAGTGGTTGAGAAGGAGGGCAAAGATTTAATGGAGGGCAATAATTAGGTTATGGTCTTCCTATATAGCTTTTATTGAGAGGAGGAGGAGGAGGAAGGAGGATAAGAGCAATAGATGAATAACGATAGAAGAAGAAAACAGAAGAGGAAGAAGAAGATGATAATGATAATGATTATGAGGAGGAGGTGGAGGAGGAGGAGAACAACAAAAACAAGAAAAGGAGAAGGAAAAAGAAGAAGTGCAGATGAACTACGATATAAAAAGGAGACGATGATAATGAATGAATGAGAGAGAGAGAGAGAGAATACGACAACCTTAAATTATGTGTGAATTCAGATCTCCGTCAACTTGTCAATTTGAGGGGATTATGCGACCTCAAATAACGACTATAGTCCATTCATTATGGTAGGCTAGATATCGTGACCCCTAACATCTGAAGCTCAAAAAGGGCTGGCGCAAATGGGCTGCACATAGAGTAGTTTGAGGTAACCCCTGAATATACAGTATATAGGCCAGCTTTATTCGCCTGTATTATTTACTCAGTATTCTTTTCGGAAGCAGCTCATAATGGCCAAACTTCTAAATGGCCACAATCCAAAACAGCTTAGGTTTGGCTAAAGCCGGTACTACACAAGCACTATTTCCCTCAACATTTATACTCAACAATAGTCTGGTAGCTTATAAGGTAAACATTTAAAACACTTATGCCACCTAAATTGATCTATAACCAGTCTAGTTTCAGATACCAGTGCAAAATATTCCAGAAATGTTACAAGAAAAATGTTGATCATCGAATGTTGACTATAAAAACTCTTGTGTGATACCGGCTTAAGTTAAATTAGGTTAGATTTGGTTAGATGATATTCGTTCAGATTAGGTTTGGTCACATAAAATTAGATTTGGTTTAGTTGAATTAGATTTGGCTTTTTAAAGTTACATGGAGGAAAGTTTGGTTACACTTTAGTGGCCATTCTGGTTGTGGCCGTTTTGGAGTGAGACCGTTTTGACTTGATAGCTTCTCTTTCCCCTCTTCGCTTGTCTCTATCGGTCTGAACATGAGAGAGAAGGGGGAACCATCTCTTTCCCCTTTCCGCTCGTCTCTTATATCGACAGTAACTATATTGTCATCTTCTCCTCGGGCCCCTCGCTCCCTCGTCCCCGCTAATGGGTTAATAATATTTGTGTCCCGTGTTGACATAGGTAACGGCTTTGTTTACATCCCGCCCATAGATACACCGCACAGGATAGAGTGTCTCACCGCTCCTTCCTATACCTTACTTTATTTCATCTGATGGTGATTTGCCATGTCTCCGTCTAGATTATTCAGCAATCATTACGATTATTGCCGAAATATGATGGTAATTATGAACATTGGGTATAATTATAACTCAAAGACATACTAGTTTCATATTTTTCCATTATTATGGATATATTAGTTGCCAAGGAACTCTAATTACTGTCAACTGGAATATAACCGACTGAAGGTAGAGGAAGTGAATGTATGTATTTGTATTTTTCCATTTTATTTCTTCAACTTCTTCAGCACGACAGCGTAATTCTTATCCTTATTTTGGCATTTGTTTACATCCCGGCCATAGATACACCGCACACGATAGAGTGTCTCACCGCTCCGTACTATAGTCTGATTTTCTTTTTCAGCTGATGGTAAACTGAATCCCTTAGCAACTGATTTCTCGATACTTAAGGGAGGTGGTTGATTTTTCTGGTCCCCCTTCTTCCTTATGCTTAGCCCCATTAGTTTTCAGATTTTATGATGTTTGGCCCATTAGTTTGGCGATTTTAATAACTTTCGCCCCATTTCGTTGTCAATTTTAAGACCTTTCGGGCCATTTAGGTGTCTATTTTTACCTGGCGAGCAATAGCGAGCCTGTAATTTTAAGAGCACCCGGCCTTCGTCGGGACATTTTTCTCCTGAAAAATGTACAAATTTATCTTGAAAAGGGATCTAGAGGGGGTGTTTTTTAAGCTTGATGGAGGTCTACGGAGTAAACTAGAAAAATAATTAAGAAATGGAAAAATCTACCAAAAAGTGAACCATCCCCATTTAATTCGCTAGACAACGAATTTACTTTTTCTGTCTTTTTCTAGACGAGTGACATTTATCGAAGTAGAGTGAGTGACATTCTAAGTCTCTCTCTCTCTCTCTCTCTCTCTCTGTCGTGCTGGTGAGCTTCCAAATCTGTCTTTCTCTAATTCTCTCTCTCTCTCTCTCTCTCTCTCTCTTTCTCTCTCTCTCTCTCTCTCTCTCTCTCTCTCTCTCACACACATAGTTAATTCATTACAGCTAACCTTTCCTGGCCCTCTCGATCACATAATCACATGGTCTGGGGAGCAAAGGTTTTATCCGACAATCAACCAGGAAAATTTTCACGTGTATCCCCGTGTTTAAGGTGGCGATCTATTTAAGGAGGAGGGGAGGGGGTTAGGTATTGTGATGAGGTGGGGTGGGGGTTGTCTCAAAGAGGAGGGCGGTTTAGACCATATATTCGCCCTCGGGCCATATGACTGTTGAGCAAATTAACAAAAAATAAATATAAAATAATAATAAAATAAATAATAAACTCACCGAATGTACGTGTGAAGTTTGGTGAAAATCTATCGAACGGTCTAGTAGGAGTTTCCATACAGACGGATGACGATGATGACAACGACGATGATGATGATGATGACGACGACAACAATGACAACAATGACAACAACATCGATGACGACGACAACGATGACGACGATGACAACGACGACCATGACCATGACGACGACGTCGACAACGATGACGACGACAACGATGACGACGACAAAGATGACGACGGCAAATATGACGACGACAATGATGACAACAACAACAACGACGACCATGACGACGACAACGATTACGACGGCAACGATGACAACAACAACAACGATAACGATGACGACAATTATGGCGATGACAACAATGACAACGATTACGACAACGACAACGATGACGACGACAACAACGATGACGATGATGACGACAAAAACGATGACGACGACAACAATCATGACAACAACAATGACAACTATGACAATAGACATTTCTGCTAGCAGTGTACCAGTATACCTGTGGGTGATACAAATCTGCTTACACAGAGTTGATAAGTAAATAAGTAGATACATAAAATACAATAAATCCTTCATGGTGGTGATAGCATAGTAATTTAGTCATTACTGTTGACCTTTACCGTGGCCTGTCTCACACTGATGTAATTTGGGGTGGCCAGGAACCCTTAAACCCTTCTGTACCGGCGACACTTTTTCATCTTTTTTTGGCTGCTAATAGACGATTATATTCAGTTTAAAAAGGGCCTGCAATAGTTTGCAGGCATCAAACTATCTCACTTAACCCTTTTTACTACCACAGATCCTTCCTAAACTGCAAAAAATCGTCTAAATATAGTTAGATTCAAATTCAAAAGACGTAGCCGACATAGAAGGGGTTAAGCCTTGACAGGTACCAAGACTAAACACTTTATTGGTCATTAACTTGTCAAAGGTCTCCGGTAACTTTTATCCAGTGTAGATTTTCTTTAGCAACGCCGTGCAACGCAAGAAATAGAGAATTAGGTATTGCATATATAATTCCTTGTTTATTGCTGCTTTAAGTATTTCTTTAAGTAATTTCAGCCATACCACATTGTGCTGGGCTAGCTTCTCTGTCCATCAGTAGACGTGTTTGTCCATAAACTCCCCCTTGGTAAGTATATGTAAGTTAACCCGTGCAGTACCGGTGACGTCCTTATCATTATATTCTGGTAACTATTTGACCATTTGTATTCAGCTTAGGAAGAACGTCTACACATTACAAGGCTATAGACTATCCCAATCAATCCTGTCATATAGCCTCCCTGAATTTCATATAATCATCTGAATGTAGTTCAAATCTTATAAAACATTTAATTCGCTAGACGATGAATTTACTTTTTCTTTGTCTTTTTCTAAACGAGTGACATTTATCGAAGTAGAGTGAGTGACATTCTAAGTCTCTCTCGCTCTCTCTCTCTAATAGTTAAGTCATTACAGCTAACCTTTCCTAGCCCTCCCGATCACATTGTCAAAAGGTCTGGGGAGCGAAGATTTTATCCGACAATCAACCAGGAATATTTTGTTGTGTATCCCCATCATTTAGGTGGCAAGCTATTTAAGGGGGCAGGGATGGGAAGAGGGATGGGGGAGGGGGTATTCCAATGGGGTGGGGTGGGGGTTTGATAGGGGGAGGGGGGGGTTATCTCGGAGCGGGGGGGTTAGACCTTATTTTCGATCTCGGTCCATTACTATTGAGTAAATAAAAAATAAAAACAAATGTAATGACCGTCAAACCAACCAAATGCCCATGTGAAGTTTGGTGAAGACTGAACGGTCTAGGAGGAGTTTCCGGACAGACGGATGATGATGACGACAAAGACGATGATGATGATAATGACGATGATGACATACAACAACGATGACGACAACAACGATGACGACGACAATGATGACGACGACATTGATGACGACGACAACGATGACGACGACAACGATGAAGATAACAATGATGACGACGACAACGATGACGACGACAATGATGACGACGACAACGATGACGATGACAACGATGACGACGACAATGATGACGACGACAACGATGACGACGACAATGATGACGCTGACAATGATGACGACGACAATGATGACGACGACAATGATAACGACGACAACGATGACGACAGTGATGACGACAACAACAACGATGACGACGATGACAATGATGACGACGACAACGATGACGACGACAATGATGACGACGACAATGATGACGACGACAATGATGACGACGACTATGATGACGACAACGATGACGACGACTATGATGACGACGACAACGATGACGACGATGACAATGATGACGACGACAACAATGACGACGACAACAATGACGACGACAACGATGATGACAACGACAATGATGACGATGATGACAACGATGACGACGAAAACGATGACGACGATAACGATGACGATGACAAGGACGACAACGATGACGACAATGATGACGACAATAAGGATGACGACGACAATAATGACGACGATGACGAGGACGACAATAATGACGTCAACGATGACAAGGAAAATGATGATGACGACAAGGATGACAACGACAATGATGACGACGACAACGATGACGACGACATCGATGACGAAGACAAGGATGACGACGACAATGATGACGATGACAACAAATACGATGATGATGACGACGATGACAACAACAACGATGGCAACAACAACGATGACGACGACAACAACAACTAGGACAACAGACATTTCGGCTAGCAGTCTAACAGTATACCTGTGGGTGATACAAATCTTCTTACACAGAGTTGATAAATAAATAATAATAGATACATAAAATACAATAAATCCTTCATGGTGGTGATAGCATAGTAATTTAGTCATTACTGTTGACCTTTACCGTGGCCTGTCTCACACTGATGTAATTTGGGGTGGCCAGGAACCCTTAAACCCTTCTGTACCGGCGACACTTTTTCATCTTGTTTTGGCTGCTAATAGACGATTATATTCAGTTTAAAAAGGGCCTGTAATAGTTTGCAGGCATCAAACTATCTCACTTAACCCTTTTTACTACCACAGATCCTTCCTAAACTGCAAAAAATCGTCTAAATATAGTTAGATTCAAATTCAAAAGACGTAGCCGACATAGAAGGGGTTAACCCTTTACCGGGCGAGGAACCATATATGGTAACTTAAATGGGCATCCAAAAGGGCGCTCCCAAGCCGCCCGGTGTGTGTCTGCCACCACGTCATCAAGCCTCAGCCAATCACCGATGATCAGGCTATTCACGTGGGTATGGTGTAAGAGCTGATGCCATCTCAGTATTGGTTGAGAGCAAATCGAAGTTCAGTTGCAGGCCAGACATGAAGAAAGTAGGATCTCAGCGATTTTTCTCTTGACGCCCTCAACCCTAGCTCATCACGTAATATCGGTAAGTTGATAATAATCTGATATTATGCAGTTGAATAGTTGTACTATAACCTGATATAGTTGTCATTTACGTGGACCATACAGAAATTGGTGAAATTTGTTTGCGAAAAAGTGAATGATCAAATATGGACATGCGCCCGGTAAGGGGTAAAGCCCAAGTGATCATATATGGACTTACGCCCGGTAGCCTATAGAATTGAAATTACTAAATATGATCATTTCGCCCGGTAAGGGGTTGTACTCCCAAGTTACATAAAACCATATAACTTTGATGATAGTTACCCAAACCAGCAAGGCACATGGCCACAACTTGGGTAGGGATTCTAGAATGTTCAACATAGAAATAAATGACCGATTTCTATTATTTCCTCATAAGTGTACAGTGAAATAAATATGAGTTTGGTAAGTTTAGTGAGTTCACAAATATTTTAGTGAGTTCACATATATTTTTGATATTGTGAGGCATATACTGAAGTTTTTTTGAGATATGAGTACTGTCACATAAAGAAATACCAATTTTCATGGGGATCCTATGCCCAAAATTTGCTGAAATTCATTGGTCAGGGGGAACCTCTGCCCAAATTTTGCTGGAATTAATTGTCCATGGGGAACCTTTGCCAAAATGTTGCTGGAATTCTGTGTTCATGGGGAAGCTATGCCCAAATGTTGCTGGAATTACTTGTTCAGGGGGAACCTATGCCCAATTTGTTTTTTGGAATTAATTATTCATGGGGTACCAGACAGTGTCTGGGTTGTGAAAAGTACCTAAACTAAAATATTCATATATAATCTATTTATATACTTATTAAAATAAAACGCTAATTTTTGGGTAATATAATGATATAACTGTTATTCTGTGTATTTTGTTTACCTTAAATTTACATTTTCAATATAGCATAATTCAAGATTATTTTTACCCTAGACCGGCGCTTGACCATATATGATCACTTCGTCAACCTCGATTTGCTTATTCAATATGCAAAAATGTGAAAACAAATCATAAGCAAAAATACCTTAGAATTAGGTCTACTTTCATGGTCTAGGGTCAAAAAATGAAATTTCAAAGTATTTCTATGAGTGCCCGGTAAAGGGTTAAGCCTTGACAGGTACCAAGACTAAACACTTTATTGGTCATTAACTTGTCAAAGGTCTCCGGTAACTTTTATCCAGTGTAGATTTTCTTTAGCAACGCCGTGCAACGCAAGAAATAGAGAATTAGGTATTGCATATATAATTCCTTGTTTATTGCTGCTTTAAGTATTTCTTTAAGTAATTTCAGCCATACCACATTGTGCTGGGCTAGCTTGTCTGTCCATCAGTAGACGTGTTTGTCCATAAACTCCCCCTTGGTAAGTATATGTAAGTAAACCCGTGCAGTACCGGTGACGTCCTTATCATTATATTCTGGTAACTATTTGACCATTTGTATTCAGCTTAGGAAGAACGTCTACACATTACAAGGCTATAGAGTATCCCAATCAATCCTGTCATATAGCCTCCCTGAACTTCATATAATCATCTGAATGTAGTTCAAATCTTATAAAACATTTAATTCGCTAGACGACGAATTTACGTTTTCTTTGTCTTTTTCTAAACGAGTGACATGTATCGAAGTAGAGTGAGTGACATTCTAAGTCTCTCTCGCTCTCTCTCTCTAATAGTTAAGTCATTACAGCTAACCTTTCCTAGCCCTCCCGATCACATTGTCAAAAGGTCTGGGGAGCGAAGATTTTATCCGACAATCATCCAGGAATATTTTGTTGTGTATCCCCATCATTTAGGTGGCAAGCTATTTAAGGGGGCAGGGATGGGAAGAGGGGTGGGGGGAGGGAGTATTCCAATGGGGTGGGGTGGGGGTTTGATAGGGGGGGGGTTATCTCGGAGCGGGAGGGTTAGACCTTATTTTCGATCTCGGTCCATTACTATTGAGTAAATTAAAAATAACAAAAAATGTAATGACCGTCAAACCAACCAAATGCCCATGTGAAGTTTGGTGAAGACTGAACGGTCTAGGAGGAGACAGGACGGATATGACGACGATGACAACAAACGACGACAAAGACGATGATGATGATAATGACGATGATGACATACAACAACGATGACGACAACGATGACGACGACAACGATGACGACGACAACGATGACGACGACAATGATGACGACGACATTGATGACGACAACAACGATGACGACGACAACGATGACGATGACAATGATGATGAGGACAACGATGACGACGACAATGATGACGACGACAACGATGACGACGACAACGATGACGACGACAATGATGACGACGACAACGATGACGACAACAATGATGACGCTGACAATGATGACAACGACAATGATGACAACGACAACGATGACGACAGTGATGACGACAACAACAACGATGACGATGATGACAATGATGACGACGACTATGATGACGACAACGATGACGACAACAATGATGATGACGACAACGATGACGACAACACCAACGATGACGACGATGACAATGATGACGACGACAACAATGACGACGACAACGATGACGACAACGACAATGATGATGACGATGACAACGATGACGACGAAAACGATGACGACGATAACGATGACGATGACAAGGACGACAACGATGACGACAATGATGACGACAATAAGGATGACGACGACAATGATGACGACGACAACGATGACGAGGACGACAATAATGACGACAACGATGACAAGGACAACGATGACAAGTAAAATGATGTTGACGACAAGGATGACAACGACAATGATGACGACGACAACGAGGACGACGACATCGATGATGAACACAAGGATGACGACGACAATGATGACGATGACAACAAATACGATGATGATGACGACGATGATGATGATGACAACGACAACGATGGCAACAACAACGATGACGACGACAACAACAACTAGGACAACAGACATTTCGGCTAGCAGTGTACTAGTATACCTGTGGGTGATACAAATCTTCTTACACAGAGTTGATAAGTAAATAATAATAGATAAATAAAATACAATAAATCCTTCATGGTGGTGAGTGTAGTAATTTAGTCATTACTATTGACCTTTACCGTGGCCTGCCTCACACTGCTGTAGTTTGGGGTGGCCAGAAACCCTTAAGATATTCTGTACCGACGCCTTTTCATCTCTATTTTGGCTATTAGACGATTTTATTCAGTTTTGAAAAGGGTCTACAATAGTTAGCAAGCATCGAACTATCTCACTTAACCCTTTTTACTACTACAGATCCTTCTTAAACTGCAAAAAATCGTCTAAATATAGCTAGATTCAAATTAAAAGAACGTCGCCGGGATAGAAGGGGTTAAGCCCTGACAGGTACCAAGACCAAACACTTGATTGGCCACTGTAGTCATCCTCCTATGAAATGAGCTACAAGGTGGAGTCCCTCGCCCTGTGCGGTGTTGTCAAATATTCAAAGCTTTAACAACAAATGTTAGTTTTTCAGGCTATTAACAAATTAATTTGAGCTTTTATGACTATATATATTATATTACAATTTTTAAAGGTTATGTGGTGTTAAGAAACATATAATTTTAAGGATATATAGAAGGAATTTATACAACATATGGCACGCTATTTAGAACATGCTGCCATTTTTCTGGGGACACCTATAAATAGATTTAAGGAATGGTAGGATATGCGACGTTGCCAAGTAATGTCAATGCGGTTCTGTTGGCTATGCACGCACTCACACACACCCCTACAGATACACACACAAACACACACATACATACACAATCTCCAAAATGCAATATAGCACAATGTAATCCCATCAAAAGAGAGAGAGAGAGAGAGAGCTGGATACGAGTAATGGCAACGCTTTAAATGGCCTCAAACTACGACAACAACATCATCCAGGTCAGACGGTCACTAACCCTCATTCATAGCGTGACCACCATGGAAGGAAATACTCGGAAAAGTTACTCTCAACTTCATAGCCAGGCAAGGGAGATGCTGTACAATGTAGATAGGTATATACAAATATAGCCGACCTATTATTTCGTTTCTGTAACTTTTATACAAGAATACCAATAACCCTTCCAGACATAAAAAAGTCTTTTACATTTATTTCATGTTCCCCTTCTAAATGTGGTTTTCCTTGGTTTCCCGTTTTCTAAAAGGTTTGTTTTGGTCGACATGTGGCAACACCGCACAGGGCGACCTTGACCTCCTTGGAGCTCATTTCAGTTGAGTTTGACTATAACTTGTCAAGGGTCTCTGGTAACTTTTATCCAGTGTAGATTGTTTTTAGCAACGCTGTGCAACGCAAGAAATAGAGAATTGGGTATCGCAAATATAATTCCGTATTTATTGCTGCTTTAAATATGTTTATAAAATATTTCAGCCATACCAGATTGTGCTTTTTTTATTTTATTTTTTCTATGTGAGTGAGGGAGGCGAAAGGCAGAACTGCCTATAGCGAGTGCCTCCCCCATAGTTGAAAGAGTGACAGGGCCAAAATCAAGGGAGGTTCGAGCCAAAATGCCTGGACACACAGAGTTTGAAGCAATTTAAGTCATAGGAAGAGGGCAAGACTGATTTTGGGAGAGAGTTCCAGAGCTCAGCTGTTGAATAGAAGAAAGTCTGAGAGTAACGTTTCACTCCTGGGTTGGAGAGTTGCACAGAGTAGGGGTGGGATTGTGTTGCAAGATGGGTACCACGTGCCCTACGTAAAGGATGTGGTATACACTGGGAAAGCTCTGAGGAACACTGATTATTATAGTAGCGATAGAATAGTGAGAGAGATGCAACATTGCGGCGAAGAGAGAGAGATTGCAGAGAGTTGGTGAGTGGACGGGAGTTAATGATACGAAAGGCCTTACTTTCAATTTTGTCTAGGAGAGCGGTGTGAGAGGAACCTCCCCACACATGTGAACAATACTCAATACAAGGACGCACTATGCCCCTGTACAGAGCAAGAAGCTGTGCAGGGGTAAAGAACCCCCTAAGGCGGTTGAGCACACCCAGCTTCTGGGAGGCTGCCTTAGCAAGACTGGTAATATGGTCCTTCCAACTGAGAGCAGAAGAAAAAGAGACACCAAGAATATTGAGAGAAGATGAAGGATTGACTTTTGTATTGTTGAAGGATGAGGGAAAGTCCGCAGGGAGTTCCTGACGGGTAGATAGATGGAGAAATTGGATTTTGGAAGCATTAAAGGTAACAAGGTTTTCTCTGCCCCAATTGGAGATAGTAGTTAGATCAGAATGTAAGTGTTCTATGGCTTCATTCCGTTTGTCGTTGAGGAATTGCTGGCTTGGGCGTTCTGAAAAACTAATGGAGTAGTGTAAGGTTGAGTCATCTGCGTATGAATGGATGGGAGTTGAGGTACAGTTGAGAAGGTCATTTATAAAAATTAGAAAGAGAATAGGAGAAAGGACAGAGCCCTGAGGAACACCGGAGTTTATAGGGTGAGGAAGTGACCGATGACCGTCCACAACTGCAGCTATGGAACGGCCAGAGAGGAAATTAGAGACAAAGGAACAGATGGAGGGATAGAAACCGAAGGAGGGTAGTTTAGAAATTAAAGATTTGTGCCAGACTCTATCGAAGGCTTTCGATATGTCTAGTGCAATAGAAAAATCTCACCGAAGTCCTGAAAGAAGGATGACCAAGAGTAAGTAAGATATGAAAGAAGATCACCAGTAGAGTGACCCTTAAGGAAGCCATACTGGCAATCTGAGAGCAGATTATGAGAAGAGAAATGCTAAAGAAATTTGGAAGCAAGAATAGTTTCAAAAACTTTAGAAATACAAGAGATGAGAGCAATTGGACGATAGTTGGAGGGTTGAGAGGGTTGGCTGGGCCAGCTTGTCTGTCCATCAGTACACGTGTTTGTCCATAAACTCGTCTTTGGTAAGTATATGGAAGTTAACCCGTGCAGTACCGGTGACGTCCTTATCATTATGTTCTGGTAACTATTAGACGGTTTGTATTCACCTTAGGAAGAAAGTCTACACATTACAAGGCTACAAACTATCCCAATCAATCCTTTTAGCTGTCATAATATTATATCCTCCCTGAACTTCATATAATCGTCTGAATGTAGTTCAAATCATATAAAACAGATATCATCTGTACAGAAGGGGTTAATGAAATAATAATATTGGGACCAGACCACATCACTCAGCCAGCCCCCCTGTCGTCCACAACTTTATCAACGACCAAGACTCGCCAGCTTAAGAGCGAGATATACCTGCCTCCAAACTCAAGATTTCACAAGGAGATCGCAGAGTGCACACGGAAGGTGGATCTACAGAAGGTGCACTTAACCCGGCAAAGGATAGACTATGGTATTTGAAACGTCCCGCCATGCAATCCTGACGAAAATCGTCATTTTACCATAAATATCGTTATTACTTATTCATATGCGCCTATTTTAGTTATAATATGAAGGTATTAACATTTAAGAGCAATAAAACAAGTGGGAATAGTATTTTGGGGGTGAAAAAGACGTATTATTGCCGACCGGTCGATTCATGAGGGGAGAGCCTCGGCGGCATATATCATCTCCTCCCGAGTTCTCAAGCGACACTGTCAGCTCTAAGTAGAAGTTTCTCTGTTGCAAGGATCTCTAGATGCCTCGCTTATGCTATAGAGACTGCGGGAAGAAAATTTGCGCCAAAAATTACCCGATTAAGGGGGGAATAAGAGGAAAAAAAGGTGATAATTGAGGAGGGGGATAAGGGGGGGGGGAGGAGGGTAAGGGGGGGAGGTTGGGACACAAATGTAGGAATGGTAGCAAGTAATGGAGGGGATTTATCTCACCTAATCACATATTGCTTTGGTTTGAGTTCCACTGGGGTGTTTTACTATGCTCTTTTTAGGCCTTAGATCATATGAGGACATTCGCCTTCCACCACCAAAACCTCTTATGAGGACACTCGTCTTTCCCGGGTTAAGCCACATCCACTTCACAAAACCCGGATGGTGACCCAGCACGCCTCATGTTGCTCCTTGTACAGGTGGCCACATAAGTTCTGTTCCTCTCCGTGATCTTATACATGGAGGTATAGTGCCACATGATTGAAGTACGAGTGTAGTTTCTTATGTATAGTTGACCACATAAGTTCTGTTCCTCTCCGTGATCTTATACATGGAGGTATAATGCACGTGATTGAATTACGAGTGTAGTTTCTTATGCAGTGATGTACAGTTGGCCATATAAGTTCTGCTCCTCTCCGTGATCTTATACATGGAAATATAATGCGCGAGATTGAATTATGAGTGTAGTTTGTTATGCAGTGGTTAAGTCATCTGATTAGTCAACTGATAATTTCTAGTTCATTCATAAGATCACAATGAGGAACAGAACTTATATGGGCAACTGTACAGCCGCTCAACACCCCCAAGAGCCGCCTGACCATCGGGGGCCTAGATCGAGAAGGGTCAAGAAATAAAAGTGGATAGGTCCTAATCTGTATAAATCGTCTAATGATAGCCAGAATAAACTGCCAAAACGTGTCATAATCTCCAAGGGGTTATAAAAGACAAATGTATGACTGGCAAGTGAGGCCAGTATTGGGATAAATGTACAGACAGTCACAAATTCGCCACCGACCAATCAGGAGGAAACTGACGAATGCATCGAGCTGCAAGAACTGGAGGACCTCTTAAATCTGACAGATGATTGTTTCGAGAAGCTTGCGATCGTGGTCTTTGAAGTTGCCTCTCACCATCAGAGAGACAGAAGGACTCCTCTAAG
Organism: Paralithodes platypus; assembly: GCA_032716605.1. Classification (NCBI taxonomy): domain Eukaryota; kingdom Metazoa; phylum Arthropoda; class Malacostraca; order Decapoda; family Lithodidae; genus Paralithodes; species Paralithodes platypus. Next base: position 127,130 of record CM064537.1, on the reverse strand, counting down.
GTGAACCAGGCCAAGGAGTTGAAGGAACGAGGCGCCCGCAGAAGGAACCATTTGAACGATAGAAGCCCCATCACGATGCCCTAAAGAACAATCCCTGCCCTGGTCGTATACCCCCATATGCCCTGTTCAATACCCTCCTTCACTATACCCTGTTCCAAATGGGTAGTCCAAATATCGTGAACTCTAACCTCTGTAACTCACAAATGACAAGAGGAATCCAGTTAATATTTTTACCATTTGAGACGAATCAACCAGGAAATAGGTGTGGAAAGTTACAGCTCATTTGCTCTAGCCCTTTTTGAGTTACGGAGGTTAGGGTACACAATTTCCGGACAACTAAATTGGTACCTATACCCAGAGTTACAAGGAACACAGTAATGGTGTCCCAACCTTGAGCAATGGTATTTTGTAGTATTTTCTGTATTGTATTGTATTGTATTGACTTTGTAGCAACTCTGTTTGTATCTGTATAGTACTTTTGTATACTAAACTGTATCTATTTCCTTCATCCTATGACTTAGATTGCCTTAAACTTCGTGTGTCCAGGCATTTTGACCCCAACGTCCCTTGAATTTGGCTCTCTGTCACTCTTTAGATTTTTGGGGAGACACTCCTTACATTCAGCCTGCCTTTTGTCTCCTTCATACACGTAGTGAATAATTCGGCTGCTCGTGAGACTGCTATGACTCTGCCTCATATCATAGACAGGTTTTCACAATTAACACCATATTTGGCTATATACACTTTGTAATAGCTCATTAATATGATGGTGACAGGTCAGTTTCTCACCAACTTAATCCTTAGAAGATGACGCATTTATTGTATGTTGTCTGGCTATCATTAAACGACTTTGTGTACATTAGGAAGGGTATATGGAAGTCAGAGGGTTGATTGAGATAGTCTTGACCGTTATAATTCCTACAGATCCTTCCTAAGCTGTATGAAATCGTTGAATGATAGCCAGAAAAAACTGGAAAAATGCGTAAAAATCTTCAGAGGGTTTAAACGAAAAACAGATTACTGTGGTTGGGATATTTAACCCACTTATAATGATTGGACCAGGATAAATAGGCCTTTCAGCGTCCCTCGATAATGTGGTTCGGTTCAAAAGAGAAAGTTTGGTCCATTTTTACACTCTGTATACCTGTCCCCCCCCACACACACACGCACACATACGCCATACACCGTCTGTTCTTTGAAGATTATGACTCATATTGACAGTTTAGTCTGGATAGTATTAGATGATTATGACTCATATTGACAGTTTAGTCTGGATAGTATTAGATGATTATGACTCATATTGACAGTTAGGTCTGGATAGTATTAGATGATTATGACTCATATTGACAGTTAGGTCTGGATAGTATTAGATGATTATGACTCATATTGACAGTTTAGTCTGGATAGTATTAGATGATTATGACTCATATTGACAGTTTAGTCTGGATAGTATTAGATGATTTTGTGCAGTTTAGGAAGGATCTGCGGGAATTATATTGGTAAAGACTATCTCAATCAACCCTCTGACTTCCATATTATTATATCTGTCTTACTATTTATCAAATCGTCTAATAATAGCCAAAAATGCACAATCGTATCATCTAAGGCTTAATGCATTTATCCCCACTAGTGTGATGATCATAAGACGTTTTACCTCATTCAGGTATCGATGTTTTACCTCATTCAGGTATCGATGTTTTCCTTACGAGCGATAGTGAGCCCGTAATTTAGGCCTAAGGACTAATGTTTACATGTCCCAGGAAAGGGAAGGAATTTCTTTAAATTTGAGAACAAGTGTAGGAGGTTTAAACAAATAAATAAGATAACATATATAACATATATAACATATATAACATATATAACATATATAGTAACAGTTAACAATTGCAAACCAAAATCAAAACATTCAATAATAATAAATAGAAATATATATAATATTAATAATACAACAATAATAACAACATTAAACCCATACACCATAATAACCCTCCATATATATATATATATATATATATATATATATATATATATATATATATATATATATATATATATATATATATATAATATATATAATATATATTATTATATATATATATATATACCGGTATATATATAATCTCTGTCGCACCTTCTCAAACTGGTCCCTGTATTTGACGAGTCTGGTGTCACGATTATATATAAATATACAGTATAATTATATATATATATATATATATATATATATACAGTATATATATACATATATATATATATATATATATATATATATTATATATATATATATATATATATATATATATATATATATATATATATATAATATATATATATATATATATATATATGTTAGTAAAGCCAGGTAATACATTTTCTTTAATACATACGAGGTTGAAAGAAATGGCAATTTCTGCGTTGGAAATTTTATTATTCAAAGTTTCCAGGCCTCTGATGAGTTTTCGCTGGGTGGCAGGAAGGAGATGAAGGAGATGAGCAAAATTCATGGTGGTACAGGGTTACATTAATGTACATGAAGATACAGGATATACGACGCGTTTCACTGGACAACCAGCATTATCAATTAAGGATGGAATGATATAAAAGGTAAACAGGAAGGGTATATATAGAGGGTGGAGGATCAGAGGAGGCGAAAATCAGGGGGCAAAAGTCTGCTATTGGTGGAGGGGTATTCTAGGAGAGAGAAAGGGAGAACCGCTTCACGCATGCGCACTGGATGCGGGATGGTGGTCGGTTGGTGGGGTCGAAGCTGATTGGCTGCGTGTCGAGGGGCGTGGCCTAAGTTGTGTGGCGCCTGCGGAAGACGAAGCTGAAGGAGGTAGCGTGGGGGGCTGCGTCAAGGGCACCGGGGGGCGAGGGGGGGGGTGTTAGGTCCTGTAGGAAAGTGCCTTTTGGCAGAAGGAAGGATCTGAAGGTCCAGAGTTTGGTTGTTGATGTTGGGATGTAAGGCTTGGATATATAAAGCTTCGAGTATAGGTAATCTCCTTGGGTCACTTTCTTTATCGAGTATGGTGGTGTGTTTCTCTAACTCGTTGCGTGTGAGGTGAGGGTGGTTAGGGGTGAGATAGTGGTCTTTGATGGCTCCAGCCTGAAGGTGAAGAGTTAACCGACGTGAAAGACGAGTCTGCGTCATACCAATATTGGAATGAGGTCCAGTCCTCATAATTACAGGTATGTTGGTAAATGACGTGATCGTCGGTCATTGGGCTCTTTATCTTCGTGAATGCCCCCGCCGTTATCTTCTATCCTCCATCTCCGCCTATGTTAGGAGAGCCCTCACGCACTGCTCTACCTGGGCCGACACCCACCAGGAACTAGAAAGACTATCCCAAGTTTTAGTAAATAACGGATACTCCAACTCTGATCGTCGGTCATCGGGCTCTTTATCTTGGTAGAGGCTGGTTTGTTGCGGAGAACGAGGTTGGAGGTCTTGGGGGATTTGTAATAAATTATTAATTTGATTTTGTTTTCCGGGTTGGTTGGGTGGACATGCTTGGAGATTATTTCTTTTAAGACGGCCTCATCATTTTTGTGTTCAGAGGACATGTAATTAGTCAACCAACCCACCCGTGTACCAGATAATCCTAATCATAATTCCCACCTACTGGACTTATTTTTAACAACCAATTCAGAAAATTATGATGTTGCAGTGAGGTCCCCGCTTGGATCTTCTGATCACTGTCTGATAAAGGCCACCTGTCTATCAGCTACCACACCTTCCCACTCTGAACCTGTTTTGGTGACTAAATGGCATTACGATAGGGCAGACTGGGAGGGTCTTCAAGGTTTCTTTATTGATATTCCCTAGACCTCTTTCTTTTCTAATGATGCACACTCCACCTTGAGCCACATACAAGATTTTGTAAAAATTGGAATGGAAACTTTTATTCCTCATCAAAAGTACAGTAAAAGATCTAATTCACCTAAATGGTTTGACCATAATTGTGCTAGAGTAACTGAACAAAAAGCAATAGCCTACAATGCATACACAAGATCAAAAACACATGAAGCCTTTAATTACTTTAGAAACATCAGAAATCATGCCAAAACTGTATTAAACCTAACTAAATCAAACTTTCTCCACAAGCAGGCAAATAAACTTCTAAATAATCCAAATGATAACAAAATATTTTGGTCTACTCTTAACTCATTTAAATCCAACTTCACTACTGCTTCATCCATTCCACCATTAAAATCTCCGACTGGCAATCTTGTAAGTGACCCACGAGGTAAAGCTAACCTTCTTGCGGATATTTTCTCCACCAACTCAACCTTAGATGAAATAAATCAAGATGTCCCTGTACTTAATTTTAATTCGCCTGAAATTCCCTCACTTAAGATCCACACCAGACATGTTAAAACTATTTTGCAGAATCTCTCAGTAGATAAGGCTCCTGGTCCAGATGAAATTCCTCCAATAGTACTTAAGAATTGCTCCTTGGTGCTCGCTCCTGTATTGGCAAAATGTTTCCGTCTGTGTACTCATACCTCATGCTTCCCAGTACCCTGGAAAGAAGCAAACATCCATCCAGTTCCTAAAAAAGGTTCCTCTTCAGATCCATCAAACTACAGACCAATAGCTATAACTTTCACTCTTGGTAAAGTCTTTGAAATTATATTAAATAATCACATAATTAAGCATCTTGAGAATAATAAATTAATCAGTGATAGGCAATATGGTTTTAGACGATGTCGATCAACTGCAGACATGCTTTGCCTTCTTACGCATCAAATCAACCAAGCTACAGACCAACATGGTGAAACACATACAATAGCACTGGATATATCAAAGGCATTTGATAGAGTCTGGAATCAATCCTTATTGTCGAAGATGTCACACTACGGCCTTGCATCATTAGTTCCACTAATTTTTTTTTTTTTTTTTTTTTTTTTTTTATATATTCCAACTTACTTCCTCTCGGGCATAGGCTGAGAGCCTTAACATTCACCGCTTTACAATGAACAGTGAAGCCCGTGAGGTCTTGTTCCAGTCTAGGGAGTGAGACATGTGAAGCACGTAGAGTACAACGAGCACCTGCCATCTTGCCTTCACATGAGGCACGGTGCTCACTCATGGCCCAAAACGACCCCATCTCTGAAGCCATCTCGTTCCCATGCTTCACTGTCTCAACCCCTACACTCGGACTCTCACACTTACACACACACAACGCCACCTGTTGAGCAGATAACTCACCAGGCATTGCACCCCTATAGCATATTTTGAATATGGGAATATTCATACAGTGCTATTTAATCAGGGAACAATGATGGTATTTTATTGACGTTTCGGTGGGCTTGTGGTAATGCACTGATACTAGGTACAGCACAAATTCGATCCCAATAATATCTTCCCATTGATACATCGGGATTTGAACCCGGGACCTTTGGATTACCAGGCCAGTGGCAAGACCACTCCACCACACCACTCCTCTTATCTTCATAACAGAAAAATACGTGTAATGGTAGATGGCCTTTATTCTCAATTTCACTCAATAAATGCTGGTGTTCCCCAGGGATCAGTTTTGGCCCCAATTCTGTTCCTCATTCATATCAATGATCTCATATCTACCACTCATAATCCAATACATTCCTACGCAGATGACTCAACACTCCACAGTTCCTTCACATTTACCAATTCTTTCACCCAACCCGATCTTATAAATTCAAAAATAAACACTGCAATTTCTCTGAACCAGGACCTTTCTAGAATTAATGGATGGGGACAAAAGAATCTAGTTTCCTTTAATGCACAGAAAACCAAGTACATTCAATTTTCTAACCGACAGAATCTCACTGACTCCCATATTTTTTTAATGATGAAAATATTCCCACTTCCCCTAGTATTGACATTCTCGGTGTAACATTAACTACTAACTTGAGCTGGACACATTATGTTAGAGGCATTGCTAAGAATGCCTCTAAAAAACTGGGACTCCTGTACAGAGTTCGAGAATTCTTCAATGACGAGCAGTTGGCCGTGATATATAAAAGTCATGTGCGTTCTCAGATGGATTACTGTTCACCTCTGTGGGGTGGAAGTGGAGTGGTTGCATTAAGGCAGTTGGACAAAATTCAAAATAAAGCTATTAGATTAATCAATAACCCTGCAATCACACAGGACCTTCCTACATTATCCATACGAAGAAACGTTGCATCCCTTGCATTATTCTACAGATATTTTCACAGCAATTGTTCCGAGGAACTTGCTTCAATTGTGCCGCCTCTCCACATCTTTCCCCGTAGAACTAGGGCAGCTGAGAGCGCACATGAATTTACACTTTCTCCTCCACAATGCAGAACTTCTGCTTATCAGAATTCATTTATCCCCAGAGCTACTACTCTTTCGAATTCACTTCCCTCGAATTGCTTTCCACAAACTTACAATCTACAAATGTTGAAATCCAGTTGTTACAAACATTTTATGAATGGAGGATGCCTTTAGGCACATGGACCTTTTTGTTTTGTCTGTGTTTTTCCTTCCTCCGTTCATTGTCTCTTAAAAAAAAAAAAAAAAATTGCGGTAGAAGATCTTAATTTCATTGGGGGGGTCAATGTTGGGAGGGCTTTGGGTGTACCATTTTTCAAGATGGTGGTTGATGGTGCTGGAGATGTCGGAGTTGGAGTATCCGTCATTTAATAAAACTTGGGATAGTCTTTCTAGTTCCTGGTGGGTGTCGGCCCAGGTAGAGCAGTGCGTGAGGGCTCTCCTAACATAGGCGGAGATGGAAGATAGAAGATAACGGCGGGGGCATCCACCAAGATAAAGAGCCCGATGACCGACGATCATGTCATTTACCAACATACCTGTAATTATGAGGACTGTGGACCTCATTCCTATATTGGTATGACGCAGACTCGTCTTTCACGTCGGTTAACTCTTCACCTTCAGGCTGGAGCCATCAAAGACCACTATCTCACCCCTAACCACCCTCACCTCACACGCAACGAGTTAGAGAAACACACCACCCAAGGAGATTACCTATACTCGAAGCTTTATATATCCAAGCCTTACATCCCAACATCAACAACCAAACTCTGGACCTTCAGATCCTTCCTTCTGCCAAAAGGCACTTTCCTACAGGACCTAACACCCCCCCTCGCCCCCCGGTGCCCTTGACGCAGCCCCCCACGCTACCTCCTTCAGCTTCGTCTTCCGCAGGCGCCACACAACTTAGGCCACGCCCCTCGACACACAGCCAATCAGCTTCGACCCCACCAACCGACCACCATCCCGCATCCAGTGCGCATGCGTGAAGCGGTTTTCCCTTTCTCTCTCCTAGAATACCCCTCCACCAATAGCAGACTTTTGCCCCCTGATTTTCGCCTCCTCTGATCCTCCACCCTCTATATATACCCTTCCTGTTTACCTTTTATATCATTCCATCCTTACTTGATAATGCTGGTTGTCCAGTGAAACGCGTCGTATATCCTGTATCTTCATGTACATTAATGTAACCCTGTACCACCATGAATTTTGCTCATCTCCTTCATCTACTTCCTGCCACCCAGCGAAAACTCATCAGAGACCTGGAAACTTTGAATAATAAAATTTCCAACGCAGAAATTGCCATTTCTTTCAACCTCGTATGTATTAAAGAAAATATTATATATATATATATATATATATATATATATATATATATATATATATAATTATATACTGTATACTGTATATACAGTATATATATATATTTTTTTTTGTGTTTATATATTTTTTTTTAGACCGTCATCAAGGTAAAATAATACACCTCCAATAAAGGCACCGAGATCAAGTATTGTTTTCCCTACGACTTTTCTTCCATTTAACCCTTTCTTTACCAGCTACGCATTATATATTATATTCTAGCTGTACTTGGAAGTTTGTTCGCAGCTTGAGAAGGATTTGTTGTAGCATGAGGGTTAATGAAGATAGTTCGAGGCCTGTTAATTACTGTAGGTACATTGTTAACTGAATAAAATCGTCTAATAGTAGCCATATTAAAGTTAAAGGGACGGCACCGGTACAGACCCATTAATACTGACCGTTAACCCCTTCTTTACCGATGTCGTCCTTTTAACTTTTTCTGGCTACTATTAGACGATTTTATTCAGTTTATAATGGGCCTTTAGTAATTTACATGCTTCAAACTATCTCAATTCACCCTTTTTACAATCATAGCTCCTTCTTAAACTGCACAACATCGTCTATATATAGCAGAATAAAAGGAAGAAGATGTCGCCGGTAAAGAAGGGGTTAAGGACCCATACAATTACTCGGTACATTTTCTCAGTGTGTGGATAGTTGTGACGTTCTCTCTAGGGCAGTAAACCGTGGTTAACCCCTTCTGTACCGGAGACGTCTAATTAATTGTATTCTGGCTACTATTAGACGATTGTATTCAGTTTAAAAAGGGCCTCCAGCAATTAAAAGACTTCAAACTATATCCCTTACCCATTAAGATCCGTCTTAAGCTGCACAAAATAGTCTAAATATAGCTAGAATATAATTCAAAAGACATCTTCGGTACAGCAGTGGTTAAGCACCTCAGGCTCCAAAGGGCAATAGATGGATATGATTGACGCGGCAAAGCCCACAACTTTAATTTGTCCATTCAAGTATTTACGGCACTGGGAATTTCTCTTCCCAGGCGTGGATATGTATAGCCTGTTTCCTCCAGCCCTCCATGAAAGTAACTGTATTGATGATCCAATGGTTAGAGTGTGTGAGATTTGTGTGTGGTGACTCAGGTTGGAATCCAGGAAGGATCACATGCTTTCAATAATTTCATTGGGAGGAGTATGGTGTTGAAGTGAAATTAATTCAAATAGATTACAAAAACGCTAGAGGTCGTAATTTATAGACTATAATATAGCACCAGCTAACTTGACAATAATCTTGAACCCTTAACTTCTTATAACTCAAAATGAATGAAAGCTATCAAGCTGACGTGTCTATCATTTGGAAAGAGTCCACCAGGAAATAGGTGTTGATATTTACAACCAGTTTGCTCTAGGCCCTTTCGAGTTACAAAGAGGTCAGGGATCAACATTATTATCAAGTTCGTTGGCGCTACTTTATAACACTCCCTTGGCTCTCCTATTTGTCTTTGACTTGAGAGACAAATACAAAAGATCTCAACAAAATGGCTGGAATGTTTATGTTCGAAATTTGACGATAATTAAACTGTAAGCTCCCGTATGGCTCCCTCTGAACCCATAGACCAACTGGACAACCATAACAATATTTTAACCCTTAGAGAGAGATACAAAATGAGTGTGTGAGCGATTGAGTGTGTGTGTTTGTGTGTGTGTGTGTGTGTGTGCGTGTGTGTGATTGAGAGAATGAGAGTGAGTGAGTGAGAGAGGAGAGAGAGAAAATGTGAGTGTCAGAGAAAAAGAGAGAGAGAAGGAGAGATAATCAAAGTGGATGACATATAACTCCGCCTGAAGCCATAGACCATATGGACGACCAAAATAATCTCCCAGGCAATGTTTGAAAGGTGCCGAGACCCAGTTAATTTACCTCTAAACCCGTGTGTCCCTGTCTTGGTTGGTCATTTATAGATATGGACAGCCCCTCCTCCTTTCCCCATAGTCCCACCAAGTCTGGAAGAGGGCGTACAGTTTTGGCCGTATTCAGTTTTGTTTATCTCTCTCTCTCTCTCTTTCTCTCTCTTTTTCTGTTGGTCATTTATAGCTATGGACAGCCCCTCCTCCCTTCCCCATAGTCCCACCAAGTCTGGAAGGGGGCGTACAGTTTTGGCCGTATTAAGTTTTGTTTATCTCTCTCTCTCTCTCTCTTTCTTTCTTTCTCTCTCTTTATTTATTTATTTATTTATTATTTGTTTTCCTTTGGTCTGATTTGGTTCATGGGTAAAGTGACCGCCAAGGAAGGTTTATGTTAGTTAGTCACCCTTACCTGTTTCCACCAGTTGTTTCTTCCTTTTTATTCCTTTTTTTTTCTTTGTATTATTTTTGGTGCCCTACTGTTTAGGTGCGTTTGAACCATAGGCTTACCCTCCCATATAATCTTGTCCATTTAGGTGCGTTTGAACCATAGGCTTACCATCCCATATAATCTTGTCCATTTAGGTGCGTTTGAACCATAGGCTTACCATCCCATATAATCTTGACCATTTAGGTGCGTTTGAACCATAGGCTTACCATCCCATATAATCTTGTCCATTTAGGTGCGTTTGAACCATAGGCTTACCATCCCATATAATCTTGTCCATTTAGGTGCGTTTGAACCATAGGCTTACCATCCCATATAATCTTGTCCATTTAGGTGCGTTTGAACCATAGGTTTACCATCCCATATAATCTTGTCCATTTAGGTGCGTTTGAACCATAGGCTTACCATCCCATATAATCTTGTCTATTTAGGTGCGTTTGAACCATAGGCTTACCATCCCATATAATCTTGTCTATTTAGGTGCGTTTGAACCATAGGCTTACCATCCCATATAATCTTGTCCATTTAGGTGCGTTTGAACCATAGGCTTACCATCCCATATAATCTTGTCCATTTAGGTGCGTTTGAACCATAGGCTTACCATCCCATATAATCTTGTCCATTTAGGTGCGTTTGAACCATAGGCTTACCATCCCATATAATCTTGTCCATTTCATTTGTTGTTTATTACTATTATTTAATGAGCTTTTGTGCGTGTCTTTTTTATTTTTTTATTTTTTTTTTATTTGTTTAACGAGTTCTTGTACATGTCTGACGAGATGGGTTGGGTGCGAGAGGGATCTGCCTTGTATGGGTCAATCGGCTTTCTGCAGACTCCCATTTTCTTATGTTCGTATGCTCTTTATACGTGTTGTTTGCTTCCATCATCGAAATTGGAGGAGGTTATGTATTTACCTCCGTTTGTCTGTTTATCTGTAAGCAAGATATCGAAAACATTTATGAACCGATTTTCACGAAATTTGGTGGGCAGATATAAAGGAGTACAAAGGAAATCAAGCAACAACAGATCTAGTGACCCTTCTAGGTTGCTTGTCCTCCAAAACACTGAGGATCAAGTGTCCAAACAGTGGTTTAGAGTGGGTAAGGGAACATTGGAAAGGGAATTACTGCCCTGGAACTAATGTCCGTGGCAGGATTAGGAAGTTAGTAGAGGACAGATAGGTTAGTAACTGAGGGGGGGATCAAATAAAGTTATTCATTTACAAACGCAGTCAGTCGCGGTTTGATGAGAGATATTTGTCTAGGCGGAGTTTAAATGAATCAACGGTGATGCAGTCTATAACGTTTCGGGGAAGCCCATTCCACAAGTTGACAACTCGATTGAAGAAGAAATTCTTAGATTCGTGCGAGTTAAAAGATTTACCAATAATTTTGCAACCGTTTCCCCGCGTGTAATTAGATTGGTCGATAGTGAAGTACTTACTACAGTTCATATTGTCGATGCCTTTGATGATTTTGAACACTTGAATTAAGTCACCTCTTAATCTGCGCTGGGTTAAAGGAAATAGATTTAATTCTCTAAGACGCTCTTCGTATGGTTTGTTCTTTAGGCTAGGTATCATTTTGGTAACTCTACGTTGAACTCGTTCTAGCTTGTTTATATCTTTTTGGTAATAAGGGCACCAGGATTGAACACAGTATTCCAGAAGAGGGCGGACTAAGGAATTGTAAAAGGTTAGGACAACTTCTTTGGATTTATGCTCAAATGACCTGCCTATAAAGCCAATTATTTTGTTTGCCTTCTTAACAACTTCTGAACATTGATGACTCGGTTTTAGGTTACTCGTTATTGTTACTCCCAGATCGGTTTCTCTGTTTACATTCTTAAGCTGAGTGCCATTCATCGAATAGTTTGCTTTCTCATTTAGGTATCCGACATGTAGTACTTTACATTTATCCGCATTGAAACTCATTTGCCAAATTTGGGCCCAACATGACAATTTATCTAGATTGTGTTGCATATCGTCAACTTGTTCTTTTGAGAGTACGCTATTTGCAATTTTTGTATCGTCAGCAAATTTTGAGATTGTACAGGTGAGACCCTCATCTATGTCGTTGATGTAAATTAGAAAGAGAATTGGTCCTAGTACCGATCCCTGGGGTACCCTGCTACTTACATTGGTCCATTTAGATGCCTTACCGTTTATGACTACCTTTTGCTTTTTGTTGCTGAGCCAATTTTCTATCCATTTCAACACACCGTCTTGTATTCCATGCGCTTTTAGTTTTAGCAGTAAACGTTTGTGGGGAACTTTGTTAAAGGCCTTTTGAAAATCAAGGTATATAATATCTACAGCTTTACTCTCATCGTAGAGGTTGAGGATATCGTGGAAGAAGTCTAAGAGGTTTGTTAAACAGGAACGTTTTTTACGAAAGCCGTGTTGAGTATCTTTATGTTATTTTCCTCTAAGTGATTTACGAATCTGTCTCGTATTACCGTTTCTAGCATTTTACATACAACTGAGGTTAAGCTAATTGGACGATAGTTACTGGGTAGGGATTTGCTGGCTTTTTTTAATATCGGTGTTACGTTGGCTAGCTTCCACTGATCAGGCATAGTTCCAGACTGCAAGGATTTATTGAATAGTAATGTCAGTGGTTTGGAGAGCTCATCCTTAGCTTCCTTTAGAACTCTAGGCGAGATTGTATCAGGTCCTGGCGTTTTATTTACCTTGAGTTTATCTAAACAATTCAATACTTCTCTCTCTGTAACGGTGATATTGCTTAGAACATCTGAATTATCAATCTGAATCGGCGATGGTGTAGGAATATCACTGAGGTCTTCTGTTGTAAAAACTGATGCAAAGAAGGTATTGAGGGCATTACTCATTTGTACTTCGTCTTTGGTGTATTCTCCATTTTCATCGACTAACGGTCCAACAGTTGAAGTAACTACTTTTTTCTTTCTGATATTACTATAGAATTCTTTCGGGTTTGTTTTACTTTGATTCGCAATATGTAACTCTAAGGTCTTTTTACTTTGCTTAATTAACTTTTTGGCTTTGCGTCGTAGCTCTACAAATTTCACCCGTTCTTCGTCATTTTGTGAGGATTTTAATCTATCATTAGCAAATTTTTTAGCAAGCAGGCAGTTTGAAATATCTTTATTCCACCATTTGGGCTTATTATTATGGCCTGGACGCCGTATTTTCGATGGTATGCAGTCTTGCACTGCTTTTAGGTAAGTGGTTTCGAATAACTTCCAAGATGTATTTATGTCGTTATTGTTAATTAAAAAGCTCCAGTCAGTTTCTTTAAACATAGCTCTAAGTTTATGGAAGTTTGCTTTCTTGAAATTAGGGACTTTTTCGATGCTACTATTTGGTTCGTTACTAGTAAACTTTAAAGTGAAAGTTATCGTACGATGCTCGCTGAATTTATCACCAACATTCAAATTCTCTATCAATTCTTCTTTTGTTGCAAGTACAATGTCAAGAACGTTATTTCCACGGGTCGGCGTTCGAACAAATTGATAAAGCGAACTCTCTTGCAAGTTCGTATACAAGTCATGTCCGGAGTGTGAAGTAAGAGTATCGCCCCACTTGGTCACAGGTAAACTAAAGTCGCCAAAAATTACGGTTTCTTGTGAGTTACTTACATCTGCAATTTGTTCGTAAATTTCTCGGTCAGTTTGCACTGATTGAGCTGGAGGTCTGTATATTAACGCAAGTATTATTTTTGTACCTTTATTATTCTTTATTAGCACAAAAGATGTGTCGATGTTCACAATTTGAGGTTTTGACACGAGGGTCGGGTTAAGACTTTCTTTGATATAAAATAAAACGCCACCTCCATTTGTATTTATTCGGCTGTTATCAAACATTACATAACCGGGAAGTGAATACTCTGCTAAAAAGTCTCTATCTTCTGTATTGAGCCAAGATTCTGTTATGCCAATTACATCATAATTTTCTGTAAACACTAGTTCCTCTAAATCTGAAAATTTATTGCGTATGCTACGAGCGTTTGCATAGAAAACCTTTAAAGTTGCGGTTTTAGAACTCACAGAACGTTCTTTCATCGAATTTTTGGTTCTGGTCGGATCTACATTTACATTCATGGCTGTCCTCGGTCCTCGGTCGTTATCCCTGGCGGTTTTGAATTTGGGTCGTGTTGGTGGAGCTTTATCCAAATTCGCGGTTCTTGACGGATTAGTATTTAATTACTTTGTAGGTTGCCGTCCTCGCTGTCTTCGGTCCTCCTTCCTGGTTGTCCTGTGCTGAGTCGATTTCTTCTCCGAAAATCCTTCACCGCATCGTTGAGAAGACGCCCAAAACGTGCTGCTCCCACCTGGTTCAGATGAACTCCATCGTCCGAAAACAAATAGTCATCGTAGTAGAAATTGTCCCAGGTGTCGATGAATCCCACGTTCTCCTTCCTGCAGAGGTTTGCTAGACAACGATTTGTGCTGGTGGCTATGTTGTAAAATCGGCTCTCTACACCGAGCCGGGGGACGATTCCTGAGACGATGATCCTTGATGACTTCTCCTTAAACGACTTGATCAGCTGCTAGTACTTTAAAAGCAAATCTTCCGACCGGGTTCGCTGTACATCGTTGGATCCAACGTGGATGACGTACATTGTATTAGCAGGGGCCAGCTTTGATACTTCGTCAACTGCTGCAACTACGTCGTCCACACCACCACCAGGGATACAAAAACGCTTCCTGGTCTTAGGTGCTCTGGCGCAAAACTCTGTGAGCTGACCACGTATCATCGAGTCTCCCACGAGCCGGACTTCTTCTATTTCCTCTTCGTCATCTGAGTCTGTGAGTATCTGGAAACGGTTTTGACACTTGGTAATCGGTATGTGTTTCCTGGTCTTGGGGCAAACGTTGTTCCTCACGACACGGAAGTTGTCTTGAGGGGGAAGAGAGTCACTATTTGTATCTTGCGTATCGGAAACATCAGCTGAAGTGGCTACTGTAGGCGTTGAATTGTTGGCAGTTGATGTTGGGGCGTTGGTGGCTGCTGGAGTTGCGGTGACAATTGAAGTTTGTGGTACTCCAACGTTGAGTGTTACAAACTCTTGGAGTGATTCCAGCTTCATGGTGAGGACGTTGATCTTGTTGTAGGCTTCATCTAATTTCACTGTAATATCATATTATGTGCTCCAAGGAAGAAATGATTCAGTTTGTGAGTGATTGGTAGAGCACATACCTCTGCCAGCGTAGGTGGAGGTATGTGCTCTACCGAGTATCCCTCTAGTTTGTGAGGTGATTGGTAGAGCACATACCTCCGCCAGCGTAGGTGAGGTATGTGCTCTACCGAGTGCCCCTCTAATTTGTGAGGTGATTGGTAGAGCACATACCTCCGCCAGCGTAGGTGGAGGTATGTGCTCTACCGAGTGCCCCTCTAGTTTGTGAGGTGATTGGTAGAGCACATACCTCCACCAGTGTAGGTGGAGGTATGTGCTCTACCGAGTGCCCCTCTAGTTTGTGAGGTGATTGGTAGAGCACATACCTCCGCCAGCATAGGTGGAGGTATGTGCTCTACCGAGTGCCCCTCTAGTTTGCGAGGTGATTGGTAGAGCACATACCTCCACCAGCGTAGGTGAGGTATGTGCTCTACCGAGTGCCCCTCTAGTTTGTGAGGTGATCGGTAGAGCACATACCTCCACCAGCGTTGGTGGAGGTATGTGCTCTACCGAGTGCCCCTCTAGTTTGTGTGGGTTTTGCCTGTGTTATGTGTTTGTATGTGTGTATGTATACCATAATAGATAGGAATAAATGGAGAATGATAGTGAATAGATGAGTGATAATGTGGTCGTTGGGAGAGGGGGTCGGGCGCCAGTTGGACTAGATAATAGTCCGTCAGGCGTCTGGCCCAGGGAGCCGGTGTAAATGAAGGGCCTGGCCTGGATGTGAGGTGGGCGGGCATTGTGGTGTGCTCCGCTGCGTGTTTGCCTGCTGAGACTGGAACCTCTTCGGGAGGACAGGGGCCGGGGGAGTGCTGGAGGCCCTTAATGATCCTTGGTCTCTGGGTCTTCTCCTGGGAGACATAGTTGTGAGTGAGTTTGTATTTTGTGTTTATGTTGTGTTGTGTTGTCCCTTTTCAGGCTCTGTCTTGAGTCAGCCACCCCCAGCTATGTGGTATGTGCCTGTGTATATACATACATATAGACATATATATATATATATATATATATATATATATATATATATATATATATATATATATACCGTAGGTGCATGTGCATCATATTGAAGGGATTATAAGCAACAAAAAACAACTATATTTCCAGAGAGAGAGAGAGAGAGAGAGAGAGAGAGAGAGAGAGAGAGAGAGAGAGAGAGAGAGAGAGAGAGAGAGAGAGAGAGAGAGAGAGAGAGAGAGTGAGTGTGTGTGTGTATGTGTTTTTGTCTATGTTAATGAAGGAGACAAAAGACAGAACTGCCTTTGGCAAGTGCCTACCCCAGAGTTGAAAGAGTGACAGTGCTAAAATCAAGGGACGTTCGAGCCAAGATGCCTGGACACACGGAGTTTGAAGCAAGTGTATGTGAGAGAGAGAGATAGATAATATGGGTTGTGTGTGTGTGAGAGAAAGTAAGAGTGTGATATATGAGTACAGAGAAAGAGAGTGAGAGTGAGATATGACTATACAGTAAATATATATATATACAGTAGCGAGAGAGAGAGTGTGATATATGAGTACAGAGAAAGAGAGTAATAGTAAGATATGACTATACAGTATATATATATATATACAGTATATAGTAGCGAGAGTGAGAGTGTGATATATGAGTACAAAGAAAGAGAGTAATAGTAAGATATGACTATACAGTATATATATATATATATATATATATAGTAGCGAGAGTGAGAGTGTGATATATGAGTACAGAGAAAGAGAGTAATAGTAACATATGACTATACAGTATATATATATATATACAGTAACGAGAGTGAGAGTGTGATATATGAGTACAGAGAAAGAGAGTAATAGTAACATATGACTATACAGTATATATATATATATATATATATACAGTAGCGAGAGTGAGAGTGTGATATATGAGTACAAAGAAAGAGAGTAATAGTAACATATGACTATACAGTATATATATATATATACAGTAGCGAGAGTGAGAGTGTGATATATGAGTACAGAGAAAAATAAAGAGAGTGTGTGAGTGAGAGAGAGAGTGAGTGAGTGAGCGAGAATGAGATAAGAATACAGAGAGTGAGAGTGAGAGTGAGAATGAGAATGATATAAGAATACAAAGAGAGTGAGATATGCATACAAAATGAGAGAGAGAGAGATGAACTTAGAGAGATATCAACAGAATGAAAGTAAGGAAGGTATATACTGTATATAAGATATAAATACTTTCTTCTACTCAACAACTGGAACTCTGGAACTCTCTCCCTCAATCAATCATTCCTTCATCCTATGACTTAAACTGCTTTAAACCTCGTGTGTTCAGGCATTTTAACCCTAACGTAAGTACCTTGAATTTGGGGCTCTGTCACTCTTTTGGCTTTAGGGGAGACATTCGATACAGACAGCCTGCCTTTCGTCTCCTTCATACACATACTAAAAACATAACATAAAACTACAACTTCACTTTCCTCATCAGTCACCGAGAGAGAGAGAGAGAGAGAGAGAGAGAGAGAGAGAGAGAGAGAGAGAGAGAGAGAGAGAGAGAGACCAACCAATGTTAACTTTACCTCCTCAGTTTCTTTGGACATTTTGGAAAGGTTCATATTTCACGGGAATTTGATTAACCCCTTCTGTACCGAGGATGTCTTTTATATTGAATTCTAGCCATATTTAGACGATTTTGTGCAGCTTAAGAAGGGTGTGTGGTAGTAGAAAGGGTTGAGGGTGATAGTTAGAAGCCTGTTAATTGCTGGAGGCCCTTTTATATCTGAATAAAATCGTCTAATAGTAGCTAAAATACAATTACAAAGACGTCGCCGGTACAGAAGGGGTTAAGGGGGGAAGGGTTTGTTGTTTAGCCGTTTTATTCGTATATTATTTTGTTATATCACTAACCACCAATAAACTTACATATAAGCCGTATTAATTAAAGCAATGTGCAGTTTAGGAAGAATAGAAAAGCAGCGTTACTAAATTCTGCTTGAATACACCTTTTATGTAATGATATATATATATATATATATATATATATATATATATATATATATATATATATATATATATATTCTGACATACGGAGCCCTGTATGTTACTTTAAGAGTTAGAATTAGAGTTGAAGGAGTCAAACTACCCAAGCGGCGACGCAGACTAGCGAGCGAACTAGCGAGTGGGAAACTAGCTCGCCTGCATACCAGCAAACAAGCCTTCACACCTGCGTGGGTCATAGGGGACCCTGCAAACTACTTCGATGACCCGACGCTATGACGTATGATCGACGCCAGGAGACTCCATTGGACCATGCACCTGCTATGCAACTCGAGGAGCTGTGATTGGAGCGGGCACCACCCCCGCCTCCTGATTCGTTCCTACACCATCATTGTTTAGTATATAAGACCCGAGTAGTGGGCATTCAAATCAGTCTCATTTGGAGTTGGGAAGGTGAACTTGCAGCTGGAGGAAGACGGGGTGAAGTATTATAATGGGATTGTGACTGTCAGTCAGATTATATAAGTGTGTGTTAAGTGTGTTCCGTGTAAACACTTACGTTATGTTGGTTAGTGAGATATGTGATTGGGACGTTAACGCTATTATTGTGTACTTAACTATTTGATTGGGAATTAACGTTAACGCTACTATTTATGTACTTAACTATTTGATTGGGAATTAACGTTAACGCTACTATTATGTACTTAACTATTTGATTGGGAATTAACGTTAACGCTACTATTATGTACGTAACTATTTGATTGGGAATTAACGTTAACGCTACTATTATGTACTTAACTATTTTAGTTGACTAACTTGTGGACTAAAGCAACTCTTTAAGTAATTGGGTTATGATGAAAGTAATACTATTGTTTTATATTAATACTTACGAGTTCTTTCATTTTCTTTTAATTAAGCTTACATTGCTTAACGGTGCTTAGTACGGTAATGCTATTGTCTCGTATTAGTAATATCGCCTTAGACTAACATGGCTGTGTTAATATTACTTCTAGTGATTTCCTAAGCTGAAGAAAATTCGTTTAGCTTCAAAATATTATTTTTGTTTTTCATATTATTTGAGTGAGACCTGAATCGAATCTATGAAGCGATCCTGTAACTTAATTTACTCATAATCAAACCTCAATGTTACGTGGTTAAGAAATACATTTAACTAATTATTAAATATATATCTAACTTTTTATGTGACTTTGATATAAATCCTGATGATAATAATAATATAATACTGTTAACGTAAGACAAGAACCAAGAATAATTACATTAAATATAAATAAAAGGACATAGAA
Organism: Paralithodes platypus; assembly: GCA_032716605.1. Taxonomy (NCBI): domain Eukaryota; kingdom Metazoa; phylum Arthropoda; class Malacostraca; order Decapoda; family Lithodidae; genus Paralithodes; species Paralithodes platypus. The sequence goes on along the minus strand of CM064537.1, from coordinate 107,765 downwards.
GAAAACTATCTATTCATTTCAAAAAGGGTAAGAGACAGAAATATTCTTACTTTAATATTTATCTTTCAAGGCTTGTTATAGAATTAATAGTCCTTCTTTATATATAATTTCTTCGGTTCATAACCATAGCCTACTAAGCTTCGGTTAAATAATAATTCTTTATAAATACTACATGACTTTAATTAGTTTCAGTATTTAGTATAATTAAAGAGTATCAGTCAATAAAGGATACTAAGTCCTAAGATCCAAAAGGAAAGGAAGCAACAACAGGAAATAATTTGATTAGATTTTACTTTTGTTTTGCCTTCAGCTGACTGATACCTTAATATATATCTCTGTGCTATCTAGATTCATCAAGTTAACCACTTGAGGATCAAGATACGTAACAGAAGAGTGGCGACCTCGCCAGGATTCGTTTCATACAGTTTCACTCAGTTTCATTACTGTTTCACTACTTAAAAATCAAATATTAATCATGCCTCATCTAATTAATGACGAAGATGCTCGAGTTTTCATAGAATCAGAACCCACAGCCCCTGATATTGATTGTCTGTCAAAATCCGAACTGAAAGTGCTTGCCTCACATCTCCAATTAACTGTCTCAAACATGTCTAAAGTAGAGGTGGCTCAGACCATAAAAACCCACCTGTTCCCTGTAGAAGGCGGGGAGGGAGACGGAGCAGTTGGTGGGATCCCGAGTAAACCTAGCCAACTTGATGTACAATTGCCACCTGGTTTGACCGGTGATCAAATATTCGAACTAGAACAAGCCAAACTAAAAATAGAACTAGCCAGAATAAATACCGAAGAAGCCAGAATAAAAGCAAATACCGAAGAAGCCAGAATAAAAGCAAATACCGAAGAAACCAGCATAAAATGTGAATATCAATATCGTACGGCTCAACTAAATGTCAATACAAATGCTCCCGAAATTGCTCCCCCTCTGGGATTGACTATGACTAGTGTCATTCCACCTTTCACTGAGGATAATGTGCAGGATTTCTTTGTTTTGTTTGAGGAAGTTGCTGGAGGTATGAAGTGGACAAGAGATCAATGGCCTTTTATGTTACAAACCGGTTTGACAGGGCAGGCTCGAGCCACGTATTTGTCAGAAGTAGCAGAGGTTAGGCAGGATTATGACAATCTCAAAGAAGCTATCTTAAAAACCTATCAATTGCAGCCTGAGGCTTACAGGCAATCTTTCCGTAAAAACCAGAAGAAAGTAGAAGAAACCCATAAGGTATTTGCCAGGACCATGACTAAAACTTTCAATCATTGGGTCAAGAGTAAGAAAGTTACAAGCTACAACGATCTGAAGGAGTTGGTCCTGTTAGAAAATTTCCTATGGAAAATTGATTCTTCTGTATCCTATCATTTAAAGGGGAAAAAGGTAGATTGTCTTGCCGACGCCGCTGACATGGCTGACACATACGTGCTCAATAACAAATTTTGTGGAAAGAAGCCCTATGATAATTCTAGTTCTAATTTTAAGTATCCCAATCACAAATCTGACAGACCCAGTCACAAGCCTATAACGTCTTCCCCAGCTAGCCAAAATAGAATTGTTCCCCCAACAAAAAAAGCGACTCAGGGCAATGGTAACAGAGGTGGGCCCCAAAGTAATAGTAATGCTCAAAGAGGGAACGTTCCCGTATCCCCTAAAGTATGTACTTTTTGTGGCAAGAGAGGCCACCTAGCTTATCAGTGCTGGGCCAAGGAGAGAACAGAGAGATCGGGGCAGACAGTTGCCGCCGTATCTCAAACTCCATATGTGCCTGTAATGCAGAACTCCCGACAGAAGGAGTACCTAGCACCAAAAGTTCCTTTAATACAGGACTCCCGACAGAAGGAGTACCTAGCAGCTAACGTAAACCATCTAGACAGGGGTGTAGTAGCATGTGTGGTGCAACCCACTAGGGTTAAGCCAATAATAATTTCACCATCAGTGCAGGACAGTTACCGTCCCTTTATTTCATCTGGCAACGTGAGATTAAATGGTTGTATGCATGAGGTAAAAATTCTGAGAGACACAGGTTCTACTAGCACCCTCATGGTGAATCCTTACACTGAGTGCCCACCTGGCGAACCAGTTGTAATGAGAGGTGCTGGAGGCCAATTTTATGCACACTTGGTAAAAGGCGAAATTGAATGTGGGTTACTACAGGGTGAGGCCACCATAGCTTTGTGTAGGTCCCAAGATATCCCTGTGCCTGGGGTAACACTCCTTTTGGGGAATGATGTAGCAGGTGAGAAGGTCCGACCAGACCCCATTTTGTCACTTTCCCCTGTTAACAAGCCACTAACCGGTGAGCTCAACAAGGAGATGCCAACTGTTTTCCCTGTGTGTGCTGTCACACGTTCAATGTCTCAAGTAGCAGTTCCCTCAGACAGAAATGTACCGAATGTAAGAGTTGATGAAAGGGATGATGAGAGTGTGAATGACGCTCCAACTGTGCCTGATGATGTGACTGAGGTGGATTTATCTGACACCTTTATGGCTCATCTTGACCCTAACGATGACCATGAAACCCCTCCAAATTGTCCTAGTGGCCTGGTAGAGCTACAGAGAGATGATAGTGAATGCAAGGAGTTAGCTGCCAGGTCCATGAGTGAAGAGGAATGTGAGAAGGAGGGTGGTGAATGTTTCTACCTCAAAGGAGGAGTATTGTGGCGAAGATGGAGACCGCCACACAGACCAATCGATGACGGGGCTTGGGACGTCCATCAAGTAGTAGTCCCCAAACCTTGTCGTAGAGATATCATGGAAATGGCACATTGTATACCATTGGCAGGACACCTAGGTGTGAGAAAAACTCTAGACAGAATCAGAGCCCACTTTTACTGGCCAGGAATGCGTGCAGATGTAGTGGAGTTTTGTAGAGTGTGTCACACTTGCCAGATGACAAGAAAACCCACTCAGAAGGTGCCTGTACATCCTCTGGTGCCCTTGACCGTTTTCGAGAATCCTTTTACTCGGGTGGTAGTGGACATTGTAGGCCCATTGCCTAAGACTTCCCAAGGTAACATTTATTTATTAACTATCATGGACATGGCAACTCGCTACCCAGAGGCTATACCCTTAAGGACTACCTCTGCTCCAACTGTCATCAAGGAACTGCTCAAATTCTTCACCAGAATGGGTTTCCCCCATGAGGTGCAAAGTGATCAAGGAACTAATTTTACCTCTAACATTTTTCAGCAGTCCCTGAAGGAGTTGGGTATCGAGCATGTTAAGTCTAGCACCTACCACCCAGAGAGTCAAGGGGTTCTCGAACGATATCATCAGACATTAAAGGGAATGTTACGTAAGTATTGTACAGAGACCGGAGTTGAGTGGGATAAGGGGGTACCTTTTCTTTTATTTGCTACTTGTGAGGTTCCAACTGAATCCCTGGATGTTTCCCCTAATGAGCTAGTTTTCGGTCACCAGGTAAGAGGTCCTTTGAAACTATTGCAGGATAGCCTAGTTGGCCAGGAGGGGAACCAAAACCTCCTCAAGTATGTTTCAGATTTCAAAACCCGGCTGAGATCCTCATGTGAGTTTGCCGCTCAAAACTTGACAGTGGCTAAAAGCTCCATGAAGAAATGGTATGACAGAAAAGCCCGTGAGAGGGAGTTTCAGCCCGGTGATGAGGTTTTGGTCCTGCTCCCCCTTTTTGGCCAACCTTTATCTGCCAAGTTCAGGGGCCCATATAAGAACATTCGGAGGGTGAGCATTACCGATTATCTAGTAACTACCCCAGACAGGAGAAAGCCCACGCAAGTATTCCATATAAATATGTTGAAACCCTACCATAGGTCCCCTGATTCCTCTCCTCCAGATTCTCCCACTGTGGCAGTGAATGTCAGGACCTGTGGACAGCCTGGTGCGGACGAAGTCTTCAGTTCTCTTACTGACCCGCAACAGACTGTTCCAGAGCCTGAAGGTATCCATGCAGACTTTGACTTGTCATGTAGCCTATCCAACTTTCAGTATAATTCAGTGGCTTGGAGGGAATTACCATCTAAACTATGTCATCTTCCCTCTGATCAAGCGAACCAACTAATCTCTGTTTTATCTCAGTCTCCCAGTGTGTTCCGTGATACTCCAGGGCTCACTTCTTTGGCCGTGCACGACATAGACATAGGGGATGCAACTCCTATTAAACTATCCCCCTACCGTGTCTCGCCACAACGCAGGAGTATACTGCAGGTCAAGCTTGAGTTTATGTTTTCAAACAAGCTGATCACAAGGGCCTTAAGCCAGTGGAGTAGTCCGGTCATACTTGTGCCAAAGCCAGACGGGAGCCATAGGTTATGTATGGACTATAGGCAAGTCAATGCTGTCACAAAGAACGATACCTACCCACTGCCACGGATCAAAGATTGCATTTACCAGGTTGGCCTCATGCAGCAGTAAGTTTAACTTAATGAGAGGATTTTGGCAATTAGCTCTCCCTTGTAGCGAGGTAAATATTATGCTTTAGTAGTGCGCTTTCAAGCCTTCAGCTGTGAGATGCCTTGCAGTTCGAATAACGCTCCAGCTACGTTCCGGCTATGTTCTGATGTGGTACCTGGAGACGTTGCCTACTTTGGGTGATATCCTTATTATATCCTCATTATTATCTTGCTGTTGCCAATCTGGTGGTGAATCTATTTATGTATTATGTTTCATATTATGTACTATACTCCTTAAACTCTTTTCTAGGGGGGAGGTCTGACATACGGAGCCCTGTATGTTACTTTAAGAGTTAGAATTAGAGTTGAAGGAGTCAAACTACCCAAGCGGCGAAGCAGACTAGCGAGCGAACTAGCGAGTGGGAAACTAGCTCGCCTGCATACCAGCAAACAAGCCTTCACACCTGCGTGCGTCATAGGGGACCCTGCAAACTACTTCGATGACCCGACGCTATGATGTATGATCGACGCCAGGAGACTCCATTGGACCATGCACCTGCTATGCAACTCGAGGAGCTGTGATTGGAGCGGGCACCACCCCCGCCTCCTGATTCGTTCCTACACCATCATTGTTTAGTATATAAGACCCGAGTAGTGGGCATTCAAATCAGTCTCATTTGGAGTTGGGAAGGTGAACTTGCAGCTGGAGGAAGACGGGGTGATGTATTATAATGGGATTGTGACTGTCAGTCAGATTATATATGTGTGTGTTAAGTGTGTTCCGTGTAAACACTTACGTTATGTTGGTTAGTGAGATATGTGATTGGGACGTTAACGCTATTATTGTGTACTTAACTATTTGATTGGGAATTAACGTTAACGCTACTATTTATGTACTTAACTATTTGATTGGGAATTAACGTTAACGCTACTATTATGTACGTAACTATTTGATTGGGAATTAACGTTAATGCTACTGTACTAACTATTTGATTGGGAATTAACGTTAACGCTACTATTATGTACTTAACTATTTTAGTTGACTAACTTGTGGACTAAAGCAACTCTTTAAGTAATTGGGTTATGATGAAAGTAATACTATTGTTTTATATTAATACTTACGAGTTCTTTCATTTTCTTTTAATTAAGCTTACATTGCTTAACGGTGCTTAGTACGGTGATGCTATTGTCTCGTATTAGTAATATCGCCTTAGACTAACATTGCTGTGTTAATATTACTTCTAGTGATTTCCTAAGCTGAAGAAAATTCTTTTAGCTTCAAAATATTATTTTTGCTTTTCATATTATTTGAGTGAGACCTGAATCGAATCTATGAAGCGATCCTGTAACTTAATTTACTCATAATCAAACCTCAATGTTACGTGGTTAAGAAATACATTTAACTAATTATTAAATATATATCTAACTTTTTATGTGACTTTGATATAAATCCTGATGATAATAATAATATAATACTGTTAACGTAAGACAAGAACCAAGAATAATTACATTAAATATAAATAAAAGGACATATAAGAAAACTATCTATTCATTTCAAAAAGGGTAAGAGACAGAAATATTCTTACTTTAATATTTATCTTTCAAGACTTTTTATAGAATTAATAGTCCTTCTTTAGATATAGCTTCTTCGGTTCATAACCATAGCCTACTAAGCTTCGGTTAAATAATAATTCTTTATAAATACTACATGACTTTAATTAGTTTCAGTATTTAGTATAATTAAAGAGTATCAGTCAATAAAGGATACTAAGTCCTAAGATCCAAAAGGAAAGGAAGCAACAACAGGAAATAATTTTATTAGATTTTACTTTTGTTTTGCCTTCAGCTGACTGATACCTTAATATATATCTCTGTGCTATCTAGATTCATCAAGTTAACCACTTGAGGATCAAGATACGTAACAATATATATATATATATATATATATATATATAATATACCACTATGGTTATACTATATATACTGTATATTATACAGTATATATAGTATAACCATAGTGGGATGTCCACGAATTATTTTGTTTGTGCCACTTAGGTGATGATTTTTTCCTGGCGAGCGATAGCAAGCCTGCAATGTAGCCAGAATTGGCTTAGGCCTGGCCACATTTCCACCGAAACATGCACAAATTTATCTCGAAAATTTGGGGGTATTTGATTTTAAGTTTGGTGGAGGTATAGGGAAGAAACTAAAATAATTATAAATACTATAATAATAAACAATACATTTTACCTATACACCCCTCCCCACCATAAAGAAAATCATAGGGGATCCGCGAACTTTGATAAGCGACTTTACCTACACTGTGGGAGGTTCGTCGCGCTCGGCAGACCCCCCCAGACCCCGCCCCCCCACCCATCCCTCCGAGACACAGTGTTGCCAATGTAGCAGTTTCACGGGCCAATCTAGCGCTTTTTAATAATAGTCAAGGGAAAAAGTATGATCCAATTCATTGGTTTCCAGATGTTTTTGTTTATGTAAAGATAGACTAGCGGAAATGTTGGGTGTCTTTCATTGATGTTTAATGTATATGTTCATATTACAATAATCGATTAAAAACGTCTGTTTGCATAAGACATCACATTTCAAATTAATCCTAACCAGACCAGGTGGCTGGAGTAAAGTAGGAATGAAGAGTAATTGGACAGAGGAAAAACAAGCTGAGAAGGGAGAAGTACAATAGAAGACTGAAAGTTCTCGGGCTAAACTAAGTTGCTTCATTGTGTAATCATATCTAGAGGAATAAACCTTTTAAAAAACCCGCACTGCTTACCTAAAGGTGAAGCAGGTTAGTGGATGGACTAGCCGCACACCACTGTAGAAAGATAGTGCTAAAATGGTACATAGTGGGCCTCGGAGTCGAACGATCAATCCTTCAAGTCCTTCAATAAACTGACACAGTTGTACTTCTCACAGAGGGACATAGTCCGCTTGTGGGTGTTTTGTGTATGGCCACCCATATTAAGGGAAGTAAGGCACCCCACAATAGATAGATAGATATAATATGCAATAAGTTACATGATATAGAGACATACAACAAATTTACCCTATATTAAACTTTGCATTAGTCCTGTATTACAAATATTTAAGAAATAAGGCATCGGGCGAAGAGACTGTACCATCTGTCTCATCCTTCTTGAAAAACGAACTCAAGTTCATTCGGTTGTATACTGAACATGCTAACCATTCTCTTTCGTCTTCTTTTTCTTTAAACCCTTCTTCTTCTTTTTCTTCTTCGTCTTTATCTCTGTATTATTCTTATTTTCCTCTTCCGCCGCCTCCTCCATCTCCTCCTTCGTCTTCGTCTTCTTCTTCGTTTTTATCTCCTTATTCGTCTTCTCCTTCTTCTTCGTCTTTATGAGTGTTCTTTAGTCCACCGTACTTGAGTCCTACTTGCTTATAAACCAGTCAATGCGCTATGAGTCATCCACTGTATTACACATTTGTCAGCAATATCTTTCAGAGGACCTCGGGACCCCCTTCAAGCTAAATTTATTCATGTTTTGGTAAAGAATGCCCCGGCCAAAGGCGGGTTACTCCTAAATTATAGAAATATGCGCTATAGATCGATTATCATGATATTTGGTGGGCAGATAAGCCAGGTGGGCACTTTGGGTGAGGGCTGGTCCTATCCAGAGTGAGGTTTGGCATCCTCTACCCAACCTTAGCCGTTTCTGTCTGTCTCTTTTACTGTCGTACTTTTCCTTCTGGGGGCAGGGGGCTAGGAATCCTCCTCCCCTTGTAAAATTCTTCTACTCATCGAGACAGAGAAAGGGGCGAGGGAACGCGGAAGTGGTCCCAGACCCTAAACATTAATTACCCTTGAATGTTGTTTCAGTTCGGGCTCTGTCTCGAGTCGGCCACCCCCAGCAATGGGGTATGTGCCTGAGTATATACATACAGGTAGGATATGCGACAAATTAAAACAAAACAATTCAGGCAGCGATCTGGATAATCTCCTGGAACCCAGATCCAGAAGAACATTTAGGCTTAAGATATTAATGGTAAAGAACCAGCCAGCGTAGGTGGAGGTACAGTCACTCATAAACATTAATGGTAAAGAACCAGCCAGCGTAGGTGGAGGTACAGTCACTCATAAACATTAATGGTAAAGAACCAGCCAGCGTAGGTGGAGGTACAGTCACTCATAAACATTAATGGTAAAGAACCAGCCAGCGTAGGTGGAGGTACAGTCACTCATAAACATTAATGGTAAAGAACCAGCCAGCGTAGGTGGAGGTACAGTCACTCATAAACATTAATGGTAAAGAACCAGCCAGCGTAGGTGGAGGTACAGTCACTCATAAACATTAATGGTAAAGAACCAGCCAGCGTAGGTGGAGGTACAGTCACTCATAAACATTAATGGTAAAGAACCAACGTAGGTGGAGGTACAGTCACTCATAAACATTAATGGTAGAGAACCAGCCAGCGTAGGTGGAGGTACAGTCACTCATAAACATTAATGGTAAAGAACCAGCCAGCGTAGGTGGAGGTACAGTCACTCATAAACATTAATGGTAAAGAACCAGCCAACGTAGGTGGAGGTACAGTCACTCATAAACATTAATGGTAAAGAACCAGCCAGCGTAGGTGGAGGTACAGTCACTCATAAACATTAATGGTAAAGAACCAGCCAACGTAGGTGGAGGTACAGTCACTCATAAACATTAATGGTAAAGAACCAGCCAGCGTAGGTGGAGGTACAGTCACTCATAAACATTAATGGTAAAGAACCACCAGCGTAGGTGGAGGTACAGAACCAGCCAACGTAGGTGGAGGTACAGTCACTCATAAACATTAAAGTCACTCATAAACATTCTTGGACCTCACCTTTTTATAATTATGGAAGCATATCTGTAGAAACAAATGTATTGATATAGTTTGCTATACTCAACTACAAAACTACATATACTATATATTAACAAAGAAGTTCCATCACAAAATAATTCCAGATATATGTAATTGCATACAGACATACATAAAGGGTCCTGGAATGTTCATAGGTGACTGTACGATTTCGCTAATAAGTCATGTCCCAGCTGTCATTACGTTTGGCTTGTTCTGTGTTGTATTAATGTCTGTCAGATGTTGAATAGGGTGGGTACAAAGGAGTACAAAGGAAATCAAGCAACAACATATCTAGTGACCCTTCTAGGCTGCTTGTCCTCCAAAACACTGAGGATCAAGTGTCCAAACAGTGGTTTAGAGTGGGTAAGGGAACATTGGAAAGGGAACTACTGCCCTGCCACTAACGTGGCAGGACTAGGAAGTTAGTAGGGGACACATGGGTTAGTAACTGAGGGGAGGATAAAATAAAGTTATTCATTTACAAACGCGGTCAGTCGTGGGTTTGATGCAAGATATTTGTCTAGGCGGAATTTAAATGAATCAACGGTGCTGCAGTCTATAACGTCTCGGGATAGCCCATTCCACAAGTTGACAACTCGATTGAAGAAGAAATTCTTAGATTCGTGTGAGTTAAAAGATTTACCAATAATTTTGCAACCGTTTCCCCGCGTGTAATTAGATTGGTCGATAGTGAAGTACTTACTACAGTTCATATTGTCGATGCCTTTGATGATTTTGAACACTTGAATTAAGTCACCTCTTAATCTGCGCTGGGTTAAAGGAAATAGATTTAATTCTCTAAGACGCTCTTCGTATGGTTTGCTCTTTAGGCTAGGTATCATTTTGGTAACTCTACGTTGAACTCGTTCTAGCTTGTTTATGTCTTTTTGGTAATAAGGGCACCAGCATTGAACGCAGTATTCCAGAAGAGGGCGGACTAATGAATTGTAAAGGGTTAGGATTACGTCTTTGGATTTATGCTCAAATGATCTGCCTATAAAGCCAATTATTTTGTTTTTTTGGTTCGAGTGAGTGAGAGCACAGTGAGAGCACACGGGTAGGTTGAGCTCCTCAAAAGAGGGGATTTTCGGAGGGGTATCGTGGGACTGAGTGACCCATATACGTATCAGAAGATCGGCGATGATACGGTGTTTCGGCACATAGTAAACAGAACTGGTTTCTTGTTTAACCCTAGTCTAGCGGGTCCTCTGTGGCCGTTTTGGGCCTTTTCAGGCCATTCTGACTGCTATATCAACCATCAGTATGAAAGGAACTGTATTGCGCCAAAAACTAGGTGGAAATCGCTACACAATGACACCACATACAGCTACGTAGCACTCGTGGAGCACTGACAGTGTTACCTCGAAGATGGAAGTTTAGCTGATTTTGCTACCTTGCTCACTTTTAGCGAACTATTGGTTACACTGTCATCCTCCCGTGCGGTTGGGGAACTGGAGTTAGTGTGGGCCGGGAGGCCACAGATGTCGGACGTATGGATCATTACTATCCCTCCCATTTTCACTCGATTTCCACCCTTTTTTCACCCGTTTTTTGCCAGTTTTTTCAACTCGACTTATGTGGTGAGCCGCTTTTTAAGGGTTAAACATCGCCCACAAAGCATATTTAGTTTAATCTTGAGAGTGTTATTACCAGTATCAGTGAGGGGACAAGGAGCCGTCAGGCACTAGCCCAGCCCTGCCCAGGCACCATAAACCTCCAGCAGTGACCACAAGGTGAGTGAGGTGACCGTTTATAGGGCAGGCAGTTTCACCCTTATGGTTCCCCACCATAGGCCTCATCTTCCATCTACCCCAAGGACCTGACCCTCGGTCCTTCAACTTCTCAAACAATTCTAACCTTTATGAAGTATTTGCTATAAGGTCCATTTTCATTTCCCTCTCTCTAACCATTTAGGAAATACTTGCTACAAGGTCCATTTTCATTTATCTCTCTCTCTCTCTCTCTCTCTCTCTCTCTCTCTCTCTCTCTCTCTCTCTCTCTCTCCTTTTTATCCTTAACATCTTTCCATCCACTTTCAATCACCGCACTTAACCGCCTCATTGCCATTATTTTTTTGGTTATCTATAACTTCAGATCGCTTTTTATCATTTTAGTTATTTGTTTTCCTCTAACATCTTTCATACCCAACCAGGCCAGCCCCCTCTCCAGCTCGCTTTCTTTCTCCCTCGCCCCCGCCCCTGCTCTCTCTCTCTCTCTCTCTCTCTCTCTCTCTCTCTCTCTCTTAACATTTTGTACAATTTAATAATTTTTCCATAACTGCTGCCCTAGATCCGGTTACCCACTCAGATCCTGGCTCTCGCTCACTCTCTGGCTCTCTCCCTATCTTGATGTTGACAGCATTATTAATATCCTAAGCATTCATTAATACTCAACATCAGGGTGGCGTCGCCAGTGTAAGTAATCATAGGATATAATTGGCGTGCTTCCTTTCAATCAGTTAGATCTTTTAGTTGTACCGGTGCCCAATGCCGAGGATTTATACATTTAACCACTTAGCTTTAGGAGAAGCAGGCCAATTGCCCATCAGAAAGGTTGACTATGATATGTGATGTTTTTTTTTTTTTTTTTTTTTTTTTTACATATCCCATCAGAAAGGTTGACTATGATAAGTGAATTGTTATGCATCCAGCCAATTATACATTAATAACAACAGCAATAATCTAGATATGTGCCAGGAGAGATTTCCCGGGGTTTCTGAAACAAGGGAGACATGGTAGAGATGGAAGCACCACGGGAAGATCAGGAGGACGGCTTGGTAGAGGCAGAGGAACGGATAATCTTGGAAGACTATGGCCTAGCAGATACTAAGTGTCTTAAGTGCGGAACAACCAATGCAAGAAAGAATTCGCGAAAATGTTCCGGCTGTCTTAGATCTATTCATTTATCTTGTGCTAAGCTGACAAAGAAAACATCAGGAGAACAACCAAACTGGAAATGTCTCGCATGCCCAGGGCCCACTGCAGAGCCAACCGGGGCAACACCGGCAACACCGGTCGCCGACTTGACCCAACTGGTGACCAAATGGAAAGCGCGGATCCAGGTCCTTGCCCGGGTACCTAAAGGAGCCAGAATCCAAGTGGCGGAGGCCCTTACAACCATCATAAAGCAGGCCCTACAGCTCAAGACACCCCTCGCATGGGCACGGCTCCTGGGTTTCTCCTATGGGGCCCTCCGAAAACCACCCAGAACCAACATACAAGACCATCTTCAGGTTTCACTAGCCACCAGAGTGAAACGTCAAGTAGCACAGTATATGGATGGAAACAAACTGGTGGAACCCCCCGAACAGCAACCAAACAGGGCCCAGAAGCACCAGGAGAAGGAAGAGGAAGAGGCTGAACAGCTACGTAAGAGGGTCGCTGCGAAGCTGGCGGATAGTGACATCAAAGGGGCCGTCAGACTGTTGTCCTCTTCAGAAGGTTTTGCTGGTCAAGGCACCGAAGTTGTTGAAGCCCTACAAGAAAAGCACCCACCTACACCTAGGGACCTAAACCTCCCCCCTGCCCCAAATGACCAGATGCGCCAACCTTTAGTTGTCACGAAGGAGCAGGTGGTCGCCGCAGTGACTTCATTCCCAGCAGGCTCAGCCTCGGGCCCAGATGGTATCCGACCCGCCCACCTCAAAGGCCTCTTGGGTCAGGGATCAGGAGCTGCTGGGGAGGTACTCTTGGAAACCCTCACCAAATTCATCAACATGGTTTTAAGAGGGGAAGTACCCGACTGTGCCACACCCCTATTTTTTGGGGCATCACTCTGTGCACTGGCAAAAAAAGATGGCGGTGTGCGCCCAATAGCAGTAGGGAACACCTTCCGCCGCCTTGCCACAAAGGTGGGTTTGAAACCACTCTCGAATGGCCTAGGTCAACACTTAAGACCAGTTCAACTAGGTTTCGGAACTCCAGGGGGGTGTGAAGCTGCTGTACACGCAACCCGCACCTACCTCAGCCAAGCCCAAGAAAAACGAGTGCTTCTAAAGATTGACATGCGGAACGCATTCAACAGCATTCGCAGGGATGTCTTCCTCCGTGCAGCTCAAGAACACATCCCCACTCTGTACCCCCTACTTTGGCAGGCTTATTCCAAACCTTCAATCCTGATTTTTGGCGAGACGGTAATCCCATCAGAGACCGGGTTACAGCAGGGAGATCCAGGTGGTCCTGCTCTTTTCTCAATAGGGGTGGATGCAGCAGCTAACAAAGTAAGGTCAGAGCTGAATGTATGGTACCTGGACGATGCAACCTTGGGTGGGTCAGTAGAGAACGTTCTAACCGACCTAAATAACATCATAACTGACCTCGGCCAGGCCGGGCTAGTGATAAATGACACCAAATGTGAACTTGTTCTCCTCAACCACACACGTGAACAAGGAGAAGAGACTCAGGCCCTGTTCCGAAACATATTGCCAGATGTAAAGATCCTTCAGGAGCACCAGCAAACCCTATTAGGTTCCCCACTAACTCTGGCAGCAATCCCACCAGCACTTCAAGTTAAAAAGGAGGAGCTTCAACGTCTCGTGAGTCGCCTGATACACATCGATGCCCACTCAGCTCTGGCCCTGCTCAAGAACTGTTTCTCCATCCCAAAACTCCAATACCTCCTGCGCACATCGATGACTTACACGAACAATGGCGGCCTCCAAGAATTAGACAGCATAATCCGAGAAGCAGTGACCAGCATCACCAACGTGGAATTTAAAGAACGGGCCTGGACACAAGCCACCCGTCCCGTCCGCCTCTGGGGCTTGGGCATACGGAGAGCCTCGGATATTGCCTCCCCAGCCTTTATCTCTTCCCTCATCGCGACCAACGACCTCGTATTGTCCATCCTTTATTCTAAACCCGGAATGACACTTAATGGGGACGTAACAGCAGCGATTAACACCTGGAAGGGAAGTACAGGAGTAGAGGAGGAGCCTCAGGGTACCTCCAGGAGCAAGCAGAAAGCGTGGGATACCATCTCGGCGAAGAAAACTCAAGAAAATCTCCTAACCAATGCAGACCAGGTTGCAAAAGCACGCCTCCAGGCAGCCGCCCGTTCGGAGAGTGGCTTGTGGTTACACGCCATCCCCATCCCACCTCTTGGAACTCACTTGGATGCTGAAGCGCTCCGGGTCGCCATCGCGCTCAGAGTGGGTGCGGCAGTTTGTCACCCACACACTTGCAAGTGTGATGGGAGGATGGATGCTCAAGGTCACCATGCCTTGTCATGTAATTACAACGCAGGCCGCCTGCCAAGACACTCTGCACTAAATGATGTCATAAAACGGGCCCTGCAGAGTGCTAATTGTGCATCAATCCTCGAACCACATGGACTTCACAGAGAAGACGCCAAACGGCCAGATGGGATGACCACTTTCTCTTACAAGAATGGCCGGTGCCTCGTGTGGGATGCCACATGTGTTGACACTTTCTCCACAACCAACGCCGCCAGAAACGCCGACGAAGCAGGTGAAGCCGCCCGGATAGCAGAAAATAAAAAGCGAGAAAAATATCAAGCCATCGCCAGAATTCATCAGTTCGAGCCCCTGGCATTCGAAACTTCAGGAGTCTTCGGCCCTACCACCCTTAAGATGGTGAATGAAATAGGCCGTAAAATCAGAGAAGTTTCAGGAGAACCCTGGGAAACCCTCTGGCTCAAGCAAAGACTAGGGATGGCTATCCTCCGGGGCAATGCCACCAGCGTCATGAGCTCAGTTCGACAGGACTGGGTCATGCCACTGCGTGAGGCCCCGGCAGGAGTGGTGTATCCGTAGTCTTTCCACAGTAGGGTAAAACAAAACATAAACCTTATTTGTATGTAACATGTGTGATGCACATTAATAAAAGGGGATGTGTCGGATGGTTGAAAGCCACAGTTGCTCGCGCGTTTGGGGCTAGCAACACGTATTATGAAAAACATGCATCCTCCTTCATTCACTGTCCCCCCCCCTTCACTCACTCAACCCCACAATTTGCCGGAGGATGACAGGTTTTTCACAATACGTAGACGGAGGTCTTTTTAAAAAAAAAAAATATTTTGTTTGCCTTCTTAACAACTTCTGAACATTGTTGACTCGGTTTTAGGTTACTCGATATTGTTACTCCCAGATCGGTTTCTCTGTTTACATTCTTAAGCTGAGTGCCATTCATCGAATAGTTTGCTTTCTCATTTAGGTATCCGATATGTAGTACTTTACATTTATCCGCATTGAAACTCATTTGCCAAATTTGGGCCCAATGTGACAATTTATCTAGATTGTGTTGCATATCGTCAACTTGATCTTTTGAGAGTACGCTACTTGCAATTTTTGTATCGTCAGCAAATTTTGAGATTGTACAGGTGAGACCCTTATCTATGTCGTTGATGTAAATTAGAAAGAGAATTGGTCCTAGTACCGATCCCTGGGGTACCCCGCTACTTACATTGGTCCATTTAGATGCCTTACCGTTTATGACTACTCTTTGCTTTCTGTCGCTGAGCCAATTTTCTATCCATTTCAACACACCGTCTTGTATTCCATGCGCTTTTAGTTTTAGCAGTAAACGTTTGTGGGGAACTTTGTCAAAGGCCTTTTGAAAATCAAGGTATATAATATCTACAGCTTTACTCTCATCGTAGAGGTTGAGGATATCGTGGAAGAAGTCTAAGAGGTTTGTTAAACAGGAACGTTTTTTACGAAAGCCGTGTTGAGTATCTTTAAGTATGTTATTTTCCTCTAAGTGATTTACGAGTCTGTCTCTTATAACCGTTTCTAGCATTTTACATACAACTGAGGTTAAGCTAATTGGACGATAGTTACTGGGTAGGGATTTGCTGCCTTTTTTGAATATCGGTGTTACGTTGGCTATCTTCCACTGATCAGGCATAGTTCCAGACTGCAAGGATTTATTGAATAGTAATGTCAGTGGTTTGGAGAGCTCATCCTTAGCTTCCTTTAGAACTCTAGGCGAGATTGTATCAGGTCCAGGCGTTTTATTTACCTTGAGTTTATCTAAACAATTTAATACTTCTCTCTCTGTAACGGTGATATTGCTTAGAACATCTGAATTATCAATCTGAATCGGCGACGGTGTAGGGATATCACTGAGGTCTTCTCTTGTAAAAACTGATGCAAAGAAGGTATTTAGGGCATTACTCATTTGTACTTCGTCTTTGGTGTATTCTCCATTTTCATCGACTAACGGTCCAACAGTTGAAGTAACTACTTTTTTCTTTCTGATATAACTATAGAATTCTTTCGGGTTTGTTTTACTTTGATTCGCAATATGTAACTCTAGGGTCTTTTTACTTTGCTTAATTAACTTTTTGGCTTTGCGTCGTAGCTCTACAAATTTCACCCGTCCTTCGTCATTTTGTGAGGATTTTAATCTATCATTAGCAAATTTTTTAGCAAGCAGGCAGTTTGAAATATCTTTATTCCACCATTTGGGCTTATTATTATGGCCTGGACGCCGTATTTTCGATGGTATGCAGTCTTGCACTGCTTTTAGGTAAGTGGTTTCGAATAACTTCCAAGATGTATTTATGTCGTTATTGTTAATTAAAAAGCTCCAGTCAGTTTCTTTAAACATAGCTCTAAGTTTATGAAAGTTTGCTTTCTTGAAATTAGGGACTTTTTCGATGCTACTATTTGGTTCGTTTCTAGTAAAGTTTAAAGTGAAAGTTATCGTACGATGGTCGCTGTTACTGAATTCATCACCAACATTCAAATTCTCTATTATTTCTTGTTTTGTTGCAAGTACAATGTCAAGAACGTTATTACCACGGGTCGGTGTTCGAACAAATTAATAAAGCGAACTCTCTTGCAAGTTCGTATACAAGTCATGTCCGGAGTGTGAAGTAAGAGTATCGCCCCACTTGGTCACAGGTAAATTAAAGTCGCCCAAAAATACAGTATCTTGTGAGTTACTTACATCTGCAATTTGTTCATAAATTTCTTGGTCAGTTTGCACTGATTGAGCTGGAGGTCTGTATATTAATGCAAGTATTAGTTTTGTACCTTTATTATTCTTTATTAGCACAAAAGATGTGTCGACGTTCACAATTTGAGGTTTTGACAAGAGGGTCGGGTTAAGACTTTCTTTGATATAAAATAAAACGCCACCTCCATTTTTATTTATTCGGCTTTTCTCAAACATTACATAACCGGGAAGTGAATACTCTGCTAAAAAGTCTCTATCTACTGTATTGAGCCAAGATTCTGTTATACCAATCACATCATAATTTTCAGTAAACACTAGTTCCTCTAAATCTGAAAATTTATTGCGTATGCTACGAGCGTTTGCATAGAAAACCTTTAAAGTTGCAGTATTAGAACTCACAGAACGTTCTTTAATCAAATTTTTGGTTCTGATCGGATCTACATTTACATTCATGGCTGACATCGGTCCTCGGTCGTTATCCCTGGCGGTTTTGAATTTGGGTCGTGTTGGTGGAGCTTTATCCAAATTCGCGGTTCTTGACAGATTAGCATTTAATTCCTTCGCAGGTTGCCGCCCTCGCTGTCTTCGGTCCTCCTTCCTGGTTGTCCTGTGCTGAGTCGATTTCTTCTCCGAAAATCCTTCACCGCATCGTTGAGAAGACGCCCAAAACGTGCTGCTCCCACCTGGTTCAGATGAACTCCATCGTCCGAAAACAAATAGTCATCGTAGTAGAAATTGTCCCAGGTGTCGACGAATCCCACGTTTTCCTTCCTGCAGAGGTTTGCTAGACAACGATTTGTGCTGGTGGCTATGTTGTAAAATCGGCTCTCTACACCAAGCCGGGGGACGATTCCTGAGACGATGATCCTTGATGACTTCTCCTTAAACGACTTGATCAGCTGCTAGTACTTTAAAAGCAAATCTTCCGACCGGGTTCGCTGTACATCGTTGGATCCAACGTGGATGACGTACATTGTATTAGCAGGGGCCAGCTTAGATACTTCGTCAACTGCAGCAACTACGTCGTCCACACCACCACCAGGGATACAAAAACGCTTCCTGGTCTTAGGTGCTCTGGCGCAAAACTCTGTGAGCTGACCACGTATCATCGAGTCTCCCACGAGCCGGACTTCTTCTATTTCCGCTTCGTCATCTGAGTCTGCGAGTATCTGGAAGCGGTTTTGACACTCGGTAATCGGTATGGGTTTCCTGGTCTTGGGGCAAACGTTGTTCCTAACAACACGGAAGTTGTCTTGAGGGGGAAGAGAGTTACTATTTGTTTCTTGAGTATCGGAACCATCAGATGAAATGGCTACTGCAGGCGTTGAATTGTTGGCAGTTGACGTTGGGGCGTTGGTGGCTGCTGGAGTTGCGATGACAATTGAAGTTTGTGGTACTCCAACGTTGAGTGTTACAAACTCTTGTAAGTGTAAGTGTAAGGGTAAGTGTAGGAACATGTTTGTATATTTCACTGGATATGAAGCTTAGATATTGATGATACCAATTATTGATCAAAACATACTTGGTGCCGAAACATCACTTATTAGCACGACTGTACGTGCTCTACCGAATGACCCTTTAGTTTGGTTGTATGGCTTTCATTTGGCACTGTTACGGATTAATTGATTTCACCCTTATTATTTTATCAGGTGCTGTTTTTGCTTTCTATTGTTTTGATGTGTGAGTCTATAAAGTTTAATAACATGATGTACACTATCAAATTTAACTGACACATTTTAGTACTCATAGCTGTAACGAAAGTGGTACGCATTTCAAGGGGAGATGTTTATTTATATATGATATATTAATTTATTTATTGGGTATATTTATGTATTAATTATTTGTTGATTGATTGATTATTGTTTTAGTTTCCTCCCTAGACCTCCAGTAACCTTAAACAATGAAACCCTAAATCCCTTCCAGATAAATTTGTAATTTGTTTGGTTGTTGTTGTTGTTGTTGTTGTTGTTCCCTAAGCTGCCTGGCCGAACAACCCCAAGTCCCTGAGGAAGGCCATGGCCACGATCGGGCTTTCCCACAGAGCTCTCATTGAGTGTAGGTTGTGTTGTTGGCGTAAGTGGTTGTGTGAAATGCAGTCTTCTATGATGTGTTTAATGGTATGGGGTGCTGTGTTACATCCCGGGCAGGCGTCGACAACGGAGTCATCCAGTCTCTTCTGATAGCTCAGGAGAGCTGGATGGTGTCCGCATCTCAGCCTGGCCAGGTGGACTCTGCCCTCGCGAGGGAGGGAGGATTCGGAAGGATGGATTTCGGGAGGTCGTGCATGCAGCTGCATGTTGTCTGTGAGTGAGTGGATGGATTGGCGAGAGATATGAGTATGGATGTGCTTCTGGAAGTTGGTTCGGGGTGGGCAGGGAGGGAGAGAGGTCAATAATTGTGTGTGATACCGTGTGCTGGGTGTTGTTTTGATATTTCTTGGTGTCTGTGGGTGTGTTGCCATGTAGTTTAGTGGGTGGTCTTGGTTCGTGGAGGCTGCTGCCAGGAATTGAGTGCCTCTCATGTCCAGATGGTCTTTGACTTTGAGAAATTTGGTTTCTTGATGTAGATGATCTGTGGGTGCAGTAGCTGTGCAGCTTGTAATGATCTTCAGGGCTTTGTTTTGAATAGTCTGTAAGGTCTTATGATGTGTTTCAGCTAGGTTAGAAGCCCAGGCTGGGCTTGCGTATTCCATTACTGATCTTATGTATTGTTTATATACTGTGGTGGTAGTTTCTTTGTTGTGTCCAAATTTTGTGTGAGCAAGTGACCTGAGGGCGTTAAGTCTGGGTGTCAGTTTCTTTTTAATGTTTGTGGTGTGCTGTTTGAATGTCATATGAGAATCATATGTTACTCCTAGGATTTTGGGTGTGTGTGTATGTGTTAGGGGTGTGTTGTTTATGGTGAGTTGAGGGATGTATTCGTGTTCACCTGTCCAGCTTGTGAGCAGGGTTGCGGTGGATTTGGCTGGGGCTAGATTAAGTCTGTTTGTAGTGCACCAGCCATGTAGTGTGTTGAGATAGGGTTGAAGGAGATCTGTTGCTCTTCTTGGGTCATGGTTACTCAGTTACTTGTTCGTCAAGGGTAATCCACGCAATGCGAGCTAAGCTCATTATTATCGCGCCTCCTTAACTGGGAATGTATTGCGTGAAATGCATGTTAAGTGTTTTATGTACTGTTGGATTGGCTGTGGATGTGTGTGTAGTCTGTATTTTAGCCAATTGGCGACATCGGAAACGAAGGCTTAGGGTGGATCTGTATGGTACCATTCTCACTATAGACGGTACCGTCTCGCCCGAAGGCTTAGGTAGCCATCAGCTTAGGTGAACCATATGATACCCATCTCGCCTTGTACCATATTTGCCAACCCCAGATGGGACGTCACAACGTCGTCCACTTATTCCAGGTACCTATTTACAGCTAGGTGAACTGAGGCTAACACATGAAAGGAGACAAGCCCAATTTGTCTCCGCCCGGCCGGGGATTGAACCCCCGACCCCTCGTGTGTGAGACGAGAGCTCTACCTACTAGGCTACGGGCTGTGTGCATGTGAGTGTTATGTCATCTGCATAGGAGGCTAAGGTTATTTGGGGAGTATTGGGTGTAGTTATATCGTGCATGTACAGATTGAAGAGTGCGGGCGATAGGACGGATCCTTGTGGGACTCCGTTTGGAAAGTTTCTGATTTTAGATGACTGACCGGCAAAAGATACGTGTGCACATCTGCCTGCTAGGAAGTTGGCCAGCCACCTTTTTGTGTTGTTGTGCATGTTTGTGTTGTAGATTTTGTTTGTTAGGTTGTGGCGGGGGATGGCATCGAAGGCTTTACTAATGTCAAGTGTGGCTAATAGTGATCTGTGTGGTGGTCTAGCTGAGTTGATGCCATCAAAAGCTCTTTGTGTAAGGTCTGTGAGAAGAGTGTTTGTGGAGTGCAGTGGCCTAAAGCCATGTTGTGTTGGAGCTAGGGGTAGGTCGGGTGTAATTAGTTGTAATATTAGGCGTTCCATGACTTTGGAGGGGGAGCAAAGGAGTGTGATGGGGCGGTGCGAGGAGGGTAGCGTGGGGTCTTTGTTGGGTTTGGGGAATGTGATGATGATACCATGCTTCCAAATGTCTGGTATTGTGTTGTGTGAATAGCTGTAGTTTGATATGTTAGTGAGTGTTTGTATGCCTTGTGGTCCCAGGTGTCTGAGGTGTATGTTGCTTATGTTGTCTAGGCCACAGCGGGTGAGTGCTTGAGATTGTTGATGATATGCTTTGTCTGGTGATTGGTAAAGGGTGTATAGTCAGGGTCTGTGGGGAATTGTCTCTTACGTCGGATGACACGTCGGTCGTCTTTGTGAGGTTTTAGGTGGGTGACATGTGAGAAGTGATTGATGAGAGTGTTTGCTTGTTGTTTACATGAAGGAGTAGAGTCTGTTGTTGTGATTGCAGCATGTGATTGTGTTGTGTTGCTGTTGGAAAGTGTGATGCTGTTTAGTGTTTTGTAGAGTTTTTTTGGGGTTTGTTTTGTGATCAAGTGTTTGTAGGAAGTTATTCCAATTTAGTTTTTGTTGTTCTTGTATTTTGTTGTTAGTTTGGGTGTTGAGTGCTTGAATTTGTTGTGTGATGTCTTGTGTGTGGGGTGCTCTGGGGAGTGTTTCAGTGTGTCGCGTTGTCTGATGAGGTTTTGAATTTCTGGTGTGAAGTTGGGGTTGTGTCTTTTTCTGTTACCTCTTGGAATGTGTTTCTTGTCAGCGTTTTGGATAGTTTTATTGAGTATGTGTACAGCATTGTTGATGTTAGTGATGGGTGTACTGTTTAGAGTTGTGAAGTGTTGTTCTGTCTCATTTGTAAATGCTTCCCAGTTAGCTCTTTTATAATTGGTGTATGTGTGTTTGTGGCTAGCTGGGGTGAGTCTGGTTTTGGTGGTGATAATGATCGGGAGGTGGTCAGAGCCTAAGGTTCTGACCACCCTCCAGGATGTTGTGGGGGCGAGTTCTGGGGAGCAAAAGGTGATGTCTGGAGATGATGGGTTATAGAGGGCTTGGTGAGGAATATGGGTATGTTGATGGATGTCGTTAAGGATGATGAGGTTATCTGTTTGGTTTTGTAGTACCAGCCCTCTGTCTGTGTCGGGGTTGTCGACAAACCAGGCCGACGTCTTGGCGTTGAAGTCACCACCCAGGATGATGTGTGGGGTGTTTGTGATGTGTTGTAAGTGTGGTCTGTATTCATTTGGTACTGTAGGGGATGTTTGGGGAGGGATGTATGTGTTTATGATGGTTATGTTGGATTTGTTGCCAGTGCGTATTTTAATTGATTGTATTTCTGTTGTGTTATCATTTGGGGGGAGGAGGGATTTGGTTTGTACACTGGTTACTATGTATGATATTTCATTGTGTACCAGGGTGATGAGTCCACCGCCCCCGCCGACAGCCCAGTCTTGTCTGATGGTGGTGAAATTATGAAATGTGGGTGTTTTTTGTGATGTGCGGAGTTTTGTTTCTTGTAAGATGGCAATGTGTATGTTGTGTTGTTTGATGAAGTGTGAGAGTTTGTGTTTCTTTGTGTTAATGCCATCTATGTTCAATTGGAGAATGTTAATGTTATGTGCACGATGTATGTTGGGTGCTGCTGCACGAGGATGGGTGGGGGGGGGGGGTGAGGGAGGGGCTGGAGGTTGGGAGGGTGAGGTGGGGGTGGGGATTGGGGAGCAGGAGATGGGGGTTGGAATGGATTAGGATGGGGTGTGGTGTGTTGAGTTGAGGATGTGGATGGTATGGGAAGGTTAGGTGGGTTAGGGAGGAGAGGTGGACGGGTTTTAGGGGGGAGAGTGGATGATATGGGAAGGCTAGGTGGGTTGGGGAGGAGAGGTGGACGGGTTTTAGGCGAGGGATTTGACTGGGAGAGGGAGGGGCATGAGGAACAGGTCCAGGTGTTCGTGTAGTGTTTCTTGGAGGCAAGTGTTGTACAGGTGAAGTGGGTCCAGTTCCTGCATGAATTGCAGAGAACTGAACCCTTAGTGTGGCGACTCGAAGTGATGGGTTTTGAGCAAGTTGGACATATGTATGTGTACGTGGGTCCTGGGTTGCTCTCAATGTCTCCGGCTAGAAGAAGTCTTCGAGAAATGAAAATGAAATTGAAAAATGTGCCGGCCTAAGGCCGGTTCCTCACTAAATTACAGGCTTGCTATCGCTCGCCAGGAAAAAACGACATATAAATATCTTAAACTTGGCAAAGAAATAGGGCGAAATGTCTTAAAATAGCCAGACTAATGGGGCGAATGTCCTAGAATTTTAAAATTAATGGGGATAAACATGAGGGAGAAGGGGGTCCAGAAATCCCCTCCTTAACCCCTTCTGTACCGACATGTTTATAACTTTATTCTGGCTACTGTTAGCAATCAACTGGTTTCGAACAATCTCTGTTATCCCTTTGTATTACCCCAGCTCCACCTGTCCGCCGCGAGCACGCTCACGTGTGAATCTGCTTGACCTGGGTTCGATCCCAGCCGTGGCGGACATTTAGTGGGTGTGGTAGTAAGTCCTAGCGTGTTTCACATGTTCGCACCCAGTCGGGGGGACACCTCGACGACGTATACAGACTATTATCACACATACCAAAGCCACTACAACAGCTTCCTCTATCTATAACACCCCTTCTCTGCTATCTACACTCTCCCAGCCGTAAGGCCCTAGTGTACTGTATGATGGCATTAATGGGTTTCCAAATGTAAGAAGGGGTTAAACGATACAAATAGCGAGAATTAGGCCATGTTATACCAGTCTAGCGGTTTTTGGGTCTAGCAGTTTTTGGTCTAGTGGATCGTGAAGACTGAAGATTGGCAACAGTGCCCCCTCCCTCCAGCTGTATTACTTGCTTCACCTGGACTCTGTCACTCCTCCCTCAGTGTTACAGCACAGCAGACGTAGGAGGTGGAACACGCGCTTGCTCCTGCTCTCCGATCATGGCTTTGAGCTTTTGGAACTCGCGATTGAACTTCTACTTAAATTCCACTTACAAGCTTTAACAGTTTAGTGAATAACAGCTAAATTCTGGTCATGTCGTTGACTTACTACCTATTTCTTGTCGATAATTGACTAGAAATCTTAATATTCTAAGGTAATTGGATAATATACCTGATCGAAAATAAATATTCTATATAATTCCTTATATCGGGTTTAGAGTGTCTAGGGGAAGGAATTGAGGGATAATCATTTATATCGGCTCCTCGTATATACTTTTCGAAGAGTGTTGAGAGGGGAGAAGGTGTGTTGGAGAAAGAGGAAGCTGTTGGAGTGGCTTTGTTGTGTGTGTTATTAGTCTGTATATGGTGAAGGTATTGATGGACAAGCCTGTATCTACTTTTCGAAGAGTGTTGATAGGGGAGTAAAAATTATGAGGACATAATGGGGAGACCTTGGGGTATTAATGTCTGAAATTATGGGTTTCAAAGTACATAACCAGGTCAAAGTGGCGGCTGCGAAACGTCTAACGGGTTGGATTCTGCGTACTTTTAAAACACGCGGTGAATTGCCTATGATAACGCTCTTCAAATCTCTAGTGCTACCGCGGCTTGAATACTGTAGCGTATTAACATCCCCATACAAAGCAGGTGAAATAAATGACGTAGAGAGTGTACAAAGAAATTTCACTTCGCATATAAGTTCGATAAAACATCTACACTATTGGGAGCGTTTAACCCGGGAATTGCGGGGAGACTCTTAAGAGTTCCCCCGGCGGACTGCGGGGAGACTCTTAAGAGTCAGAGAAAAAAAAAATCAACTTTTGACATCGATTTTTTTTTTTTTTTTTTTGTTTGGCCCCTGGGCCATGCAAAATCTCAGTCCTCTACCTCCCCTCCTTCCCCACTTTCCTCCTCTCCTTCAGTTATTACCTATTTTCCCTGTTATTCCCTTATTCTGAGGTATATTTTCGTGCTAACATTAGAAATCCGGTTGCAGGGTGTGGTCATCACTGATAGCAGCGAATGCAAGAGAGAGAGAGAGATCGATCGACTGTGTCTCAGTGGCCTGGGAAATTGGCGGGAAAGCAGCTTGCCTCACCCATACATTATACAACTCGCGGGCTATATCTCCGATGTTGACCATCCAAACGCTGTTTTCACTCGTATTATTGTTGTTTCAGGTTAATACCTTTATAATCAACCCATAATAGGCACATATGTAGTTAATGCTATTAATGGTACAATGAATATTTTAGTGACGGAAACACCTCAAATACATGCGCACAGGGAGAGGTGTCTAATTACCCCCATGCGCACTTCAGAGGTTAAGAGCACTGAATCTGTACTCACTGGAACGTAGAAGAGAACGTTACCTAATAATATACACATGGAAAATCACAGAGGGTTTAGTACCAAACTTACATACTCCGATAGTCATGAAATTCAGTGATAGGAGTGGCTGGGAATGCGAAATCCCCCGGATGAATAACAGGGGTGCTATGGGCTCTCTGCAAGAGGGCTGGTTATCACACAGAGGCCCACGTCTCTTCAACAAACTCCCACGGCGAGTAAGAGACATGAGGGACATCTCGTTAGACAACTTCAAGAGAGCCCTAGATGTCGAACTGCAAAAAGTGCCAGACGAGCCCATCCTCGCAAGGGAGCGAGCTGTCGCTTCAAACAGTCTACTGCACCGAATCACCACCCATAACGAGGGGCGTCGCGCTCCTTGGTGCCGCTAGAGGAGCGGCGAACACATCCAAAGGTAGCCAAAGGTAAGGATAATAATACTCAATCCACCAAGAAAATATACGCTGTGAAAATACAGTGTGTGTTTTGTGTTAAGCAAGGACGATATTGCTTATATTAAGACTGGAATTAATATGAGAAGAAATATCGGAAAACTAATATATAATTGTGTTTTATTTTTATTTTTAAACTTCAAGGAACAACATTAAGCTGAAACAAAAACATAAGAGTAGTGCTGTTTCTGTTAATATCTCACCTCAAAAGACAGTCAAATGACAGGAATATGAGAAGGAATAAAATAAATTTGACATAAAAGAGTACTGTGTTTTGGGTCATTTAGGTGTTGATGTTTTCCCTGGCGAGCGATAGCATCTCGTAAACCCTTACAGTACCAGTTTATTTGTAAATTAATTGGTGGGATGGTTAAAACAAATATGAATTATATCATTTTAAAAGCCACAATATAGGAGCGATATTACTTAAGACTGGAATTAATGCTATGAGAAGGAATATCGGAAACTAAGCTAAAATAGTAGTGTTTTTGCTTATATTCACTTCAGTAAACATGTTGGAATCCTGGTGGATCACAGGCTTTCATTAATTTCATTGGTGATTTTTGGTGTTGGAGTGAAATAAATAAAAATAGAAAATCATATAATGTCAATATTGGTTTAGACTGGAATGAATATGAGAAGGAATATCGTAATATAAATCATATAATGCCAATATTGCTTTAGACTGGAATGAATATGAGAAGGAATATCGTAATATAAATCATATAATGCCAATATTGCTTTAGACTGGAATGAATATGAGAAGGAATATCGTAATATAAATCATATAATGCCAATATTGCTTTAGACTGGAATGAATATGAGAAGGAATATCGTAATATAAAGTAGTGTTGTTGATTTTGCTATTTTCGTACGTCAAAAGAAATAATTTAGCTGAAAACATAAAAAGTGCTGTTTCTTCAGAAGACACGATAACAGGAATTTTGCTTAGGACTGGAATAAATAATGAATGAGAAGGAATACTTGAACACTGACATAACATGTGTTGTATCTGTTATTCTATCACTTCAACAGGCATAAGATTACTGTTGATTCTGATATTTTCTCACTTCAAAACACATAATAAGATAATTAAATATCAATATTGCTTATGATTGGAAAGAATGTGAGAATGTATAACAGAACATTGACATAAAATAATACTGTGTTAGCTATCATATCACTACAAAAGACCTAATAAAAGAACAATATTGTTTTGAACTGAAATTTGTATGAGAAGAAATATGGAAAAACTGACATATATACAGTATTGTCTATTCTGCTAAAATATCAGCAAACCATAAACAATAGTGTTGTTTCTTCTATTTGATCACTTCAAAAGACTTAGGATCATTATAACTGGAGAGCATATAATCAACTTTGACATTTTCAGACTGGAATGAATATGAAAAGGAATACAAGAACACTGACATAGAATATTGTTCTTTCTGTTATTTTAGCAGTTCAAAAGACATAAAAGACAGTATTGCTTAAGACTGGACTATTTTGAAAATAACTATTGGAAAACTAAACATGATATCATATTGTATAATATATATATGTTTTTCGTAAGAGAAGTGTTTATAGCGAGGGGTGGACTTTATTCGCACCAAAGGATAATATAATAAAAGGTAAGACTATTACCATATATTATGTTATGGGGTGGGTTTTGTTTTTACATTTTATTTTATTTGTTTATATGTTTGTATGTTATTATTATTATTATAATATTATTCTTAGTACTAGTAGTAATAGTAGTAGTAGTATTCTTAGTACTAGTAGTAATAGTAGTAGTAGTATTTTTAGTACTAGTAGTAATAGTAGTAGTAGTTTTTAGTACTAGTAGTAATAGTAGTAGTAGTATTTTTAGTACTAGTAGTAATAGTAGTAGTAGTATTTTTAGTACTAGTAGTAATAGTAGTAGTAGTATTTTTAGTACTAGTAGTAATACTAGTAGTAGTATTTTGTTATTTGCTCCCTAGACCTCACAACCTTGTGTGGACGTATCATATTGCTCATTAAACCAGTGTTACACGAGTGCTTTTTTCCGGCAATTTCCAGTTTTATTCTCGAACTATTTTGAGGTATTTTCGTATTGGAATCTGAAACTAGATCGAAGGTAGATTATGTTAGGTAGTTTAATTCCTATGGAACTTATATTTTGAAGCTGCCAGACTACAATTGCCCGTACAAAAAATTACGGAACAAGAGCTCGTGTGACACCGCAAAGTACACTGTTTTAATCCAGGGTAAAACAAATACAGGAAAATATAACCGAAACTACCACTAATTTTCCTGTGGTTTTTCTTGTTGGTTTTTGGTAGTTTTTATTATCATACAGTAGTTAAAATTAGTTACAATCCCGGAAAATTGTATTTCTCCCATTATCCAACGATCTTAAAACACTGAGATAGAAGTAATGTTCCGAGTATATATATACATTTTGGTTTGCCTTTGGATACAGGATGGGTTGAGGGGGGGCAAAGCCCCCCCTCATGACTTTTTGAAATCAGCATCTATTTTAATTAACAGTAAGGGGCTCAACAAGAGTTTCACTGCCGTCTATAGGGAGCTTTGTTTTGTGTTTACAGTACTTTATGTAGTGCACATCAAATGTTTTTTCCGGAGGTTGAATTTGTTTTTAATATGATCTTTGCAACATCCTTATTCTATAATAGCCTTCAAATATTGAGAAATAATTAGTGGTAGTTTCCGTATTAAGTACCATAATACAGTATTAAATCATTGGGTATACTGATTGTGATTTAATTAAGGGAGGAATTTCATTATTATTATTATGATTATTATATATATATATATATATATATATATATATATATAATATATATATATATATATATATACCCGGTATTTATATACATATATATATATATATATATATATTATATATATATATATATATATATATACATATATATATATCTATATATATATATATTATACAGTATATGTATAGCACGTATATATATAGCACATACATATATAGCACGTTTCTAATGCCCCAAGAAACATCAACAGGAAGCCAAATACTTATAGCAATACACATAAGAATACACATTATCAGAAGCAGAATACAGCAAAACCAAGCTATGCAAATTCTCAAAATGAACCAACCCTCCAAAGTTTAGGCACTGCAATCTCCCTACTAAATGCAGCGGTTCAAGGTATACTCCAACCAAATGACAAGCCAGACAGCAGAGGTCATTTTTTTCGGGAATCGGCATTGGCGGAAAATTCCAAAATAGACCCAAAAGTAATCAATCTTTCCACAGTAAATTTTAGTGACGCTGAACACTATACTTGCTAAGGGTTTAAAATTCTGTCCCACACCCAAGGATCAAAATAGAGAAGAGCTTAACAATGATATCGATTACTTTTGCCGAAAACTAAGGCTAAAATAATACTTTCATGACAAACCAATGGAAAACATTTCACTGGTTAAAGGTAAGTCTTCTTGGGAACCTCCGAGTGGCCTAAACCAGACTTTGGACAAAACCATAACTTTCCTTAAATTTACTAAAACTATTACGAATGACACCAAATGCAAAAAATCCAATCTTAAATATGATGAACGCAGAGCAATAGCTTCTCTAAAAAATCAAACTGACGTAACTATAAAAGAAGCAGATAAAGGATCAGCAGTCGTCCTAATGGACAGTATTTTCTATGAACATAAAATTATGGAAATATTGAACGATCAAGAAACATATAAAAGGATCTCTAACAATGTTGATAAAACCACCATCAACAAAATAAAAACTGCATTAAAAAAATACGAAAGCTCCCTAACTAAAGATGAAATAAAGTACCTTACAAATTTCGAATATAAAACTAGTTTATTTTATGGCCTTCCAAAAATACACAAATCAAAATCCATAATCAAGGCTATCGAAGAAGGGAATGCAGAGTATATATCGGTCCCTAACCCTTCAGATTTAAAGATGAGGCCTATTGTTGCTGGTCCTGCTTGCCCTACCCACAGACTCAGTCTCCTCCTGGATATTTTATTACAACCTTTTCTAAAACTCATCCCTGCATACATAAAGAATCATCTAGACTTTTTAAATAAAATCCCTTCTCAGCTGAGTGACTCTGAAATGTTTGTGACTCTAGACGTAGTTAGCCTATATAGCAACATCCGTCATGAATTGTTTGTGACTCTAGACGTAGTTAGCCTAAATAGCAACATCCGTCATGAATTGTTTGTGACTCTAGACGTAGTTAGCCTATATAGCAACATCCGTCATGAATTGTTTGTGACTCTAGACGTAGTTAGCCTATATAGCAACATCCGTCATGAATTGGGATACAAAGCCATAAATTATTGGCTTGAAAATCATTATGAACAAACAAACCGTTTACCCTCTAGCCTGATTTCGGACGGGTGCAAATTGATCCTCGAAAATAACTCCTTTGAGTTTAATGGATCCAATTATCTACCAGTATCTGGAACAGCAATGGGAACGAAGTTTGCACCAAATAACTCCTTTGAGTTTAATGGATCCAATTATCTACCAGTATCTGGAACAGCAATGGGAACGAAGTTTGCACCAAATACTCCTTTTGAGTTTAATGGATCCAATTATCTACCAGTACTGGAACAGCAATGGGAACGAAGTTTGCACCAAATAACTCCTTTGAGTTTAATGGATCCAATTATCTACCAGTATCTGGAACAGCAATGGGAACGAAGTTTGCACCAAATAACTCCTTTGAGTTTAATGGATCCAATTATCTACCAGTATCTGGAACAGCAATGGGAACGAAGTTTGCACCAAATAACTCCTTTGAGTTTAATGGATCCAATTATCTACCAGTATCTGGAAACAGCAATGGGAACGAAGTTTTGCACCAAATAACTCCTTTGAGTTTAATGGATCCAATTAATCTACCAGTATCTGGAACAGCAATGGGAACGAAGTTTGCAACCAAATAACTCCTTTGAGTTTAATGGATCCAATTATCTACCAGTATCTGGAACAGCAATGGGAACGAAGTTTGCACCAAATAACTCCTTTGAGTTTAATGGATCCAATTATCTACCAGTATCTGGAACAGCAATGGGAACGAAGTTTGCACCAAATAACTCCTTTGAGTTTAATGGATCCAATTATCTACCAGTATCTGGAACAGCAATGGGAACGAAGTTTGCACCAAATAACTCCTTTGAGTTTAATGGATCCAATTATCTACCAGTATCTGGAACAGCAATGGGAACGAAGTTTGCACCAAATAACTCCTTTGAGTTTAATGGATCCAATTATACCCAGTATCTGGAACAGCAATGGGAACGAAGTTTGCACCAAATAACTCCTTTGAGTTTAATGGATCCAATTATCTACCAGTATCTGGAACAGAAATGGGAACGAAGTTTGCACCAAATAACTCCTTTGAGTTTAATGGATCCAATTATCTACCAGTATCTGGAACAGCAATGGGAACGAAGTTTGCACCAAATAACTCCTTTGAGTTTAATGGATCCAATTATCTACCAGTATCTGGAACAGCAATGGGAACGAAGTTTGCACCAAATAACTCCTTTGAGTTTAAGGGGTCCAAATATCTACCAGTATCTGGAACAGCAATGGGAACGAAGTTTGCACCAAATAACTCCTTTGAGTTTAATGGATCCAATTATCTACCAGTATCTGGAACAGCAATGGGAACGAAGTTTGCACCAAATAACTCCTTTGAGTTTAATGGATCCAATTATCTACCAGTATCTGGAACAGCAATGGGAACGAAGTTTGCACCAAATACATCCTTTGAGTTTAATGGATGCAATTATCTACCAGTATCTGGAACAGCAATGGGAACGAAGTTTGCACCAAATAACTCCTTTGAGTTTAATGGATCCAATTATCTACCAGTATCTGGAACAGCAATGGGAACGAAGTTTGACCCAAATTATGCAAATCTGGTCCTGGGATATTTGGAGAATACCTTATATTATAAAATACTCTCCTCGTTTGGCGAATCCACTGCCAATAAAATAAAGAACAACTATATGAGATATTTAGATGATGTCTTCATGGTATGGGATGAAAGAGATGGTGATGTATACACGCTAATAGACTTGATGAATGAGCTTGATCCCATTTAATTTCACATGTGATAAAATAGGAGATACGGTAACTTTCTTGGATGTTAAAATTATGAAGCAAACAAATGCAGTGATAACAGATTGTCCACTATAAAGCTACTGACACAAAACAATATCTGGAATATAACTCGAACCACCCGAGACACGTAAAAAACAACATTCCATTCAACTTAGCACGCAGAATTTGCACAATTGTTTCAGAACCTACTCTGAGAGATATAAGATTAAGTGAATTAAAAGACCTTTTATTGGCTCGTAATTATCCTAAAGTCATAATAAATAATGGAATAAGTCGCGCAAAGCAGATCTCCATCAGCGTACTACGCACCAGTGATAAAGCAACTGACAATACATCCAATGATATACTACCATACATAAGTAGCCTACATACAATCCAAACTGACAATACATCCAATGATATACTACCATCCAATTAGCCTACTACATACATCCAATACACTACCATACATTAAGTAGCTACATACAATCCAAACTGACAATACATCCATGATACACCATAATAATTAGCCTACATACAAGTCCAACTTCCATACGGTACTACAATCCAATAGATATACTACACCCAACCTACAAGTTAGCCATACAATAATACAATGACTGATATACTAATTGTAGCCTACATACAATCCAAACTGACAATACATCCAATGATATACTACCATACATAAGTAGCCTACATACAATCCAAACTGACAATACATCCAATGATATACTACCATACATAAGTAGCCTACATACAATCCAAACTTCGATGATCATTTCAGTGGAGCAAAATCCGCAGTTGCCCTATTAAAAACCCCTCAAGAAACTAAGCATATATTTAAAGATGTTTCATTAATAAAGTCGAAGAAACAACCCAGTAACCTTAAGAATTTGCTAACCAAGGCCAGATTCAATACGGTACAAAATCAAGGGGTGACGAAATGTGGTAACCCAAGATGCAAATTATGCACACAAATAATAGAAGGGAATCAATTCAAATTTGTAGATACTAATTACACATTTGAAATTAATCATAATATGAATTGTTCCTCGCTCAATTGTATCTACGTGATTCTTTGTAATGGCTGTAATTCCATCTACATTGGCGAGACTTCGAATCTTAGACTTAGAACAAACCTGCACAGGGACCACATTAGACATAATACAGGGCTATATGTTAGTACTCACATATCAAAATGTACTAAAGATAAATCTCCTAATTTTAATATAATGCCATTTTACAAAGTAAAGAAAGATGACGTTGCTTTGAGAAAGAGTAAAGAAAGTCACTTCATAAATAACTTCAAGCCTCATTTGAATAAAGAACTATAAATAGACTCTGAACGAAAAACAATATTGGAACAAGAACGAAGTATTTTGTTAATTATCATAACCTAAGACAAAAATTTTATTGTCTAAACCAGTGCCTGGAAATCCACAGAAGAGTACAGAACAAATACCTGACTCTGGAGCCAGCCACTCTTGCAAATTTGTATAATAACTGAAGATCTACGAAAGTAGAGAAATGCATTTTAATACTTTTACATGTATATTATTTTAATATGTACACAACAGTCCGAGCCTTCTAATAAGATACTCGGACATACTTTTTAAACGTTTATTTTGGGCATACAATATATTTTAGATGCAATTTAATTTTAGCACTATTTTTTTTTAAACTGTGCAGTGAACCTACCCTTTTCTCCACACCTTTAGTGTGGAAGCATATTCGCAAATATATTATATATATATATATATATATATATATATATATATATATATATACTGTATATACCGGGTATATATATATATATATATATATATATATATATATATATATATATATATATAAGAACATAAGAAAATGGGAGTCTGCAGAAAGCCGATTGTCCCACACAAGGCAGATCCCTCTCACACCCAACCCTAATTATAATGCCTAATTATAAGCCCAGCTCACTAACACCATTAGGACTGACCTCACCAAAACGGTCAGAGGTCAGAAAACGGAGGTCTGCATAGCGCCGAATTGGCCCACACCTGACAGATCCCCCTCACACTCAACCCATCTCGTCCATATACCTACCTAATTTTATCTTAAAGCTCCCTATCGTTCTTGATCCCACTATCGAACTTGGTAGCCTATTCCACCTATCTACAACTCTGTTACCAAACCAATATTTGCGTATATCTTTTCTGAAACGAAATTTATCTAATGTGAAACCATTGGTTCGAGTTGTTTTCGCTATCACTGAGCTTTAGTACATTGTTCATGTCCCCTTTATTAATTCCACCAACCCACTTGAACACCTTTATCACATCCCCTCTAACTCTGCGTCTCTCTAACGAATTTAAGCCTAATTTCTTCAACCTTTCTTCATACGGAAAATTTCTAATATTATGGATCATTTATATATACCGGTATATATATATATATATATATATATATATATATATATCGGTATATATATATATACTGGTATATATACTGGTCCACACAAGGCAGATCTCTCTCACACCCAACCCATCTCGTCAATGTGCCTATTTAATGTTATCTTGAAGCTCTCTATCGTCTTGATCCTACTACGTCACAGAGCTTCAGTAGGTTTATATCTGTTATGTCTCCTTTAATAATCCCACTAACCCACTTGAACACCTCTATCATATCCCCTCTAACTCTGCGTCTCTCTAAAAAATGTAAGCTTAATTTTGTCAATCTTTCATCAAAGGAAGATTTCTAATATTATTGATCATTGTTGTAATTCTTCCTCTTCTTCTCCTACCCCCCCCCCCCCCTCTCTCTTCCCATGCTAAACTTATAATTTTGTAGGTGACTTACATTCGCACAGAGCTCTAAAATTGCTCCTACCACACCAAAAAATGCCGACAAAGTTGTTATAAATGCCTAGATGTGACTCTGCCCATGTGTACCGGTAGCTATAGGCCTACCTGAGCAGCCACCAGCTGGTTAAACATAATTATGTTGTCGGATAATTCATTTCCGGTTAATTGATCACTCGCGGGTTTGGGTCTGCGAGGAAGTACAAGCAGCTGTGGTAGATAGTGATATTAAGGGGGGATGGGTCGTTTTTCTGGCCCCCTCTTCTCCCTTATGTTTAGCCCCATTAGTTTCCAGATTTTAAGACGTTCAGCTCATTAGTTAGGCGATTTTAAGACCTTTCGTCCCTTTTCTTTGTCAATAATAACACTTTTCTTGTCATACCGGTATCTGTCATTTTTTTCCTGGCGAGTGAAAGCGAACCTGTAATTTAGGAGAAACCAGGACATATTTATACCGAAAAATTTACAAATCTATCTTGAAGGGGATTCTGGGGTTGTTTTTTAAGTTTGATGGAGGTCTAGGGAGGAAACTAGCGGAAAATAGTGAACCATCCCCCTTTTTTTTATCTTTCTCTCCTTTTCTCTCTTTCCCTGGCTTGTATCCATTCGGCCCCATTTAGCCAACTGTTTTATGACGTTTATCCCCATCCAGGTGTCTATTTTTTCCTGGTGAGCCAGCATTGTATGGAGAAATCCGGCTTCGCCGGAGAAATTTTTATATCGAAAAAATTACAGATTTAGCTTGCTGTTAAAACAAAAATATATATGCTGGCCCACTACTGCTCGCCAGGAAAATATTGATACCTGGATGGGGGTAAGCATCTTAAATCAGTAGGCTGAATGGGGCCGAATGGATACAAGCCAAAGAGAGAGGGAGAGAAAGAGAAAAAAGCGAGGTGGGCCCCCTTAACGCCTTACGAGCGGGCCTGTCAGTAACTTCTACTACCTGCCAAGAGGGTGGTTTTACCCTAAACGAGCTTATTTCCGTGCTCTTTTTCATGCATAAACAAGAGCCAGAGCGTAATACAATTATGTATCCCTGAAAGGGCGATAATTGAGCTTTCCAATGACACCAGAACCATCCTTCTACGATCACGCGTTCTCTTGCAACGATCTTGCAAGACGAAGGAAAAATCCCTAAATTACGGAAATTTCCTTACATAATTCCCTGTGTAGCGAGGTAGTGTGGATGTGCGTGGAGGGGACGTCAGTTGCCGCGCGGGACCCGTGCCGAACGGTCAGAGCCGACCTACGTTCCTCCCACCGCTCGTCTCTCTCTCAGAGCCAATTATTGCCCAAAATTGCACACCGCCTTAAGTCGGTCCCCGCCACATAGTCCTTTCTTCTCTAGACCGACTTAAGTCCGGTCCCGCCAGTTAAGGGTTAATTGACCACAGCTGCAGTAGATGTTGATATTAGCTGTTAACCCTTTCAAGATCCGATGACACATTTGTTAATGTTTTCTTGCTATTATTAGACGGTTTTATTCAGATTAGGAAGGGTGTATGGAGAGGGTTAATTGATATAATCCCATTCAAGATGCAATAATTACGCTTTTCTTTTCTGTTTCTGGCTATTATTAAACGGTTTTATTCAGATTAGGAAGGGTGTATGGAAGTCAGAGGGTTAATTGAGATATCCTTTACCCTTATAAGTTTTCTGTCTATTATGTGACTATTTTATTCAGATTAGGCAGGGTATAATTATGAAAGTCAGAGGGTTAATTGAGATAGTCTTTACCCTTATAAGTTTTCTGTCTATTATGTGACTATTTTATTCAGATTAGGCAGGGTATATGAAAGTCAGAGGGTTAATTGAGATAGTCTTTACCCTTATAAGTGTTCTGGCTATTATTTGACTTTTTTATCCAGATTAGGAAGGGTGTATGGAAGTCAGAGGGTTAATTGAGATAGTCTTTACCCTTATAAGTGTTCTGGCTATTATTTGACTTTTTTATCCAGATTAGGAAGGGTGTATGGAAGTCAGAGGGTTAATTGAGATAGTCTTTACCCTGTTGATGTCCACAGGTCTTTCATTATAATCTAGTCATTGTAAGTCCGCCAGAAATCGTAACCATCAAACTCTGTAGCTCAAAAAGGGCTAGAATAAATGGGCTGTAAACGTCTACACCTATTCCCTGGCTGACCCTTCCCAAATGGTAGAAATATTAGCTGGATTATTCTAGTCGTTTTTTAGTTATAGAGGTTAATGGTCGAGATGTTTGTCCTAATTATAATTATTAGACTATATTACGGTAGTATAACATAGTTGAATAACACCTATGCTAAATGGCACTACAGATTTTAAAGCTGCCAAAGAAATAGGGTGAAAGGTCTTAAAATCGTCAAGCTAATGGGGCGAATGTGTTCAAATTTCAAAACTAATCAGGTTAAATATGAGGGAGAAGGAGGTCCAGAAAAAAAAATACAATTTGTTTCAGTTCTTTTTGAGTTACAGAGGTTAGGGGTCACGATGGACTATACCGGTACGGTAGTTACAGAGGTTAGGGGTCACGATGGACTATACCGGTACGGTAGTTACAGAGGTTAGGGGTCACGATGGACTATACCGGTACGGTAGTTACAGAGGTTAGGGGTCACGATGGACTATAACCGGTACGGTAGTTACAGAGGTTATGGGTCACGATGGACTATACCGGTACGGTAGTTACAGAGGTTAGGGGTCACGAGGGACTATACCGGTACGGTAGTTTACAGAGGTTAGGGGTCACGATGGACTATACCGGTACGGTAGTTACAGAGGTTAGGGGTCACGATGGACTATACCGGTACGGTAGTTACAGAGGTTAGGGGTCACGATGGACTATACCGGTACGGTAGTTATTTTGTTTTTGTATGTGAGTGAGGGAGATAAAACGCAGAACTGCATGTAGCGAGTGTCTCCCCCAGAGTTGAAAGAGTGGCAGGGCCAAAATCAAGGGAAGTTCGGGCCAAAATGCCTGGACACACGGAGTTTGAAGACATTTAATTCATAGGAAGAGGGAAAGACTGATTCTGGGAGAGAGTTCCAGAGAAGGTCATCAGGTTACCATTAGACGATTCCCTATAGTTTATAATTTACCTCTACGACTCAAATGGTGAACACGATCTCAATAAATCCTCTTAATAACATAGGTCCTTCTTAAGCTGCTTAAACTCCTCTAGTATGGCCAGACTCAAAGATAAACAGGCGTCATGGTGCTGAAGGGGTTAAAGGCGTCATGGTGCTGAAGGGGTTAAAGGCGTCATGATGCTGAAGGGGTTAAAGGCGTCATGGTGCTGAAGGGGTTAAAGGCGTCATGGTGCTGAAGGGGTTAAAGGGATCCTCTAGTATAGCCAGACTCAAAGATAAACAGGCGTCATGGTGCTGAAGGGGTTAAAGGCGTCATGGTGCTGAAGGGGTTAAAGGCGTCATGGTGCTGAAGAGGTTAAAGGCGTCATGGTGCTGAAGATAAAGGCGTCATGGTGCTGAAGGGGTTAAAGGCGTCATGGTGCTGAAGGGGTTAAAGGCGTCATGGTGCTGAAGGGGTTAAAGGCGTCATGGTGCTGAAGGGGTTAAAGGGATCCTCTAGTATAGCCAGACTCAAAGATAAACAGGCGTCATGGTGCTGAAGGGGTTAAAGGCGTCATGGTGCTGAAGGGGTTAAAGGCGTCATGGTGCTGAAGGGGTTAAAGGCGTCATGGTGCTGAAGGGGTTAAAGGCGTCATGGTGCTGAAGGGGTTAAAGGCGTCATGGTGCTGAAGGGGTTAAAGGCGTCATGGGGCTGAAGGGGTTAAAGGCGTCATGGTGCTGAAGGGGTTAAAGGCGTCATGGTGCTGAAGGGGTTAAAGGCGTCATGGTGCTGAAGGGGTTAAAGGCGTCATGGTGCTGAAGGGGTTAAAGGCGTCATGGTGCTGAAGGGGTTAAAGGCGTCATGGTGCTGAAGGGGTTAAAGGCATTTTTTTCATTTGCTCCCTAGACCTCCATCAAGCTTTTTAAAACTCCCCCAGGACCCCCCTTCGATATGAAATGTGTACATTTTTCGGTAGCAGAATGTCTTGGGTGGAGGCCGGTTTCTCCTAAATTACAGGCTTGCTATCGGTATCGCTCGCCAGGAGAAAATCGACACCTAAATGGCACAAAAGGTTTTGAAATTAAAAGGAATGGGGCGAAAGGTCATACAATCGCCAAACTAATGGGCCGAACGTCTTAAAACCTCAAACGGCCCCCCCCCCCTTAATATAGAAGGAAATATCGGTGGGGAGAAGGTGGAGAAGGTGGAGAAGGTGGAGAAGGTGGAGAAGGTGGAGAAGGTTACCACCATATTACGTTGTCTACTGTACCTTCTTGTAACTTGATCACTGGAACGAGTTAGGGGAGTACAAACATTGACACCTGCATGGCACGAAAGGTCTTGATATTGACAAAGAAATGGGACGAAAGGTATTAAAATCTCCAAACTAATGGGGCGAGCCTATATACTGTACACTAAGGAACACCCCGTTTTTAACATTAAACATTAATCCTCCATTACAAACCCCAATGCACTAGAATAAACTAATGACAGCATATGATCCTCCCGGGATTCGAACTCGGGACACCACAAAACTAATGGGTCTAGACATGAAGGAGAAGGGGGGATATTGTCTACTATACGTCCTGTAACTTGATCACTGGACGAGTTTGATGGTGTGGGTGGGGTGGGGGGGGGGGGGGATATAATCAAGCAGCTGCCGTGGAGACCGATATTAATTAACCCTATTAGTACACGATTGTATTCAGATTAGGAAGGGTATGTGGAAGTCACAAGGTTAATTGAGATAGTATATTAATTTGTTCTGGCTATTATTTTAGGATTTTATTCAGATTGAGAAGGGTCTATGGAAGTCAGAGGGTTGATCTAGATCGTGTTTACCCTTATAATTCCCACAGATCCTTCCTAAACTGTATACAATCGTTTACCCTTATAATTCCCACAGACCCTTCCTAAACTGTATACAATCGTTTACCCTTATAATTCCCACAGATCCTTCCTAAACTCTATACAATCGTTTACCCTTATAATTCCCACAGATTCTTCCTAAACTGTATACAATCGTTTACCCATATAATTCCCACAGATCCTTCCTAAACTCTATACAATCGTTTACCCTTATAATTCCCACAGATCCTTCCTAAACTGTATACAATCGTTTACCCTTATAATTCCCACAGACCCTTCCTAAACTGTATACAATCGTTTACCCTTATAATTCCCACAGATCCTTCCTAAACTGTATACAATCGTTTACCCTTATAATTCCCACAGACCCTTCCTAAACTGTATACAATCGTTTACCCTTATAATTCCCACAGACCCTTCCTAAACTGTATACAATCGTTTACCCTTATAATTCCCACAGACCCTTCCTAAACTGTATACAATCGTTTACCCTTATAATTCCCACAGATCCTTTCTAAACTGTATACAATCATTTACCCTTATAATTCCCACAGATCCTTTCTAAACTGTATACAATCGTTTACCCTTATAATTCCCACAGATCCTTCCTAAACTGTATACAATTGTTTACCCTTATAATTCCCACAG
This sequence comes from Paralithodes platypus, assembly GCA_032716605.1. Lineage (NCBI taxonomy): Eukaryota > Metazoa > Arthropoda > Malacostraca > Decapoda > Lithodidae > Paralithodes > Paralithodes platypus. The sequence continues at coordinate 67,315 of CM064537.1, read as the reverse complement.
ATCCTTCCTAAACTGTATACAATCGTTTACCCTTATAATTCCCACAGACCCTTCCTAAACTGTATACAATCGTTTACCCTTATAATTCCCACAGATCCTTCCTAAACTCTATACAATCGTTTACCCTTATAATTCCCACAGATTCTTCCTAAACTGTATACAATCGTTTACCCATATAATTCCCACAGATCCTTCCTAAACTGTATACAATCATTTACCCTTATAATTCCCACAGACCCTTCCTAAACTGTATACAATCGTTTACCCTTATAATTCCCACAGATCCTTTCTAAACTGTATACAATCATTTACCCTTATAATTCCCACAGATCCTTTCTAAACTGTATACAATCGTTTACCCTTATAATTCCCACAGATCCTTCCTAAACTGTATACAATTGTTTACCCTTATAATTCCCACAGATCCTTCCTAAACTGTATACAATCGTTTACCCTTATAATTCCCACAGACCCTTCCTAAACTGTATACAATCGTTTACCCTTATAATTCCCACAGATCCTTCCTAAACTCTATACAATCGTTTACCCTTATAATTCCCACAGATTCTTCCTAAACTGTATACAATCGTTTACCCATATAATTCCCACAGATCCTTCCTAAACTCTATACAATCGTTTACCCTTATAATTCCCACAGATCCTTCCTAAACTCTATACAATCGTTTACCCTTATAATTCCCACAGATCGTTCCTAAACTCTATACAATCGTTTACCCTTATAATTCCCACAGATCCTTCCTAAACTCTATACAATCGTTTACCCTTATAATTCCCACAGATCCTTCCTATACTCTATACAATCGTTTACCCTTATAATTCCCACAGATCCTTCCTAAACTCTATACAATCGTTTTACCCTTATAATTCCACAGATCCTTCCTAAACTCTATACAATCGTTTACCCTTATAATTCCCACAGATCCTTCCTAAACTCTATACAATCATTTACCCTTATAATTCCCACAGATCCTTCCTAAACTCTATACAATCGTTTACCCTTATAATTCCCACAGATCCTTCCTAAACTCTATACAATCGTTTACCCTTATAATTCCCACAGACCCTTCCTAAACTGTATACAATCGTTTACCCTTATAATTCCCACAGACCCTTCCTAAACTGTATACAATCGTTTACCCTTATAATTCCCACAGATCCTTTCTAAACTGTATACAATCGTTTACCCTTATAATTCCCACAGATCCTTTCTAAACTGTATACAATCGTTTACCCTTATAATTCCCACAGATCCTTCCTAAACTCTATACAATCGTTTACCCTTATAATTCCCACAGATCCTTCCTAAACTGTATACAATCGTTTACCCTTATAATTCCCACAGACCCTTCCTAAACTGTATACAATCGTTTACCCTTATAATTCCCACAGATCCTTCCTAAACTCTATACAATCGTTTACCCTTATAATTCCCACAGATCCTTCCTAAACTGTATACAATCGTTTACCCTTATAATTCCCACAGACCCTTCCTAAACTGTATACAATCGTTTACCCCTATAATTCCCACAGATTCTTTCTAAACTGTATACAATCGTTTACCCTTATAATTCCCACAGATCCTTTCTAAACTGTATACAATCGTTTACCCTTATAATTCCCACAGATCCTTTCTAAACTGTATACAATCGTTTACCCTTATAATTCCCACAGATCCTTCCTAAACTGTATACAATCGTTTACCCTTATAATTCCCACAGACCCTTCCTAAACTGTATACAATCGTTTACCCTTATAATTCCCACAGATCCTTCCTAAACTCTATACAATCGTTTACCCTTATAATTCCCACAGATCCTTCCTAAACTGTATACAATCGTTTACCCTTATAATTCCCACAGATCCTTCCTAAACTCTATACAATCGTTTACCCTTATAATTCCCACAGATCCTTCCTAAACTCTATACAATAGTTAACCCTTATAATTCCCACAGATCCTTCCTAAACTCTATACAATCGTTTACCCTTATAATTCCCACAGATCCTTCCTAAACTCTATACAATCGTTTACCCTTATAATTCCCACAGATCCTTCCTAAACTCTATACAATCGTTTACCCTTATAATTCGCACAGATCCTTCCTAAACTCTATACAATCGTTTACCCTTATAATTCCCACAGATCCTTCCTAAACTCTATACAATCGTTTACCCTTATAATTCCCACAGATCCTTCCTAAACTCTATACAATCGTTTACCCTTATAATTCCCACAGATCCTTCCTAAACTGTATACAATCGTTTACCCTTATAATTCCCACAGACCCTTCCTAAACTGTATACAATCGTTTACCCTTATAATTCCCACAGACCCTTCCTAAACTGTATACAATCGTTTACCCTTATAATTCCCACAGACCCTTTCTAAACTGTATACAATCGTTTACCCTTATAATTTCCACAGATCCTTTCTAAACTGTATACAATCGTTTACCCTTATAATTCCCACAGATCCTTCCTAAACTGTATACAATCGTTTACCCTTATAATTCCCACAGATCCTTCCTAAACTGTATACAATCGTTTACCCTTATAATTCCCACAGACCCTTCCTAAACTGTATACAATCGTTTACCCTTATAATTCCCACAGACCCTTCCTAAACTCTATACAATCGTTTACCCTTATAATTCCCACAGATCCTTCCTAAACTGTATACAATCGTTTACCCTTATAATTCCCACAGATCCTTCCTAAACTCTATACAATCGTTTACCCTTATAATTCCCACAGATCCTTCCTAAACTCTATACAATCGTTTAGCCTTATAATTCCCACAGATCCTTCCTAAACTCTATACAATCGTTTACCCTTATAATTCCCACAGATCCTTCCTAAACTCTATACAATCGTTTACCCTTATAATTCCCACAGATCCTTCCTAAACTCTATACAATCGTTTTCCCTTATAATTCCCACAGATCCTTCCTAAACTCTATACAATCGTTTACCCTTATAATTCCCACAGATCCTTCCTATACTCTATACAATCGTTTACCCTTATAATTCCCACAGATCCTTCCTAAACTCTATACAATCGTTTACCCTTATAATTCCCACAGATCCTTCCTAAACTCTATACAATCGTTTACCCTTATAATTCCCACAGATCCTTCCTAAACTCTATACAATCGTTTACCCTTATAATTCCCACAGATCCTTCCTAAACTCTATACAATCGTTTACCCTTATAATTCCCACAGATCCTTCCTAAACTCTATACAATCGTTTACCCTTATAATTCCCACAGATCCTTCCTAAACTCTATACAATCGTTTACCCTTATAATTCCCACAGATCCTTCCTAAACTCTATACAATCGTTTACCCTTATAATTCCCACAGATCCTTCCTAAACTCTATACAATCGTTTAAGGGGGGATCGGCCGGTTTTCTGGACAACTTTCACCCTCATGTTTAGCCCCATTAGTTTTCAGATGCTAAGATGTTTGCCCCATTAGTTAGTCGATTTTAAGACCTTTCGCCCCAATGCTTCGTCAATATTTAGACCTTTCGTGCTATTAAGGTGTCAATTTTTTCCCTGGCGAACGATAGTGAGCCTGTAATGTTGGAAGAACCGGCCTTCGGCCAGGACATTTTTCAACCGAAAAATTTACAAATTAATCTAGAAGGGGGATCTATTGGATGTTTTTTTAAATTTGATGGAGGTCTAGGCAGGAAGCTAGAAAAATAACGAATACATGCAAAAATTGCCCAAAAAGTGAATCATCTCCCCTTAATGACAGCCGGAATAAACGAGTTTTGGGGCTACGAGAAAGTTGAAGCAGCTGCCATGAATAGCGATATTAATTAACCCTCTAACCCCTTCTACGTGATATTAATTAACCCTCTAACCCCTTCTACGTGATATTAATTAACCCTCTAACCCCTTCTACGTGATATTAATTAACCCTCCAACCCCTTCTACGTGATATTAATTAACCCTCTAACCCCTTCTACGTGATATTAATTAACCCTCTAACCCCTTCTACGTGATATTAATTAACCCTCTAAACCCCTTCTACGTGATATTAATTAACCCTCTAACCCCTTCTACGTGATATTAATTAACCCTCTAACCCCTTCTACGTGATATTAATTAACCCTCCAACCCCTTCTACGTGATATTAATTAACCCTCTAACCCCTTCTACGTGATATTAATTAACCCTCTAACCCCTTCTACGTGATATTAATTAACCCTCTAACCCCTTCTACGTGATATTAATTAACCCTCTAACCCCTTCTACGTGATATTAATTAACCCTCTATCCCCTTCTACGTGATATTAATTAACCCTCCAACCCCGGCTAGGGTAGATCGTGACTGTACTCTGTGTCCGGGGGTTTTGAGGAATTTTGGTCCATGTTGATTCACCTGTTACTCCTGAAATACATGACACAAAGTTATAAAAAAAAAAAAAAAATGTTGCATAAACCTTCATGTGTAGAATGCCGTTGAGTAGAGGTCTCTAGCCCAAGTGATTGCATAATGGCGAGCGCGGGAAGTGGAGTGATTTTTATGCGGGAAAATCTTCCCGCGTTCGGATGCGTCGCCTTGGCCCAGGCCCCGGCTTGGCTTAACCTACTGCGCACTTAGCCACTCGTCGCGCCAGAGTTTTTACCTCCCGGAGGCGATTTTATTTATTGATAGTGATGTTATTATAGTTATTTGGAGTCCAATTATATAAAATATGTGTATTAGGCTATCATTGTCAATAATATTTCACATTTTCACTCGATACCGTAGTTTTTTAATGAGTAATTGAGGCTGGTTATTGTTATATTAGGCAGTGATTATTCGTTATCACAGGTGTTTATTATACTTTGGCCATCTAATATTAGTTCGTGTGTCACTTTCACTTTGGTAAATATGCTTGAGAGAGTGTCACTGATAATGCTCATTTTCACTTGATACGGTACATTTTATTAGTAATTGAGGTAGGTTATTGTTATATTAGGCAGTGATTATTCGTTATCACAGGTGTTATTTATACTTTGGCCATCTAATATTACTTCGTGTGTCACTTTCACTTTGGTAAATATGCTTGAGAGAGTGTCACTGTCACTGATAATGCTCATTTTCACTTGATACGGTAACATTTTATTAGTAATTGAGGTAGGTTATTGTTATATTAGGTACTGATTATTCGTTATCACAGGTGTTTATTATACTTTGGCCATCTAATATTATGTCATGTGTCACTTTCACTTAGTTATATGCTTTGTAAACGTTTTATATACAATTTATTGTGTCTTTTTTCACTTATTTATATATGTTTTCATAATACATGACTTTTTTATCACAATACATTGTTTTATTTCCACTTGTTGCCTATATACATACATATTGTCAGTCTTTGGTACTTTCACTATGATTATTAGTTAGTACTCCTGCTTGGTGTGGTATTCAGCAAAGCACGGTATAGCACATAGTGACAGCTGGCACTTCACACACTGCATGGTGGTCTTTTTCTGCTTCCTCGGCCTCACCTGGCTGTTCCAGCAGACATGGCACCGCCTTCTGCTAATGGTGACTCCATCTCGTTCCAGAGGCAGGTAACCGAGCTTGTGCACATTTAGATACTGTGCACACTGCATACGGTCCTGAACGGGGCGCCCAGGTTGTGCCACTGCCCTCTGTGGCGTAGCATACCTGTCCAGGAGCTCCACCAACACCTGTTTTTGGAACCTCCGCAGGCTACTGAACTTCCTGGGTGTGCGCGGATTCCGAAGCCTGTAGATATTGTAGGCATTCAGCATTGACATGTCCACCATGTGCAGAAAGAACTTTTTGTACCATCTGCACGAGGTACGCAGACAGTCGATGAAGCCTATCTGCATGTCGGACTTGTCCACCAGCCTCATATTTATGTTGTAGTCCATTACAGCATCGGGCTTGGTCACCCTGACTTGGGTGCGGCGATCCACCTTGCCAGTCTCAACCATTTCCCCCTTGTGGACGGTGCTCAGGAGGTTGACCTTCCCGCTGGTCGTGCCAGTGAATAGCCAGAATGGGTCCCGACTTCTTTTTGAAGACATCGCCTTTCTTGGTTTTAGGAGGGAAAGTTGGCATGCCCTTCCTTTTCGCTCTAACTGTGCCTACAGTCCCCGTCTTGCGCTGATGGAGGTACTTTGAGAGAGTGGGGGACGTGTAGTAGTTGTCCGTGTAGAGGACGTGATTCTTCTGGAAGTACCGGTTCATCATGGCTTGAACCACTGCTCCGCCAAAGCCAATGAGGGGGTCTATTTCCACGTCCCCTTCCTTCCCGCTGTAGACCAGGAAGTCCAGGACATAACCAGTTTGGCAATCGCACAGCACAAAGAACTTTATACCAAAGCGATGTCTCTTTGAGGGATAGTACTGCCTGAAGCTCAGCTTTCCCCGGAACAGCACAAGAGACTCGTCAATACAGACGTTGCAGAAGGGCGTGAAGTATGACGTGAAACGTTCTCGCATCATCTCGTACAACGTCCTAATCTTCCACAGCTTGTCAGAGAGATGCATGTCGGTGTTGGTGACAAGATGGAGCGCTCCGAGGATGTCGAGGTACCGGTCCCGAGAGATGTATTTCCCGAAGGCAGGGATGGATATCAGATCTTTGGTGATCCAATAGTCAGCCAACCTGTGCTTGTTTACATGAGGCATTAGCATGGTGATTGCCAGGAACACCATGAACTCGGGATGAGTCACTGGGGTCCACCGCTTCATGTGGCCCTTGGTCACCTTGCCAAAAAAGTTCACCTGGATTTGGTGGTGCTTGTTTGTCTCTTCTATGACAAACCCAGTAACCTCCTTATCAAAAAATGCCTCAAAAAGCTCATGTGGTGGAGCATTGGGGCCTGCGGGAAAACTTGGGGTAACTCCTGAACCCTCCTGTACCTCATCAAAAGGGGTAACATCAGGGTCATTCACTTCATCAGCAGCCACATCCTGCCAGTTAAAAATATAAAAGGGGTCCTGCTGGCGACGCTTACGAGGAGCTGCAGCTGGGGCAGCACGCCCACGAACTTTGGCGGCGCGCACCCTAGGGCGGCCAGGAGCGCGACGGCGCCCAGGCCCAGCCCGGCGGCCAGGGCGGCCAGGAGCACGACGGCCCTGGGCAAAGCGTCTGGGTTGAGGGTCGTCGATGTCCATAAAGTCATCGTCGTTGTCGTCAGAGCCGTCATCTTGCCCTGACGGTGGACCCAGGTAATCATGGCCAGAGTCATCTGTGAGGTGCCCTTCATCTTCAGACCCCCCCTCATAATCTCGCGGGGAACGAATGATGCGTGGGCGGCGTGTAGGTCGGCGAGGTGGGGAAGGAGTGGCAGGTGAGGCTCTGTCATCTTCATGCAGAGGTTCGGGGCTCCTTGGCCTACGACGATTCGTAGACAGCACTGGTTTCAGTGTCTGTAGGTGCAGGTATGGATGCGAGGTCAAAAACATCGTCAGGAACCTCTGTTGTAGGCTGGAGAGGTGGGGTGGACCCTGGGGAAACTTGCGGGGGCGTATGGCTGGGACCGCAGGGGTGGAAGCCGCGGGAGCCCCGAACAAAGAGCGCTTACTTGTAGCTCCTTTTTTCACATATTTTCTCCCTTTTTCCTTTTTCTGTAGTAGTATGTCCTCCTCTCGGGGGAAATAGGGGGTAAATAGGCCGAAAGTGGGGGGTCCTCAACCCTAGGCAGTGCTGGTGGTGGGGAAGAATGGCGGGCGCCTGGGGCAACTTGGGTGGCGTGGGTAGATAAGGAAGACAATGGCGGGTCAACCTCACCCTCACGCTCAGCCTCACTGGCACCCTCACGCACTGCTCCCTCACCAAGTTTTAGGGCCTCTTTCCTGGCTGCCGCGGCCGCCTTTTCAAGAACTTGCTTCTTATAAAAGCGTATCTTGAATGGGGATTTAGCTGGCGAAGGGCTAGGTGTCGTGTCACTCAACCTAAACTTGGCAGTCGACCTAGTGCTGTCCCATTCGCTCACTCTCACTACACTCTCATCACCTTGCACAACTATATCACGTTCAGTACTATCATCACTTTCATCGTCATCGTCAAATCCAACAAATTGCGCGTCTCTTTCATGAATTTCGTCTAGATCGTCTAAATTTTCACTATAGTGAGACTGATAAGACTCGGAGCTATCACTGCCCAAGTCATCAACACTATTTTGTCCTTCACCACGTTCATAACTCCTCAAAGCTATTTCAATGGGAGTCAACGCATCTTGTACGTGCCTTTGCGTTAGGGCGCGACGAACATGGGCAGGCGTCAAAGGGAGCAGGGAATCGGACACAGGGGTATCACTTTTTGGGCTAGTATCCATGTTGGCGGCAGGGTAGAGACTGTTTTGGTGGCGTACATGGTGTCTGGTGGCGTCACCTAGCGACCACGGAACGAAATTTTTTCGCGCGCCCTTCGAAATCACATACACAAGCAATGGTACAATGTTGTACCACCCGGGTTCCTCGGGTCAAAACAATATGGTACACACCGTTGTACCACCCGGGGTTGAAGAGGTTTAAAACCTCTAACCCCTTTCTACGTGATATTAATTAACCCTCTAACCCCTTCACGTGATATTAATTAACCCTCTAACCCCTTCTACATGATATTAAATTAACCCTCTAACCCCTTCTACGTGATATTAATTAAACCCTCTAACCCCTTCTGCATGATATTAATTAACCCTCTAACCCCTTCTACGTGATATTAATTAACCCTCTAACCCCTTCTACGTGATATTAATTAACCCTCTATCCCCTTCTACGTGATATTAATTAACCCTCTAACCCCTTCTGCATGATATTAATTAACCCTCTAACCCCTTCTACGTGATATTAATTAACCCTCTAACCCCTTCTACGTGATATTAATTAACCCTCTAACCCCTTCTACGTGATATTAATTAACCCTCTAACCCCTTCTGCATGATATTAATTAACCCTCTAACCCCTTCTGCATGATATTAATTAACCCTCTAACCCCTTCTACGTGATATTAATTAACCCTCTAACCCCTTCTGCATGATATTCATTAACCCTCTAACCCCTTCTACGTGATATTAATTAACCCTCTAACCCCTTCTACGTGATATTAATTAACCCTCTAACCCCTTCTACGTGATATTAATTAACCCTCTAACCCCTTCTACGTGATATTAATTAACCCTCTAACCCCTTCTACGTGATATTAATTAACCCTCTAACCCCTTCTGCATGATATTAATTAACCCTCTAACCCCTTCTGCATGATATTAATTAACCCTCTAACCCCTTCTGCATGATATTAATTAACCCTCTAACCCCTTCTACGTGATATTAATTAACCCTCTAACCCCTTCTACGTGATATTCTGGTTACCCGTAGACGATTTGTTAGCTTATAATCTACCTCTAGGACTCAAAGGGGTAAATACGATCTCCATAAACCCTCTGAATAGCATAGGTCCTTCTTAAACTGTTACCATTAGACGATTTTCTTAAGCTTATAATCTACCTTTAGGACTCAAATAGGTAGATACAGTCTCCATAAACCCTCTGAATAGCGTAGGTCCTTCTTAAACTGTTACCATTAGACGATTTTCTTAAGCTTATAATCTACCTTTAGGACTCAAATAGGTAGATACAGTCTCCATAAACCCTCTGAATAGCGTAGGTCCTTCTTAAACTGTTACCATTAGACGATTTTCTTAAGCTTATAATCTACCTTTAGGACTCAAATAGGTAGATACAGTCTCCATAAACCCTCTGAATAGCGTAGGTCCTTCTTAAACTGTTACCATTAGACGATTTTCTTAAGCTTATAATCTACCTTTAGGACTCAAATAGGTAGATACAGTCTCCATAAACCCTCTGAATAGCATAGGTCCTTCTTAAACTGTTACCATTAGACGATTTTCTTAAGCTTATAATCTACCTTTAGGACTCAAATAGGTAGATACAGTCTCCATAAACCCTCTGAATAGCTTAGGTCCTTCTTAAACTGTTACCATTAGACGATTTTCTTAAGCTTATAATCTACCTTTAGGACTCAAATAGGTAGATACAGTCTCCATAAACCCTCTGAATAGCATATGTCCTTCTTAAACTGTTACCATTAGACGATTTTCTTAAGCTTATAATCTACCTTTAGGACTCAAATAGGTAGATACAGTCTCCATAAACCCTCTGAATAGCATAGGTCCTTCTTAAACTGTTACCATTAGACGATTTTCTTAAGCTTATAATCTACCTTTAGGACTCAAATAGGTAGATACAGTCTCCATAAACCCTCTGAATAGCGTAGGTCCTTCTTAAACTGTTACCATTAGACGATTTTCTTAAGCTTATAATCTACCTTTAGGACTCAAATAGGTAGATACAGTCTCCATAAACCCTCTGAATAGCGTAGGTCCTTCTTAAACTGTTACCATTAGATGATTTTCTTAGCTTATAATCTACCTTTAGGACTCAAATAGGTAGATACAGTCTCCATAAACCCTCTGAATAGCGTAGGTCCTTCTTAAACTGTTACCATTAGACGATTTTCTTAAGCTTATTATAATCTACCTTTAGGACTCAAATAGGTAGATACAGTCTCCATAAACCCTCTGAATAGCATAGGTCCTTCTTAAACTGTTTACCATTAGACGATTTCTTAAGCTTATAATCTACCTTTAGGACTCAAATAGGTAGAATACAGTCTCCATAAACCCTCTGAATAGCTTAAGGTCCTTCTTAAACTGTTACCATTAGACGATTTCTTAAGCTTATAATCTACCTTTAGGACTCAAATAGGTAGATACAGTCTCCATAAACCCTCTGAATAGCAATATGTCCTTCTTAAACTGTTACCATTAGACGATTTTCCTTAAGCTTATAATCTACCTTTAGGACTCAAATAGGTAATACAGTCTCCATAAACCATCTGAATACCATAGGCCCTTGTTAAACTGTTACCATTAGACGATTTTCTTAAGCTTATAATCTACCTTTAGGACTCAAATAGGTAGATACAGTCTCCATAAACCCTCTGAATAGCATAGGTCCTTCTTAAACTGTTACCATTAGACGATTTTCTTAAGCTTATAATCTACCTTTAGGACTCAAATAGGTAGATACAGTCTCCATAAACCCTCTGAATAGCATAGGTCCTTCTTAAACTGTTACCATTAGAACGATTTTCTTAAGCTTATAATCTACCTTTAGGACTCAAATAGGTAGATACAGTCTCCATAAACCCTCTGAATAGCATAGGTCCTTCTTAAACTGTTACCATTAGAACGATTTCTTACGCTTATAATCTACCTTTAGGACTCAAATAGGTAGATACAGTCCTCCATAAAACCCTCTGAATAGCATAGGTCCTTCTTAAACTGTTACCATTAGACGATGTTCTTCAGCTTATAATCTACCTTTGGGACTCAAATAGGTAGATACAGTCTCCATAAGCCCTCAGAATAGCATAGGTCCTTCTTAAACTGTTGCCATTAGACGTTCTTCTTTAGCTTATGATCTACCTCTAGGACTCAAATAGGTAGATACAGTCTCCATAAACCCTCTGAATAGTATAGGTCCTTCTTAAACTGTTACCATTAGACGATTTTCTTAAGCTTATAATCTACCTTTAGGACTCAAATAGGTAGATACAGTCTCCATAAACCCTCTGAATAGCATAGGTCCTTCTTAAACTGTTACCATTAGACGATTTTCTTAAGCTTATAATCTACCTTTAGGACTCAAATAGGTAGATACAGTCTCCATCAACCCTCTGAATAGCGTAGGTCCTTCTTAAACTGTTACCATTAGACGATTTTCTTAAGCTTATAATCTACCTTTAGGACTCAAATAGGTAGATACAGTCTCCATAAACCCTCTGAATAGCGTAGGTCCTTCTTAAACTGTTACCATTAGACGATTTTCTTAAGCTTATAATCTACCTTTAGGACTCAAATAGGTAGATACAGTCTCCATAAACCCTCTGAATAGCATAGGTCCTTCTTAAACTGTTACCATTAGACGATTTTCTTAAGCTTATAATCTACCTTTAGGACTCAAATAGGTAGATACAGTCTCCATAAACCCTCTGAATAGCGTAGGTCCTTCTTAAACTGTTACCATTAGACGATTTTCTTAAGCTTATAATCTACCTTTAGGACTCAAATAGGTAGATACAGTCTCCATAAACCCTCTGAATAGCATAGGTCCTTCTTAAACTGTTACCATTAGACGATTTTCTTAAGCTTATAATCTACCTTTAGGACTCAAATAGGTAGATACAGTCTCCATAAACCCTCTGATAGCGTAGGTCCTTCTTAAACTGTTACCATTAGACGATTTTCTTAAGCTTATAATCTACCTTTAGGACTCAAATAGGTAGATACAGTCTCCATAAACCCTCTGAATAGCATAGGTCCTTCTTAAACTGTTACCATTAGACGATTTTCTTAAGCTTATAATCTACCTTTAGGACTCAAATAGGTAGATACAGTCTCCATATACCCTCTGAATAGCATAGGTCCTTCTTAAAACTGTTACCATTAGACGATTTCTTAAGCTTATAATCTACCTTTAGGACTCAAATAGGTAGATACAGTCTCCATAAACCCTCTGAATAGCATAGGTCCTTCTTAAACTGTTACCATTAGACGATTTTCTTAAGCTTATAATCTACCTTTAGGACTCAAATAGGTAGATACAGTCTCCATAAACCCTCTGAATAGCATAGGTCCTTCTTAAACTGTTACCATTAGACGATTTTCTTAAGCTTATAATCTACCTTTAGGACTCAAATAGGTAGATACAGTCTCCATAAACCCTCTGAATAGCATAGGTCCTTCTTAAACTGTTACCATTAGACGATTTTCTTAAGCTTATAATCTACCTTTAGGACTCAAATAGGTAGATACAGTCTCCATAAACCCTCTGAATAGCATAGGTCCTTCTTAAACTGTTACCATTAGACGATTTTCTTAAGCTTATAATCTACCTTTAGGACTCAAATAGGTAGATACAGTCTCCATAAACCCTCTGAATAGCATAGGTCCTTCTTAAACTGTTACCATTAGACGATTTTCTTAAGCTTATAATCTACCTTTAGGACTCAAATAGGTAGATACAGTCTCCATAAACCCTCTGAATAGCATAGGTCCTTCTTAAACTGTTACCATTAGACGATTTTCTTAAGTTTATAATCTACCTTTAGGACTCAAATAGGTAGATACAGTCTCCATAAACCCTCTGAATAGCATAGGTCCTTCTTAAACTGTTACCATTAGACGATTTTCTTAAGCTTATAATCTACCTTTAGGACTCAAATAGGTAGATACAGTCTCCATAAACCCTCTGAATAGCATAGGTCCTTCTTAAATTGTTACCATTAGACGATTTTCTTAAGCTTATAATCTACCTTTAGGACTCAAATAGGTAGATACAGTCTCCATAAACCCTCTGAATAGCATAGGTCCTTCTTAAACTGTTACCATTAGACGATTTTCTTAAGCTTATAATCTACCTTTAGGACTCAAATAGGTAGATACAGTCTCCATAAACCCTCTGAATAGCATAGGTCCTTCTTAAACTGTTACCATTAGACGATTTTCTTAAGCTTATAATCTACCTTTAGGACTCAAATAGGTAGATACAGTCTCCATAATCCCTCTGAATAGCATAGGTCCTTCTTAAACTGTTACCATTAGACGATTTTCTTAAGCTTATAATCTACCTTTAGGACTCAAATAGGTAGATACAGTCTCCATAAACCCTCTGAATAGCGTAGGTCCTTCTTAAGTGACATAACATCGTCTAACATCCGCCATAATTGACCACTTTCGAGTTTTATGCTATAACGGAAGTTGTAGTTGTAGACATCGATATGTTGTAGAATTACCAGCTAAAATATGGTTTGTAGTACATATATAAATACATAAAATATGGTTTGTAGTACATATATAAATACATAAAAAACAATTCAACATACATTTTATCCAATAAATACCTACATTTTGATTGTATTTCTGTTTATTATCGATGTTTACGGCTCCAACTTCAATATAGCCTGAAACTCGTAAGTGGTCAATTAAAGGTATTGAAGGGGTTAATATAGAAAAGGGGGGGGGGGGGTAATATGGTGTATAGGGAAGGGGTCCACCATATTATGTTGGCTACTGTACACTTCCCCGTAACTTGATCACTTGAGGAGTTTGTTTGTATGGGGGCGGACGAGGATGTATCAAGCAGCCTCGTACGGATCAATATTTGTCTGTTGTTGTTGTTGTTGTTGTTGTTGTTGTTGTTGTTGTTGTTGTTGTTGTTGCTTGCTGTCCCTTTATGCTCCTTGGACGTCGAAATTATGATGACCGGCTTTGGTAGTTTATTCTGGCTATATTTAGACAATTTTATTCAGATTAGGAAGGGCATGAGGAAGTCAGAGGTTTGATCTAGATAATCTGTATTTTTTCTTGCTATTTATCGACGATTTTATTCAGATTAGGAAGGGTATGTGGAAGTCAGAGGGTTGATTGTGATAGTCTTTACCCTTATAATTCACACACATTTTTCCTAAACGGTATACAATCTTCCAATCTTCTAATGATAGCCAGAATAAACTATCAAATTCGTCATAGTATTAAAAGAGTTAAAGAAATGGGGCAAAATGTCTTAAAATCGCCATACTAATGGGGCGAACGTATTACAATCTGAAAACGAATGGGGCTAAACATGAGGGAGAAGGGTGTCCAGAAAAACCGACCATCTCCTATAAATACAGCACAGAGCGAGCCAAACATAATGACAGCCAAAACATGACTTATTAGCGCTACCGTACCCACCCTATCCAACATCTGACAGACAATAATACAGCACAGAGCGAGCCAAACATAATGACAGCCAAAACATGACTTATTAGCGCTACCGTACCCACCTATCCAACATCTGACAGACATTAATACAGCACAGAGCGAGCCAAACATAATGACAGCCAAAACATGACTTATTAGCGCTACCGTACCCACCCTATCCAACATCTGACAGACATTAATACAGCACAGAGCGAGCCAAATATAATGACAGCCAAAACATGACTTATTAGCGCTACCGTACCCACCCTATCCAACATCTGACAGACAATAATACAGCACACAGCTAGCCAAACATAATGACAGCTGAGATATGACTAATTTGCGATACCATACCCACCGTATTCAACATCTGACGGACATTAATACAGCACCGAGCGAGCCAAACGTAATGACAGCCAAAACATGACTTGTTAGCGCTACCGTACCCACCCTATCCAACATCTGACGACATTAATATAGCACAGAGCCAGCCAAACGTAATGACAGCTGATACATGATTTATTTGCGCTACCGTACCCAACCTATTCAACATCTGACAGACATTAATACAGCACAGAGCGAACCAAACGTAATGACAGCTGAGACATGACTTATTAGCACTACCGTACAAGCAGGTGTTATATAAACAACACAAGCGGTAACCCCATATAGGTCTATTAGCTAATTATATAATATGTAGGCTTCTTAACTGTCTGTAACTAGATCACCCCTCAGTTTAGGTCTACCGTACAAGCAGGTGTTATATAAACAACACAAGCGGTAACCCCATATAGGTCTATTAGCTAATTATATAATATATATATGCTTCTTAACTGTCTGTAACTAGATCACTCGTCAGTTTAGGTCTACCGTACAAGGAATTGCAAGCTGCAGACATTGATAGCCTATAACCTGTTCCAAATAGCTAGGCCGGAAATCGTTAACCCTAACCTCTGTAACTCAAACAGGGCTAGAGCAAATGGGCTGTTCATTATGGGTAGGTCATAAATCGTGAACCCTAACCTCTGAAACTCACAAGCGACTAGAGTACCGGTACCGGTAATCGAGCTAATATGTCTACCATTTAGGAAGGTTCAGCCAGGGAAGAGGCTAGGTGTGGAAATATACAGCCCGTTTGTTCTAGTCCTTTAAGAGTTACAGAGGTTAGGGTTCACGATGTCTGGCCTACCTATTTGGAACAGGGTATAGCCTAGTTCTTATAATTCCTTTTCATGTCCCATAGATCCTTCTAAACTGTATATCGTCTAATAATAACCAGAATAAACCGTCAAAATGCGTCATAATCTTCAAAGGGTTAAACAAATGAACATAGTATAACCAAAACATGATGGCCATAACCCGATCATATAGACCACGGAAGAGTCTACCCATAGAGGTCTATTACCTGATTAATACCGGTGACGTCCTTTTCATTACATTCTGGCAACTATCATACGATTGAATTCAGTTTGAAAAATGATTCATCTTCCCTTAATGCCTTCCTGATGTGAACAATATGAGGGTTGAAATATGTAACATGAACTTATTATACCCCCTGTACAGAGTAAGAAGAAGTTTTATAAGAGAGAGGTACCGGTAGGCCTATAGTCGTGTTTGGGAACGGGTAAATAAGGAAGTTGGTGCCGTAAACATCGGTATTAAATAGAAATACAAACAAAGTAGATGTCTAATGGATACAAATTATGTTGAATTTAGTTGTATGTATTTATACATTAACTACAACCGCATTTATGTTGAATTTAGTTGTATGTATTTATACATTAACTACAACCGCATTTATGTTGAATTTAGTTGTATGTATTTATACATTAACTACAACCACATTTATGTTGAATTTAGTTGTATGTATTTATACATTAACTACAACCGCATTTATGTTGAATTTAGTTGTATGTATTTATACATTAACTTCAACCGCATTTATGTTGAATTTAGTTGTATGTATTTATACATTAACTACAACCGCATTTATGTTGAATTTAGTTGTATGTATTTATACATTAACTACAACCGCATTTATGTTGAATTTAGTTGTATGTATTTATACATTAACTACAACCGCATTTATGTTGAATTTAGTTGTATGTATTTATACATTAACTACAACCGCATTTATGTTGAATTTAGTTGTATGTATTTATACATTAACTACAACCGCATTTTAGCTGGTAATGCTGCTAAATATCAATGTAAAAATCTCCAACTCCCTTATAGCCTGAAACTCGCAAGTGGTTAATTATGTGGTGTTCTATCCACAGGTGTTTAGTGGTGTTGATTACGGGAGCAGGTGAGGTGGTGGTGGTGGTGTTGATTACGGGAGCAGGTGAGGTGGTGGTAGTGAGAGTGCTGGTGGTGGTGGTGGTGGTGGTGGATGCAGCAGCAGGTGATGGTGGTAGTAGTAATAGTGGTGGTGATGTTGAGTGTCTACACAGGTGTATGTGTTGACAGGTGTTGAGTGGTGTTGATTACAGAGGCAGGTGATGGTGATGGTGGTAATAATAATGGTCAACAAAGAATAACATTTTATATACTTATTTCCCAGGTGTTGAGTGGTGGTGGTGGTGGTGATGGTAATGGTGATGATGGTAATGATGGTGATCATACTAATGGCGGTGGTGGTGAGAGTGCTGGCGGTGGTGGTGATGTAGATTCCAATACTCAACAAATAAGTAATGTTTTGCTCATATTTCTCTAGGTTTTGAGTGGTGTAGATGATGATGATGGTGGTGATGAGTCCAATACTAAACATATAATTAATGTTTTCCGTTTATATCCACAAGTGTTGAGTTCTGTTCATGACCGAGGCAACTGGTGGTGATAGTGGTGGTGATGGTGGTGATAGTCAACAAAGGATGCACCAACAACAACACCAACACCTCATGATGATGATTGCCCTACTCACGACCCTGGTGTCTGGAACTGTGGCAGGTAATATTTAGATGTAAGGAAAGAAATACAAAACACAATTATTCAATAACAGATCCTAAAAAAAAAAAAAAAAAAAAAAAAAAAAATCTATCTCTCCATTTCGATAAATGGATATAAAATCGTAATCATGTACTTACCTTTAATTGTCTCGATGGTGTAATGCTTAGAGTGTTTAGATCTGTAAGCTATGTGGTATCCCAGGTTCGAATCCCGGTAGGATCACATACTTTCATTAATTTAATTGGAGGAAGTGTTTGGTGTTGGGATTGAAATTAAATTAGATTATTATACATCTAGCATACCTATTCCACTCTTCTCTCTTTCTCTCTCGCTCTACATACATATATACAACTTTAAGACTGAGTGCTCCACACATACGTGCAGTTTCAGCCTCTTGTCCTAATGCCGGCGTTCCAGGCAACCCTGTTAAGGGCTGCTTCACTTGTCAAGTTTTTCGGCACGTATAGTCCGATCACAGGTCTTCCTCGGTCCACCCCTTGGTGCAGCTCCCTACACAATCACAGACCTGCATCTTTTCACCCAATTTTGTACATCCATTCTCTCCACATGTCCATACCATCCCGGTCTACTTGTACGCATCTCCTCGCTAATACTCTTTATACTTAAGCGTCTCCTCAGCTCATCATTTGTTATTCTATCCTGCAGTTTGGCCCCACACATCCATCTTACCATTCTCATCTCATTACGTTTCATTCTGTTGACATCCTCTACTTTAACGGCCCATGTTTCCGAGGCATACGTCATTGCATTTCTAACACACGTGGCATACACCTTTCCCTTCAGGGGGTTAAGGCATTCCTTTCATGGTCAGAATTGGCAGCAGTTCCCTGAACTTGCCCCAGCCAAATCTAATTCTAGCGACAGTGGCAACCTCGGCCCCACCACCAGCAGAGATGGTATCTCCTAGGTAACAAAACTTGTCCACCAGCTCCATTGACTCATTTCCAAAATTCACAGCCACAGAATCATCATTTAACACAAGCTCGCCCTTGCACACTACGCACTCAAATTTCTTGATTTCTGACTTATCCTTCAGCAGGGGTCCTTTTATTCTACTACAGCGCTTACTCCCATGGTGCACCCAAGTTCCCAGCATCGACAGACGCTACACCGAATCGAGTTAGCGCCCACACCTTTTCCACACACCGCACATGGGTATGCACCAATCTTTTCCACATTGCCTCGTCTCAATCTACAATGCATAACCTTGGTTTTGTTAATATTGACTCTTAACCTCTGGACTACGGCCGGACTCTTAAGCGGTTCTACTGGGTGAATGCGGCCATACTCTTAAGATCCAAGGCCTAAACAAAAACTTTTAAGACCCCATTGGCACTCAATTTGTGATTAGGTGAGATAATTCCCCTCCATTACTTGCTACCGCTCCTACACATGTGTCCCTCCTCCCCTCCTTTTTTCCCCCTTCCTCAATTATCAGATATTCTCCCTATTATTCCCAATATTTATCGAGTATTTTCGTGGGAGAGAGGAGCGTGGATTGACGAGTATATTTCCGACTCTCTAAGCCAGTCTGAGAGCTCCCCTTGTGCTCAGTACCATCCGAGACAAGAGAGAGTGAGGGTGTTTTTCTCTCGCCGTTCAAGGTCAGATTACGACCGCGGGGCTTAAATATACATGTTCACCGGCCAATTGCTGTTACCTCTTGTTTTATTGCTTTCCAATGTTCCTATGTTCATAATAAAAGTAAAATAGGTGCAGATGGATAAGTATTAATTATATATATGGTAAATTGACTATTTTAGTCCGGAATGAATGAAAATACCTTCGCATGGCGGTCACTTTCTAATACCATAGCTGCGCAGCTTATGAGTTAAACCCGTACTCGCCATGCCCTCTCTTCATCTTCTGAATTTGGCCTCAGCATCTTGCACATTGTCAGCTATTAGGACTAAATTGTCTGCATAACACAGTTCCCACGGGAGTCCGGATCTAAAATCTCTAGACAGTGCCTCCATTACCATAATAAAGAGGAGGGGGCTTAACACTGAAACCTGATGAACTCCAACACGGACTGTGAACTCGATCCTCACTCGGTACACCTTTCACCCTCACAGCAGTTCACGAATCCTCATATATCTTCATTATCACAAGCACCAGCCACTCTTCCACACCAAGTTTCCTCATAGCTCACTGCACAAAATCTCCAGGCACCCTGTCGAAGGCCTTCTCCATGTCGACAAACACAAAGTAAAGATCCCTGCCCTTTAGTAAGTATCTTTCCTGTATCTGCCTGACTATGAAGATAGCATCGGTTGTACCACGTCCTGGCATAAAACCAAACTGTATATCATCAATGGAGATGCTTTGCCTGATCAAACCCTCAAAGACTCTCTCACAGACCTTCATGACTTGGTCAAAATTTCCAGGCCCCTGTAATTACCTCTATCTAACGCATCCCCTTTTCCTTTGTATATATATATATTTTTTTTTATCTCTCTCTCTCTCTATTATTTCCATCTATTAACAACCACCATCCTCTCTCTCTCTCTCTCTCAGTAAAACCATACTGGACCGCCAACGCCTGTGAGGGTAGTCAACTGGACATCTGGTGTTCCCCGGGTCACGTGATCACCATTATAAGGGCCAACTATGGCAGGTTCTCCATCACTATCTGTAACGACCATGGTAACACCGAGTGGTCTGTTAACTGTTACAGCCCCACCACATACGACGTTCTTGTTCACCAGTAAGTACACTCTACAAATTACCTTAACCCGGAGCCTCCCAGAGTCGACCACTCACAAAATGTCCACAATAATCCTAACTAGTTTCAACTGTGCGGGAAAGCTTGAAACCTCTCTGGTTGTGCTAATGTTAGCGGAGGCCTTGTAAGCTCGTTGATAACACTGCGTGGGAGGCATTGGAACGTTATGCCATTTTCCCCACGGTCTGAGCTTAGTTGCCGGCCACTGGCCACAAGTGACAGACATGTGGTGCCACACTGTCTGGCCCCATGGCTGGGATTGGGGGGACACAGGCTAATTATAAGGCCTGGGAGGCCCCGGGTTCATGTTTCTTGATAAGTTAACCCACTCATTGTGGCCGATGTACTGGTACATCCTGTGTAAAAAAGGCCTATACTGTGAGCAATGTACCCATAAATTTTGTTAGTACATTGCTTGTTGCCAGAAACCTCCATAAGTGTATGCAAATTAATGTGGGTAACTGTACAAAGGAAGAGGTTTATCGCTTCTCATGATATTTTTAGGTGGAAATATGTTTATGATAAGGGTTCTCGACTGCCTCAGTCTCTCCACATACTCTTTCTAGTTGAACAATAAGTACCGGTACCATGTAATTTTACTTTTCTTGGGAGTTATTTTAGAATGTTTTATGTTTGTTCTAAGTATTGTAAGCTGCTAAAGCTCTCTTATGTGGCTGATCCATTATGACAAGTGGATGAATTTGGTGGAAGGAAGACACAGTAACGAGCTTGAATTCTTCATTTCTCTTATGTTTTGTTCTACGCAGAACCCATCTTCAGAGAGACTGTGGGTTCTGCGTAGCCCGAAATGTAAGAGAAATAAAGAATTCAAGCTCTTTCCTGTGTCTCCCTTCCACCTAATTCGTTCTCTTATGTATTTAGTTTTTGTTCTTCAGCGAGTACAGTACCAGTGAGTTTGTCATCATCTTCATTATCAATCTGACATCTTTCTTACAGAGGAAGCCCACCAAAAGGGATGGCCATGGCAGAAACTGCCTCCAGGCTCCCAGACATGCCTTCACTGACCCACTCCACAGTGACATTTTTTAACTCCTTCTGTACCGGCGACATATTTCTTATTTGTGTTCAGCTACATTTAGACAATTTTATTCAGCTTAAAAAGAACGTCTGCCAATTAAAAAGGCTACACACTATCTCAATTAATCCTTTTAGCAACCACACAATCCTTCCTAAGCTGCATAAAATTGTCTAAATGTAGCTGAAATCAAATAGTAAATATGTTGCCGGTACAGAAGGGGTTAAGTTTGAAGGGGTTTAGGGAGCAATCTATTTTATATATAAACTCGTCATCCCGGTATTATTGAAGCAACCTTTCACAGCTATTCACACGCTCTGGTTAACGACCGTTATGTTCGGTTTTAATTTGACCGCTTTTTGGTTGAGGCCCTCACCCCCTTAGGAATTATTGTATTCATCATATATATTGTCAGCAGGGGGAAAATCACAGCTGGCCGTTGGATAATTTAGGAAAAAAGGGGATATAATTAGACGCATAATGGTCGTGACCGAGAGCGTGTGAATACCGCCGCGAAAAGTTACTTTAATATAATCGTCATCCCTATATTAACTTGTTTCCAACCAACCAGATGTAGTGGTAGAGGCAGCTGCAGTGTGAACATCACCAGTGATCTGTTTGGTGACCCTTGTCCGGGTACCAAGAAATACATCGAGGTTCACTACTTATGCGGTCTAGGTAACACTACAACCTTTCCTGTAGTCTTGATTGGGGTGTGTGGTTTACTATACACTGTTCCAAGTAGGTAGTCCAGAAATCGTGAACCCTAACCTCTATAACTCATGAAGGGCTAGAGCCAATGGGCTGTAAATTTCCACCGCTATTCCCTGGCTGAATCGCTCTAGTCGTTTGTTAATTGTTGTTGTTGTTGTTGTTGATCCCCAGGCTGTCTGGCCGAGCAGCCCCAAAGTTACAAGCAAGGCCAAGGCCATTACAAAGCGCCACAACAAAACCCTCCCAGCTTTTCCACTAAAGAATGCCCAGGTGACCGAAGCCGCTCCCAAGCGAGGAACTGAGGAGGTTGCGGAAACGACCGGGACACCGAAGCCCCACCCAAGGTCCTGTGCCCCGCAACAATTATGAAGGGAAAGTTGAGGGGCAAAGGAAAAATGTGACGCTTTGGCTCCCAGACTTCCAACCTAGGTTGGCAGTAGAGAAGTCAATTCACGGAAGAGACACCGCCACTTGAAATCTAGAAAATATAGATGTGAAAGAAACAGTTAGAGTAAGCTTTGGGTATGACAGAGAACTCTCAACTCTCACTCTGATAGACCAGCCCATCACCATCGTTTGTTAGTTATAGAGGTTATTATTCCAAAGTTTTGGCCTACTTATTTGGAACAGGATATAATACTTTGGTTGTAACTAATTGTCGCGTCTCTTTCGGGATAAGGTTTGCTAACTTTAATGGTTGGACCATGTTCTGCTGCTTTGTTCGGGAAGTACTTTACTAATATTTGTATTGCAACATGATTTATCTAACATAGTAGTGGTAGTGTAGTGACAATAACTAACTATTCCAGGTGTTGAATAATAATAATAATAAAAATAATAATAATAATTGAAGGCGTTACTAGTCTACTATTCAGGACAGCACTGACTTGTATGGTGGTGGAGATAGTGTATTAACATGGTGGTAGCAGTAACTATCATGGTACTAGCAATATATTACGTGGAACTATTGTCTATTTTGTCTAGCTGACGGTAAAATGCAATGTACTCACCTTAATTACTCGGCTATAACCAAGATCTTTAAGCGAAATATTGTGGTAATTATCAATATATACCGGTACTTGGTATTTATATTTTGCAGAGATATAGTACTTGCATATTTTTCCATAAAGAATCAACAAATCAATTCCTAATGGATTTAGTTTACCATCAGCTGAGCCATAACTGACTATGGCACAATATAACATGGTCCAAACATATCTGACATGGTTCTAACAATATCTGTCATGGTACTATAGGTAGCGCCAGTGACTATGACACAATATAACATGGTCCAAACATATCTGACATGGTTCTAACAATATCTGTCATGGTACTATAGGTAGCGCCAGTGACTATGGCACAATATAACATGGTCCAAACATATCTGACATGGTTCTAACAATATCTGTCATGGTACTATAGGTAGCGCCAGTGACTATGACACAATATAACATGGTCCAAACATATCTGACATGGTTCTAACAATATCTGTCATGGTACTATAGGTAGCGCCAGTGACTATGACACAATATAACATGGTCCAAACATATCTGACATGGTTCTAACAATATCTGTCATGGTATATAGGTAGCGCCAGTGACTATGACACAATATAACATGGTCCAAACATATCTGACATGGTTCTAACAATATCTGTCATGGTACTATAGGTAGCGCCAGTGACTATGGCACAATATAACATGGTCCAAACATATCTGACATGGTTCTAACAATATCTGTCATGGTACTATAGGTAGCGCCAGTGACTATGACACAATATAACATGGTCCAAACATATCTGACATGGTTCTAACAATATCTGTCATGGTACTATAGGTAGCGCCAGTGACTATGACACAATATAACATGGTCCAAACATATCTGACATGGTTCTAACAATATCTGTCATGGTACTATAGGTAGCGCAAGTGAACTTGACAATAATCTAGACCCCTTAACTTCTTATAACTCGAAATTAATGAAAGCAATCGGGCTGACGTTTCTATCATTTGGGAAGAGTCCACCAGGAAATTGGTGTGGATATTTACAGCCAGTTTGTTCGAGGCCCTTTTGAGTTACAGAGAGGTCAGGATCAAGATTATTGTCAAGTTCGTTGGTGCTACATTTAACATTATCTTATATGGTTCTGTAGAATTCAAGCAACCTTTTGCGGCGATAGTCGCACGTTCTCTGTCACATCTAATTTGACCATGTTTTCTGAAACTATCCCATGGCCAGCTGTTATTTAGTGAGTGATTTAAAATAGGACTTCAGAGGCTATCAACCCTTCTGGATTATTAATACAGCACACTGTAAGTCAAGGATTACATCAGGACTCAAGCCCCTTTTGAAGAACTCCAGTCACGGTTATTTGCCCCCTGGTGGCAATATACATGATGATGACAATAAGTCCGAGGTGGGGGCGGGGTGTTGAGGGGGCTTCGTAACACAACTCCAGTCAGGGTTATTTGCCCCCTGGTGGCAATATACATGATGATGACAATAAGTCAGAGGGGGTGGCGGGGTGTTGAGGGGGCTTCGTAACACAACTCCAGTCAGGGTTATTTGCCCCCTGGTGGCAATATACATGATGATGACAATAAGTCCGAGGGGGTGGCGGGGTGTTGAGGGGGCTTCGTAACACAACTCCAGTCAGGTTATTTGCCCCCTGGTGGCAATATACATGATGATGACAATAAGTCCGAGGGGGTGGCGGGGTGTTGAGGGGGCTTCGTAACACAAAAGCAGTCAAATTATAAGCGAACGCAACGGTCGTGTCCCAGAACGTGTGAATCACTGCGAAAGGTTGCTTGAATAATACCCATGATTCTACCAATAACTAACATAATACTAACAATATATTACATGGTTCAAACAATAATTAAAATAGTACTAACAATATCTAACCTGGTCCTAACACTAACTAACATGGTAGTAATAGTATACTAACCTTGCTTCACTCAACTAGGTGCTCAGGTCGGCTGGGGTGCAGAGTTGAGGCTAGCACCGACCTATTTGGTGATGGTTGTCCTGGTACCTACAAGTACCTTGAAGCCCACTACCAATGTTACCCAGGTACAGTTACAGTTACCTAGGTACAGTTGCACCAAGTTGCACATGGTACACCAATATCTGATGCACATAATACCATGGTATAAAGATGAATAAGGTATACCGACGTTGGATATTATTGGAATCGCGACAGAAAAAGGTGACGTCAGTTTCTCCATGAGCGAGCTAAGGTGAGTCAGGGCAGCAGAGGTCTTCAAACACTTGTGAGGTTGACTGTGGGTACTAATAACCTGGAAAATTCTAAATTTCATAAATATATATTATAAATTGTGGTATGGGGAAACATACAACGTTGTGCTGTTTATGGATGCAGTCGGCCTTCTATTGGTCTACCCACGTCACCTTCATTCGACTCGCTTAAATATGGTCTTCAAACAGGATCGGTATACTGTATTGTGTTTTCCACCGAAAATGTAGTGACATGGATAGACATAAACATAATTATATAGTGTGACAGGACCCTATTATATTTGCTAAAGTTGTAATTATTTGCCTTTTTAGATTATATAAACCGCTATGAGGTAATTTACAGCCGACGTTGCTTTCAAATTTTACTGCGGCAATAAACGATCATTATGGTGTGCTTTTTCACATTATATGTAGAGTAACGTCGATTGATATCGACAATTTTATTGTAGTAGGACTCAATCTACATGTTAGCATTGTTATTCTTTATATTTGTAGCTTATATGAGGAGATAATTATTTCGAAGGTGTTGGAGGTTTTCCCTTTGTAGGTCGGTACAAAGGATGGAGTTATACGGATTCTCACTCATCCTTTTGCCCAACTTCCTTTAAATTCACATAGTTTTCTGCTGACACTCGTCGACTTTCACCCAGGGATGGCGTGTGAGGGTGTATGAAGGCCCAGGGGATGTGGAGAGATGATATGTATAAGTATATGACCAGCTAGGAATCTAAGAGTGAACAAGGGATTTCAACGAAGCTAAATTGTTATGGTGGCGGAGCAGTGTGGCGGAAAGAGGGATGGTGCTGCCATCTCGTGGCCAGAGAGAAGACTATAGCCTATATCAACAACAAGGGACGCTGGAATACGAATATTTTATTAATATTCGCTTATAGAGTAATCAACGTTATTCCTACAACTACCGGTACATCCTATATTAAGACGGTACCATGGTTGAACGTGAAGTCACAGAAGAAAAAGAAGTGATGGCCATCTGTTTAGTGAAGTTTAGAAGCCTGCATGTATATGTACTTCAACGAATTGCTAAATGTAAGGAATGAAGCGCCAGCAAACATAGTTGGATGGGGTATGGGAGGGAGAAGAAGAGAAGTAGTGGAGGAGGAGGTGGGGGTCAGGAGGTCAGAAGTGTGGGAAGCCATGAAAAGAGAGAATTTGGGGAAAGCACCAGGAATAGATGGAGTGTGTGGGGAAATGCTGAGGTATGGTGGTGAGATAGTGATTGAATGGGTATGGAAAATGTGCGAACTAGCATGGGAGAAGGGGAGTGCACCTGATGACTGGAACACAGGCATAATAGTCCTCCTATATAAGGATAAAGGGGAAAGAGGAGTGTGTGGTAACCACAGAGGAATATGTTTTCTAAGAGTAGTAGGGAAGGTGTACAGTAGGGTAGTGATTGAGAGAGTGAGAGCAAGAACGGAGAAATAGATAGGTGATGAGCAGGGCGGTTTTAGGAAGGGAAGAGGATGTGTAGATAATATATTTTATCCTGAAACTTGTTCTGGAGAAGCAACAAAAGGTGTATGTTGCCTTTATGGACTTGGAGAAGGCCTATGACCGAGTGGATAGAGAAGGTATGTGGAAAGTACTTAAAATATACGGCGTAGATGGCAAGTTGCTGAAAGCAGTGAAGAGCATGTATGAGGGTGCAAAGGCGGCAGTACTGTGGTGAATGAGCGGAGCGAGTTCTTTGACCTTAATGTTGGGTTCAAACAGGGGTGTGTCATGTCCCCGTGGTTGTTTACTGTATATATGGATGAAGTCATGAAAGAAATACAAGGAAGAGCAGTGGATGTTGGTGTATCGCTGATAAGGGAGGGAAATGAGTGGACGCTACCTGTACTGCTGTTTGCTGATTATACAGTTCTGATTAGCGATAATGAATGGGAGTTGCAGGGTCTGGAAAATATGTTTGGAACAGTGTGCGAAAAACACAATCTCTAGGTAACTGCAGGGAAGGGCAAGGTTATGGTTTTTGAAAGATGTGAAGCCACAGAGTGTGAAGTGAAGTTGAACGGTCAGGCTATGGAGATTGTCAGCTCATTTAAGTATCTGGGCAGTGTGTTGAGTAAAGATGGGACTATGGATGAAGAAGTGGGGGAGAGGGTGCAACAGGGGAAGAGGGTTGTAGGAACGCTGAAAGCAGTAACAAGAAATAGGGTGGTCAGTACAGAAGTGAAGAAGTCCTTGCATGACAGGGGAGTAATCCCGACACTGACTTACGGAAGCAAAGCATGGACGTTGGTGGAGAGACTCAGACCAAGAGTGAGAGGGGTGGAAATGAGTTACTTAAGAAGTGTGTGCGGAGTTACATGGAGGGATAGACAGACGAATGAGGAAGTAAGAAGGTGTGGTGTGGAAGTAGATGTGCTGGAAAGTGTGAAAAGGAACACCTTGAGATGGTTCGGCCATATGGAATGTATGGGAAGTGAGATAATGACTAAGAGGGTCTACAAGAGCGAGGTGGAAGGACAGAGAGGGAGAGGTAAACCGAAAGAGAGGTGGAAGGATGAAGTGAGGAAGTATATGGATGAAGTCGGTGCTGGTTGGGAGGATGGGCGTCGACTGACTGGAGACAGAGGTGAATAGCGCGGTTCGTTCGTGGCCACCCCTTCGGGGATCATGGCGTCAGGCAATATATAGATAGATGTATATGAGTTCAAGACATTTATTGCGTTTACCTTATTAGTCTATATACCATGCATAATACCACAGTCACACGATCACTTTTTACTGCATATTTGTGTATTGATGTACATTTCACCAGTCCTGCGATCCTCTTTTACTGCGTACTTTTTCGTTGATTCTAATTTGGTAGCCTGTAAGCCGGTGACGTCCTTTCCATCACATGTACAATCTCAAAATTTGCTGACGATACAAAAATTGCAAATAGCGTACTCTCAAAAGAACAAGTTGACGATATGCAACACAATCTAGATAAATTGTCATGTTGGGCCCAAATTTGGCAAATGAGTTTCAATGCGGATAAATGTAAAGTACTACATATCGGATACCTAAATGAGAAAGCAAACTATTCGATGAATGGCGCTCAGCTTAAGAATGTAAACAGAGAAACCAATCTGGGAGTAACAATATCGAGTAACCTAAAACCGAGTCAACAATGTTCAGAAGTTGTTAAGAAGGCAAACAAAATAATTGGCTTTATAGGCAGGTCATTTGAGCATAAATCCAAAGAAGTTATCCTAACCCTTTACAATTCCTTAGTCCGCCCTCTTCTGGAATACTGCGTTCAATCCTGGTGCCCTTATTACCAAAAAGATATAAACAAGCTAGAACGAGTTCAACGTAGAGTTTACCAAAATGATACCTAGCCTAAAGAACAAACCATACGAAGAGCGTCTTAGAGAATTAAATCTATTTCCTTTAACCCAGCGCAGATTAAGAGGTGACTTCATTCAAGTGTTCAAAATCATCAAAGGCATCGACAATATGAACTGTAGTAAGTACTTCACTATCGACCAATCTAATTACACACGGGGAAACGGTTGCAAAATTATTGGTAAATCTTTTAACTCACACGAATCTAAGAATTTCTTCTTCAATCGAGTTGTTAACTTGTGCAATGGGCTTCCCCGAAACGTTATAGACTGCATCACCGTTGATTCATTTAAACTCCGCCTAGACAAATATCTTGCATCAAACCCGCGACTGACTGCGTTTGTAAATGAATAACTTTATTTTATCCCCCCCTCAGTTACTAACCCATCTGTCCCCTATTAACTTCCTAATCCTGCCACGGACATTAGTTCCAGGGCAGTAATTCCCTTTCCAATGTTCCCTTACCCACTCTAAACCACTGTTTGGACACTTGATCCTCAGTGTTTTGGAGGACAAGCAACCTAGAAGGGTCACTAGATCTGTTGTTGCTTGATTTCCTTTGTACTCCTTTGTACATTCTGGACACTATTAGACAAGTGTATGCAGTGAATGAAGGATCTGTGGTAACTCAATGGATTACATGAGGTAGGTTGTAGCGTTTTTATTGTTTGATTCTTTCTAAAGCTGTATAAAATCATCTAATAGTTGCCAGAATATAATGAAAAAGACGTTCCCAGTACTGAATGGGTCAATATAATTAGCTCATAGTATAGTCTGATGCTTCCATTCGATGCATGTGTGGCATGGCTGTGCATGATATAATAAGTAGTGTTATTTATATAGGTTACTTAAATACATAACATACAGGTGCTTTGCTATCAAGTTTTAGTCGGAATGTATATTGTTGATTATTGCAAGCCATTTAACTTATGACATATTAATAGTTTTGCATGACATCAGTGTTCATACTTCATTGTTTACTTTTAATTGCATATATATTAATGTGGCATCTTAGTATTTTAAGATTATCTATATGTTTATTAAATTAACAACAACACCAAACACCTCCAATGAAATTAATGAAAGCATTTAAATTATGTGATCCACCGAGATTCGAACCTGGGTTATCACACACAGATTTGAAAACACTCTAACCATTCACTAGTTAAATGTTAAGTGCTCTTTTGTAACTGAACCATATTTGATATATAATTTCTAATGAACTGCCTGTAATATTTAGTTTCTAATGAACTGCCTGTAATATTTAGTTTTTTAATGAACTGCCTGTAATATTTAGTTTCTAATGAACTGCCTGTAATATTTAGTTTCTAATGAACTGCCTGTAATATTTAGTTTCTAATGAACTGCCTGTAATATTTAGTTTCTAATGAACTGCCTGTAATATTTAGTTTCTAATGAACTGCCTGTAATATTTAGTTTCTAATGAACTGCCTGTAATATTTAGTTTCTAATGAACTGCCTGTAATATTTAGTTTCTAATGAACTGCCTATAATATTTAGTTTCTAATGAACTGCCTGTAATATTTAGTTTCTAATGAACTGCCTGTAATATTTAGTTTCCAATGAACTTCCTGTAATATTTAGTTTCTAATGAACTGCCTATAATATTTAGTTTCTAATGAACTGCCTGTAATATTTAGTTTCTAATGAACTGCCTGTAATATTTAGTTTCTAATGAACTGCCTGTAATATTTAGTTTCTAATGAACTGCCTGTAATATTTAGTTTCTAATGAACTGCCTGTAATATTTAGTTTCTAATGAACTGCCTGTAATATTTAGTTTCTAATGAACTGCCTGTAATATTTAGTTTCTAATGAACTGCCTGTAATATTTAGTTTCTAATGAACTGCCTGTAATATTTAGTTTCTAATGAACTGCCTGTAATATTTAGTTTCTAATGAACTGCCTGTAATATTGAGTTTCTAATGAACTGCCTGTAATGTTTAGTTTCTAATGAACTGCCTGTAATATTTAGTTTCTAATGAACTGCCTGTAATATTTAGTTTTTTAATGAACTGCCTGTAATATTTAGTTTCTAATGAACTGCCTGTAATATTTAGTTTTTTAATGAACTGCCTGTAATATTTAGTTTCTAATGAACTGCCTGTAATATTTAGTTTCTAATGAACTGCCTGTAATATTTAGTTTCTAATGAACTGCCTGTAATATTTAGTTTCTAATGAACTGCCTGTAATATTTAGTTTCTAATGAACTGCCTGTAATATTTAGTTTCTAATGAACTGCCTGTAATATTTAGTTTCTAATGAACTGCCTGTAATATTTAGTTTCTAATGAACTGCCTGTAATATTTAGTTTCTAATGAACTGCCTGTAATATTTAGTTTCTAATGAACTGCCTGTAATATTTAGTTTCTAATGAACTGCCTGTAATATTTAGTTTCTAATGAACTGCCTGTAATATTTAGTTTCTAATGAACTGCCTGTAATATTTAGTTTCTAATGAACTGCCTGTAATATTTAGTTTCTAATGAACTGCCTGTAATATTTAGTTTCTAATGAACTGCCTGTAATATTTAGTTTCTAATGAAACTGCCTGTAATATTTAGTTTCTAATGAACTGCCTGTAATATTTAGTTTCTAATGAACTGCCTGTAATATTTAGTTTCTAATGAACTGCCTGTAATATTTAGTTTCTAATGAACTGCCTGTAATATTTAGTTTCTAATGAACTGCCTGTACTATTTAGTTTCTAATGAACTGCCTGTAATATTTAGTTTCTAATGAACTGCCTGTAATATTTAGTTTCTAATGAACTGCCTGTAATATTTAGTTTCTAATGAACTGCCTGTAATATTTAGTTTCTAATGAACTGCCTGTAATATATAGTTTCCAATGAACTGCCTGTAATATTTAGTTTCTAATGAACTGCCTGTAATATTTAGTTTTTAATGAACTACCTGTAATATTTAGTTTTCCTGATCAATTTTGCAGTACCGTATATATATTTACCCTTTCAACACTGTGACATAATGTTCATTATATTCTGTTTACCATTAGACGATTTTTTTTAGCTTGTGATCTACCTCCAGAACTCATGGGTAAATACCACCTTAAGGTGAACTACAGGATTGAACGAAAAAACAAAGGAATAATGCAGGGTCACAACTTGGCATGAATATACTGTAATATGTATATGGGCAATATAGATATAATTCCATGAAACTCGAGAAAACAATACTAATATATAACAACGTTGAGATTCACGGCGATCGGCTGGACGAGTTCAGTTGATCGGGAATGAATAACCAATGTGGAGAGGCAAGTTGTAAACAACACACAGAGTCCTGGATTGTCAGGTATGTTTTTCGTAATTAATACCTTTCAATTCATTACTCATGCTCTGCAAAAAAACGAACAACGTCCTGAAGATGTGGTGCACATCAAGAAATAATCCCATCTTGCCAACAATAAACATACAGGCAGTGTTTTCGAGTGTTTTATCCTTGTCCAAAGTCGAGGGAGGTCACTTGTAAGGCCTATTTCTTAATGATAGTATCGTTTTCTGTTCAATTTATATATCGTGGTCCCTCGACCAGACAGTGATGAAGCGGCTCGCTTGGTGTAGTGACTAGCGTCTCGGACTTCACCCAGAAGGCCCGGGTTCGCACCCACGCTCGGCGCATTAAAGATTTTTCACAAGCACTGAGTCGTTACCATCCCTCATGAGCAAAGGGATGGGGTAGTAATACAGGATCCTAATGGAAATACGCCTAATCGGCCTTATTGAGCTATCCTTAGCTAGCTTAGCATGCGCTAGCTTTAAGAACTATTATTATTATTATTATTATTATTAAATGTTGAGCTGTACACATACATACAATTTATAAGAGTTTCTCACATAAAAAAGACCACAGGTTCACCCATTTCCCATGTAGAGAGTTCCCGCCATTGACCATAGTGACATGGTAAACACGCCAGTTCGCGCCACATAAAATAAGTTAGATAAGCTATATTTCTTTGTTGTTAGGACACATCGATGAAAGTTCTTCAGTATCATATACCTAATATCAAGCAGATCCCAATGGAAATTATAATTTGAATAAGTTTCATCCCTGGAATTCACCTTTAATAAATCCTCTGAATAACACAGGTCCTTCTTAAACTACATAGAATCGTCTATAATTAGCCAGAATCAAAGGTAAAACAACGTCATCGTGCTGAAGGGGTTAATTATCAATGAGATAGATAAATAAATAGATCTATAGATACATAGATAGATTAATGATCAATGTTTGTTTTCTCCCCTAGCCACCTCCAGCAGTACTACAACCACCACCCGTCGACCACAGCCGCCATGGTTCCTCGCTACACATCCTCCTGTACCTCAAACATCCATCGCTGACACTAACATAACTGCCTCCACAACCCCTACCCCTCATA
The DNA here is from genome assembly GCA_032716605.1 of Paralithodes platypus. Taxonomy (NCBI): domain Eukaryota; kingdom Metazoa; phylum Arthropoda; class Malacostraca; order Decapoda; family Lithodidae; genus Paralithodes; species Paralithodes platypus. The sequence continues at coordinate 34,001 of CM064537.1, read as the reverse complement.
CAACAACCTCCACAAGGACCACCACCACGACCTCCACAACCACCACCACAACCCCAACAACAACCTCCACGACCACCCAAACCATACCGTCAGTTGCCGTGCCGCACAAGACCAGAACCATTGTCGGCAGCCGGAGCTTCATACAAAGCAGCCGTAGCAACACACTGGCATCCATCCCGAACTACCAGACAACTCTGGCACCAGCGGCTCTCCGGTGTCCAGCCACGTACGGGCGAGGACTTTTTTGGAAGGTGACGTGGAATGGCGAGGTGGCGGAGCAGCCGTGTCCTGCTGGGGCCTTGGGAACCACCCGTCGGTCTTGTCATGTTGGTGTCTGGGCCGAGGCCGTGGATATGAGCGAGTGTCGCAGTCTTTGGCTAACGGCACTGGAGACACGAGCTAATTCTCAGGACTCTCTGTTGGGCGTGGCTTCTGATCTGGCCACAGTTACCTCCAGTAAAGCTTTATATGGCGGTGATCTTACGACCACCGCAAGCTTGTTATCAAAGTTGGTCAACAGAATGATTCATCAGCTGCAGTATTACCCTGATCCTCGGCAGCGTCAGGCTCTAGTGGAGGAAATGCTGCAGGCAACTCTTACCACAGGGTCAGCTTTGTTGGCTGAAGGTCTGGTGGGCTCCTGGGGCGATCTTGGCGCTAGAGAACGCCATCACACTGCCACTCAGCTAATGGTGTCATTTGAGAAAATGCCTTCTTACTGGCAAATATCTTACCTGCTGGAACACAGATTGCCATCCGTCGCTCTCATGTGATGTTGTCGGTAAGGTCAGTCATACCAGATGGGGGTCCGGTGTTATTCCCTTCATTACAAGATCGAGAACTTGACTGGGTATTCCCTGACTCAGTATCATTACCATCCAAAGCATTGTTTGACAACAGAGCTACAGCAATTACTCCCGTGGTATTCTTCACTTACCGCCACTTAGAGGACCTTCTGGCACCAGTTGAGAATTTTCTAAGGTCAGAAGAGTCCAATAAGAGCAAGATGATCAATTCTCGTGTGGTGTCAGCTTCTCTGAGACAAGGTCATCATATACAACTGTCTGACCTGTTTTTTTTTTTTTTTTTTTTTTTTTTTTTTTCTATGTGATTGAGGGAGGCAAAAGGCATAACTGCCTATAGCGAGTGCCTCCCCCATAGTTGAAAGAGTGACAGGGCCAAAATCAAGGGACGTTCGAGCCAAAATGCCTGGACACACGGAGTTTGAAGCAATTTAAGTCATAGGAAGAGGGAAAGACTGATTCTGGGAGAGAGTTCCAGAGCTCAGCTGTTGAGTAGAAGAAAGTTTGAGAGTAACGTTTCACTCTTGGGTTGGAGAGTTGCACAGAGTAGGGGTGGGATTGAGTTGCAAGACGGGTACCACGTGCCCTACGTAAAGGAGGTGGTATGCACTGGGATAGCTCTGAGGAACACTGATTATTATAGTAGCGATAGAATAGCGAGAGAGATGCAACATTGCGGCGGAGAGAGAGAGATTGCAGAGAGTTGGTGAGTGGACGGGAGTTAATGATACGAAAGGCCTTCCTTTCAACTTTGTCTAGGAGAGCAGTGTGAGAGGAACCTCCCCACACATGTGAACAATACTCAATACAAGGGCGCACTATGCCCCTGTACAGAGCAAGAAGCTGTGCAGGGGAAAAGAACCCCCTAAGGCGGTTGAGCACACCCAGCTTCTGGGAGGCTGCCTTAGCAAGACTGGTAATATGGTCCTTCCAAATGAGAGCAGAAGAAAAAGAGACACCAAGAATATTGAGAGAAGATGAAGGGTTGATTTTTGTATTGTTGAAGAATAAGGGATAGTCCGCTGGGAGATCCTGACGGGTAGATAGATGGAGAAATTGGGTTTTGGAAGCATTAAAGTTAACAAGGTTTTCTCTGCCCCAATTGGAAATAGTATTTAGATCAGAATTTAAGAGTTCTATAGCTTCATTACGTTTGTCGTTGAGGGATTGCTGGCAGGGGCATTCTGAAAAACTAATGGAGTAGTGCAAGGTTGAGTCTTCTGCGTATGAATGGATGGGAATTAAGGTACAGTTAAGGAGATCATTTATAAAAATTAGAAAGAGAATAGGAGATAGGACAGAGCCCTGAGGAACACCGGAGTTTATAGAGTGAGGAAGTGAACAATGGCCGTCCACAACCGCGGCTATGGAACGGCCGGAAAGGAAATTAGAGACAAAGGCACAGATGGAGGGATAGAAACCGAAGGAGGGTAGTTTAGAAATTAAAGATTTATGCCAGACTCTATCGAAGGCTTTCGATATGTCTAGTGCAATAGAAAAAGTCTCACCGAAGTCCCGAAAGGAGGATGACCAAGAGTTAGTAAGATATGAAAGAAGATCACCAGTAGAGCGACCCTTAAGGAAGCCATACTGGCGATCTGAGAGCAGATTATGAGAAGAGAAATGCTTAAGAAATTTGGAAGCAAGAATAGTTTCAAAAACTTTAGAAAGACAAGAGATAAGAGCAATTGGACGATAGTTGGAGGGTTGAGAGCGGTCACCCTTCTTTGGGACAGGTTGAATGTGAGCAAACTTCCAGCATGAAGGGAAGACGTTAGAGGATAGACAGAGACGAAAGAGTTTGCCTAGGCAGGGAGTCAGCACGGAAGCACAGTTTTTGAGAACAACAGGAGGAACACCGTCCGGACCGTACGCCTTATTAGTGTTAAGCCCAGAGAGGGTAGAAAGTACATCTTTAGAAGAGATTAGGATATTAGGCATAAGTAAGAGAGAGGAGGGCGGAGAGGGAGGAATAGCACCGGAATCATCCAAGGTGGAGTTTTGTAGCAAAAGTTTGAGCGAAGATTTTAGCTTTGTCAGAGGAAGAAGTGATGGTTGTGCCATCAGAGTGGGAAAGGGGAGGGAAAGACGAGGAAGAGAAATTGTTGGAGAGGTTTTTGGCTAGATGCCAGAAAGCTTGGGAAGAGCTAGAGTTGGATAGTTCAGTGCATTTATTATTGATGAAAGAGTGTTTGGCAAGTCGAAGAACAGATTTGGCTTGATTCCGGGCAGAAACATATGAAGAATGAGAGTCTTGAGTTTTAAGGCGTCGGTACCGTTTGAATGCTTCCTCCTTATTGCGGACAGCAGTAGAACAGGCGTGAGTATACCAAGATTTTTTAGCATTAGTCTGAGAGAAAGAGAATGGAATGTATGCTTCCATGCCCGATAGGATTACCTCGGTAATGCGTTCAGCACTCTCCTCGGGTCCTCGGCCATGGAAGCAGAAATCATTCCATGGGAAATCAAAGAAGTACTGCCGAAGAGCCTCCCAGTCGGCAGCGCCAAAGTGCCACAAGCGCCGCCGGCTAGGAGGATCGGGTGGCTGTACTGGAGAGATAGGATAGGTGACAGAGATAACCCTAACACTGAGGTAACACTGAGGTAACACTGAGGTAACAGAGGTAACCCTAACACTGTCACTGTTGAGGCAGGATATGACCCGGCCAGTGTGTGTGTTCTGGGACTACTCCACAACTGCCTGGAGTGATGAAGGATGTCGAGTACTTCACCACAATCTCTCTCACATTACTTGTCGATGTCATCATCTCACTAACTTCGCTGTGCTCATGGAGGAGGCAGTCGCAGGAGAGGCTGACGATTCTCTAGCATCCCTGTCGGTCTTGGCGTACGTCGGGTGCGTCATTGGTCTGTTGTGCATCGGAGGGACGCTACTCATAGTGTCGTTGGTCTGTGCATTGACCTCTTATCATAACGTACTGCACCGCCATGTCTGTCTGTGTCTAGCCGTGACGCTCCTGGAGGTCATGGCGGGCGGTTGGCTGACGGACTTACGGGCGCTGTGTGGGGTGGTCGCTGGTTTACTCCACTACACCATTCTGGCCACCTTCACTTGGATGTTTGTGGGAGGTTAGTATGCATGTTAGTCGTTGTTAGAACTTCAGGTATTTTAATTGTTCATATGACGTTGTTATATGATAAAATAGCAATGATATCTGTTCATGAATCTACAGGTCTACATATTCCACAATGACTTAACCCCTAGTCAATTCATCTGATGCCTTTTTTTACCACCATGCACTCTCTACTTAAGAGCAGAGCTAGGGTGGGTGCCTTGATGTTTCAGGGACTGCAGTGAATAGTTGTCACAGATTGCTAGACTGCACTGTCCGTCAACAGCACTGGCGTCAGACAAATAACACTCGCGTCTGCCAAATAGCACACTTGCTGGCCCGAGTCTCGAACCCTCGACTTCACGGTGTGCAGGCGAATGCTATACCAACCATGCTACAACCTGCCTAACCACACCAAACACAATATAACCTGTCATAACATAACTCACCCAAGTATCCAATGCCTAATCTAGACAAACCTAACATAAATTAATTGACTGACTTCTGTTTTGTGTGTGTGTGTGTGTGTGTATGTGTACTCAGGCACATACCCCATAGCTGTGGGTGGCCGACTTGAGACAGAGCTAAAATTGAAACAACATTTAAAGTTTCAATTTTTATGGTCCGGGACCACTTTCACGTTCCCTCGCCCCTTTCTCTGTCTCGTCTAGTTGGTTAATTTTACAAGGGGAGGAGGATTCCTAGCCTCCCGTCCCTGAAGTAGGAAACGTAGTACAAGAAAAGAGATAGACCTGTGTACCTGAGTGTAAACTAACTCATCTTTTCCTACAGGTGGGTATGTGTACCTGAGTGTAAACTAACTCATCTTTTCCACCAGGTGTGCACGTGTACCTGAGTGTGTCCCATACCGTGGAGTGCCAGACATTGAGACTACGTTGGTGGCACTACCTCCTGATCTATGGAGCGCCCTTCTTGATAGTGACGACCTCTGCGCTAGTCGACCCTTTTAGTTACGGCACCAGGGACTACTGCTGGTTGCGGACGGATAACCACTTTGTGCTGGTGCTGGTGGTTCCCGCTGTGCTGTTGGTGGTCGGTCATTTGGTGCTGGTGGTGGTGACTGTCTTGGTGCGGTCCTTTCCACGAACACACAACGAGGCTCTCAAAATAAAGGAGGTCGTTGTTTAAGGGGGTAGATATTATTGATTAGTTTTCATATTTATTTATTATTATTATTTTAGTTTCCTCCATAGACCTCCAACAGGCTTAATAAATTATCCTCAAGAACCCCTTTCGAGATAAATTGTACATTTTTCAGAAGAAAAATGCCAGCCGATGGCTGGTTCCTCCAAAATTACTGGCTCGCTATCGTTCGACAGGTAAAAATTGACACGCAAATGGCACAACAGCTCTTGATATTGATAAAGAAATTGAATGAAAGGTACCGTATTAAAATCGACAATCTAATAGGGTTAATATGTTTACCCCCTCCGTCTCATATGAGCCTACCGCGTCATATGGCGGTTCCCCCCAAAAGTATCAAATGACGCTACCGCGTCATATGAACCTAGTGAAATAGCTCAATAATAAGTTATATGATGCTTCTGCTTCATTTTGAGCTCAGTAAGTTAGGTAAGTTAGATCATAATCTGTCGGATGATGGCAACCAAAAATTCCTCCGACTTCTAACGGTCCCTCAGTGCGAGAAAGACTGTTGTGGGGGAAATACCGAGCGGTCTGCCAACCCGTCAGTAAGTTAATAAAATATGTCTGCAGGGTTTAAAATCTCAAAACTAATGGGGCTAAACATGAGGCTCACACACGACGATGCTCTCAAAACAAAGTTCATCGTTTAACCTTTAAAAGGCAAAGCTATGGTATTTGAAACGTCCCACCATGCGAAGGTATTTTGGTTCATTCCTAATGAAAATCATCATATTTACCATGTATTATTGTGTTCTCTCCACTAACCAACTTTACTCCTAAACTCGACTAATGAAATTAACAAACACATGTGGCAGTCCGGGGATTCGAACCCAGGATGCTCACACTGAAAATCAACACACTTATGCATTGCACCACGAAGACATATCATAATTAGTTACCCATGTGCGCTTATTTTACTTTTAATATGAACATATGAACATTGAAAAGCAATAAAACAAGTGGTAACAGCAATTGACTGGTGAAAATCGTATATTTTAGCCCCGCGGTCGTAATCTGACCCGGACCGGCGAGAGAAACACACCCTCCCTCTCTCGTGTCTCGCTTGGTACTGAGAGTCATAAGAGAGCTCTGAGACTGGCTACAGGGTTGAAGAGAAACTCCCCTAACCTTCCCCCTCTCTCCCAGCCGTCCTGGCGCGAAAACACTCTATAAATATCGGGAATAATAGGGAAAATACCAGATAATTGAGGAGGGGGGAAAAGGGATGGGGAAGGGGGAGACAAATGTGGAGGAGTGATAGTAAGTATGGAGGAGAATTATATCACTTAATCACATATTGCTTTGTTATGAGTGCCAGTGGGGTGTTTTGAAATGTTTTTTTTAGGCCTTGACTCAAGAGCTCCGGCGCCTTCGCCCAGTTAAACCTCTTAAGAGTTCTGGCACCTTTCTTGTGTTAAAGGTGAACTAGAGGGATGACAGAAAAAACGAAGTTTACTACAGGGTCATAACTTGGCATGAATATACTGTAATATGTACTGTATAAGGAAAATAATACTAGTTTATAACGCCGTTGGCATCTTCGGCCGTCTGTTGGGAGAATAAGAGCTGATTCATGTGACGACAATATGTAAACAACATGGGATACTTGCCTCTACCACACACGCTTGTGGACAGGTCTGTTTTTCTTAATTAGTACCTTTCAATTCAATACTCAAGCTCTGCAAAACATCGAACAAGGTCCTGAAGATGTGGTGCACATCAAGAAATAATCAAATCTCGCCAACAATAAACATACAGGCAGTGTTTTATGAATGTTTATCCTAGTCCAGAAACGAGGAAGGTCGGTTGTAAGGCCTATTTCGTAATGATAGTATCGTTTTCTGTTCAATTTATATATCGCGGTCCCTTGACCAGATAGTGGTGAAGCCAAATGTTGAGCTGTAAACATGCATACAAATTATAAGAGTTTCTCACATAAAATAAAACACAGATTCACCCATTTCCCATGTCGAGAGTTCCCGCAATTGAACATAGTGACGTCATGGTAAACACGCCAGTTCGCGCCACATAACATAATTTAGATAAGCTATATTTCTATGTTGTTAAAACAAATTGATGAAAGTTCTTCAGTATCATATACCTAAAACCAAGCAGATCCCAATGGACATTGTAGTTTGAATAGGTTTCATCCCTGGAATTCACCTTTAAGCCCCACCAGGTGAAAGGAGAGATTGTCCTTTTGCATAGAATGATGTGTTTGGGTTGGGAGAAAGATTAAGATATCAATATCTATCTTAACGCTCTCCGACATATAACGCTATTTTGAGCCTATTGGGGATACTTCAAAACCTTTGTTACCATCAGGGGTATTTAGAAACCTTTAGTTTAGTTACTTCAACCTCTGCAGTTGTCTTTTAGTTAGCTGTGGGCAGACAACTAATTTTGGAGAGGTAATTATAAGAGTGAGAGAACTCTATTTCTTATTGCTAATCTGGCAACCTCTGCGTCATATGTGCGTGAAAGGGTTAAAGTAGCTACCTACTTATTTTCACCTGTGTGTAGTTCGCCACTCTGCTAGTGGCACCGAGGAGCACACCCCCCTTCTTTGCAGCAGACGCTTTGAAGGGGCAGAGCGCTCCCCTGCGAAGATGGGCTCGTCTGGTACTTTTTGCAGTTCCGACATCGAGGGCTCTCTTGATGCTGTCTAATGAGACGCCCCTCATGTCACTTACTCACCGCAGGAGTTTTTTGAAGAGGCGTGGTCCTCTGTGTGATAGCCAACCCTCTCGCAGCGTGCGCATAGCACTCCGATTTTTCATCTTGGGGATATCACATTCCCACCTAATGCTTATTTTATTATATTACGAGTGCTATGTCAAAAGAAGTACCCTATGGCTCAACCAAATTACCTTATGTGTTGTTGGCAGCAGTGAGTCATATTTGAGAACATTATACAGGAGAAGAAAATATTGCGGCAATTAAAATTTGTCATACTTTACTCGCCATAAGCCTAACATCCTTGATGTAGGTAAAGTGTAGTACCAACAAAATTAAATATGATAGTCTCAGGTCATTTATTAAGTGCCATTTCTCTTTATCGACTGAGCTAGCCGGACGGCTTTCCAACTAGAAAACAAAATAACTAATATATATATATATTATGTGTTTCTCAGGTGATCTCATCACCCCACACACACACATGCACACACCAACAAGACTGCTGATCACTTTGAGGGTGATGTTGTGTCAGCATGCACCCTCCTCCTTCAGGATGCTCGCGCCCCTCGGACCACTTCCCCTCACTCACCCACATCCCTTCCCCACTACCAGTATCTCTAAGGCCTGGAGTCTCAAGGTCAGTACGAGAATCTTAAAGTTGGTTTACACACTCAGTTCATACTGTCAGATCTCAGTACCACCCAGTAACTTTAGAGCGCTACAAGTAATTATCGGCGGGTTCCCAAACCCAAGAGGGATTAAAATAGGGGAGCTATCCGCCTTTCCTAGCTGATGATGAGAGGATTGGGTTCCAGTCATGTGGTGATGGGCTGGTCTATCAGAGTGAGAGTTGAGAGTTCTCTGCCATACCCATAGCTTACTCTGACTGTTCCTTTACTTATACATTTTCTAGATCTCAAGTGGCGGCGTCTCTTCTGTGGATTGACTTCTCTACTGCCAACTTAGAGGTTGGCAGACTGGGAGCCAAAGCATCACATTTTTCCCTTATCCCTCAACTTTCCCTTCATAATTGTTATGGGGCACAGGGCCCTGGGTGGGGCTTTGGTGTCCCGGGCATTTTCGCACCCTTAGCCTGGGAGCGGCTTCGATCACCTGGGCTTTCTTGGTAGTAAAACTGGGAGGGTTCGGTGGGGGCGCTTGGTTATGGCCTTGGCCTCCTTGGCCTCCTTGGCTGTTTGGTCAGACAGCCTGGGGAACAACAACAACAACAACAAAATCTAGTCATTATGTTATGGGGAGGGGTTAATGTCACTTTTTCTTGTTGTCGTTCCCTAGGCTGCCTGGCCGAACAGCCCCGACTTTTTCTTGTAATAAATATGACTATTCAAGATCATGAGATTCAAGTATCACAATACTGTCATCATTGAGGTTGGATTTGTTAGATATTAGTTAGTTTACAAGCCAATATATATTTTACTCAAATACTGCAACTCCAAGGACATTCGTAAATAAACAGTACCAAGCTTTACGAAACAAATTGTTGGATACATCTTGTCTTTAGGAGTATAAAGTGTGAAGGAATCTATGGTGGCGCTAATATGTCATGTCTCAGCTGTTATTACGTTTGGCTCTCTCTGTGCTGTATTAATGTCTGTCAGATGTTGAATAGGGTTGGTAAGTGTAGGAATATGCCTCTGTATATATCACTAAAAATTTAGAAATACTCATTAGATATTGCTGATACCAATTATAGAACAAAGTATATTTAGTGCCGAAACTTAATTTATTTGGTCGACTGTACCTAATTATTTGGTGAACATGGACAGTCAGAGCTTAGGCTCCATGGTTTGTCTTTAAAAGGGGAAGTAGTTGCTTTTCTGGACCACCTTCTCCCTCATGTTTAGCCCCATTAGTTTTCAGATTTTAAGATGTTTGCCCCATTAGTTTATCGATTTTAAGACCTTTCGTTCCATTTCATTAGTAATATCAAGACGTTTCGAGCCATTTAGGTGTGGATGTTTTTCTGGCCAGCAAAAGCGAGCCTTCAATTTAGGTGGAACCAACCTTTATTTGAGACATTTTTTACCAAAAAAAAATATAATTTACCTCGAAGTGGGGTTCTTGTTTTTGTTGCTTAATGGAGGTCTAGGGAACAAGCTTTAACCCATGGACTGCTAAGAAATGGACAAAGTTAAAGGCCAAGTTGAGGGAGGAAGGGATGGTGGGGTATAAAGGGGTGAAGCAGTGGAGGATGTGGTATGGAAAGATGCCACTACTTTCTATGTGTCACCCAATTTCAGACATTTCCCGGCACTGGCTTGGTTTTGAAGGGATATTTTAACACATTTAAATACCGTGGCTTCTGAGAGGACGGTCGCAGTCCATGGGTTGAGAAAACAAAAATAACATAAATTTTCACTTACCCCAAAAGCTAAAAGTTTCCGTTTTCTATTTGCAGGTTTCATCCAAAGGTGGTCGACAACTCAACTAGTCCTCTCTGCATCTTAATAACTAGACGGGTATTGCTTCATTGTATTATATCATTATAATTATTATTATTATTATCATCATCATCACTACCATCATCACCATCAGTATCATCATCAAACTTGTCACTATAGATGATTTCAACTAACTTGGTAGCAATGATTCCTCCCATAAGTATCATCATCATCACTATCATCATCACCCTTTTTACTATATATGATTTAAATTAGCCTGGCAGCAATAACTTTTTTGTTTTTGCCAGACGCTGTCATTCCCGAGAAGGGGTGGCCATGAACATTAGGCGTTTGTCACGAATCGCTAGGTCAACTTGCCCGGGCTTGACATCTACCAATAACATTTTGACAGTGCGGGCTCGATCCGCCGACCAATAACTTCCCCCCCTACATATATTTAGTTAGTGAATATGAAGACTGTGAGTGATCTGAAGAGGCTATCTGTGAAACGTTGTCAATAAAGTGCTCCTCCTTATACGGTGTTTATATTCATGACAGTGTTGGGATGTGGAGGAGCCAAAGATATTATAAATATACAAATGTATGCATAATAAAAGATTAATTATAAGCTTTATAATTACAACAGTGAATTATTAGTGTACAATCGGCCAATATAAGTGATGCCTCGGCACCAAGTATATTATGATCAATAATTTAAGTGATGCCTCGGCACCAAGTATATTATGATCAATAATTTAAGTGATGCCTCGGCACCAAGTATATTATGATCAATAATTTAAGTGATGCCTCGGCACCAAGTATATTATGATCAATAATTATCAGGAATATCTAAACTTGATTTATTCATTTCGAGTGAGATATATAAATATGTTTCTACACTTACCAACCCTATTCAACATCCGACAGACATTAATACAGCACAGCGAGCAAACGTAATGACAGCTGAGACATGACTTATTAGCGCTATCGTACAGTAGCGCTAGTAGTTAGTCATGCCTCAGCTGTCATTAAGTTTGGCTCGCTCTGTGCTGTATTTATGTCTGTCAGATGTTGAAGAGGGTGAGTAAGTGTAGGAACACGCTTGTATTTCTCACTTGAAATTAAAAAATCAAGCTTAGATATAGCTGATACCAATTATTGATCAAAATATACTTGGTGCCGAGACGTCACTTATTAGCGCTACCTTACACCATGACAGGTATATCGTTGCCTTGTGTGAGTGTGTATAATCAACACCTTCTGTACCGGTGCCGTGCTGTTGACTTATTAGTGCTACCTTACACCATGACAGGTATATCGTTGCCTTGTGTGAGTGTGTATAATCAACACCTTCTGTACCGGTGCCGTGCTGTTGACTTTATTCTGGCTACTATTAGATGATTTTATTCAGTTTAAGATGGGCCTCCAGCAATTAATAGGCTTCGAACTACCTCACTTAATCTTTTGTGCTACCGCAGGTCCTTCTTAAACTGCATAAAACCATCTAAATATATTTAGAATAAAATTAAAAAGACGTCGCCGCTACAGAAGGGGTTAAGAGGCGGTGGGTGTGTACAAATGATCTCAAACTAATTATTACTCATTGAATAACTAGTCAATAATGTGGGGCGAAATGTCCCACCCCTTGAGGATTATGACGCGAATTGACAGTTTATTCTGGCTACCTTTGGAGGATTTTATACAGCTTAGGAAGGATCAGTGGGAATTATCATGATAAAGACTATCTCATTTAACTCTCTGACTTCCATATCCCCCTCCTCATAAGCTGAATCGTCTAATAATTCATATTATCACCAACCCACCAATTAACTTACAAATAAACCTAATTCATGAAATAAATGAAACTAATGAATACATGTGGTACTCCAAGGATTCGAACCTAGGATACTCACACCGAAATTCCGCACACTAACCATTACGCTACCAAGACAGGATCTTTGGGAATTATCAGGCTATAGACAATCTCAATTAGGGGGAGATGGGCCGTTTTTCTGCCCCCCGTTCTTTCTCATGTTTAGCCCCATTCGTGTTCAGATTTTTAGATATTTGTCCCATTAGTTTTGTCGATTTTAAGACCATTCGTCCAATTTCTTTGTCAATATTAAGACCTTTCATGCTTTTTAGGTGGATATTTATTTCCTGGCGAACGATAGATAGCCTGTAATTTTGGAAGAACCAGCGGGAAATTTTCTACCGAAGAATGTACACATTTATCTAGAAAGGGGGATCTAATAGATTTTTCATTTTATTTTAAGTTTGATGGAGGTCTACAGAGGAAACTAAAAAAAATATATATATAATATATATATATATATATATATATATATATATATATATATATATATATATATATATATATATATATATATATATATATTCTTTAATACATACGAGGTTGAAAGAAATGGCAATTTCTGCGTTGGAAATTTTATTATTAAAAGTTTCCAGGTCTCTGATGAGTTTTCGCTGGGTGGCAGGAAGTAGATTAAGGAGATGAGCAAAATTCATGGTGGTACAGGGTTACATTAATGTACATGATGATACAGGATATACGACGCGTTTCACTGGACAACCAGCATTATCAAGTAAGGATAGAATGATATAAAAGGTAAACAGGAAGGGTATAAATATATTATATACCCTTCCTGTTTACCTTTTATATCATTCTATCCTTACTTGATAATGCTGGTTGTCCAGTGAAACGCGTCGTATATCCTGTATCATCATGTACATTAATGTAACCCTGTACCACCATGAATTTTGCTTATCTCATTCATCTACTTCCTGCCACCCAGCAAAAACTCATCAGAGACTTGGAAACTTTGAATAATAAAATTTCCAACGCAGAAATTGCCATTTCTTTCAACCTCGTATGAATTAAAGAAAATGTATTACCTGGCTTTACTAACATATATATATATATATATAATATATAAAGGAACAAATAAATACTACCTGACTTCCATTTCACCCCTTCATAATCTGAATAAAATCGTCTAATAATAGCCAGAATACAGAAGAGAAATACGTAATCGGCTCTTGAAAGGGTAAACAAAGCAATAATAGTCTATGGTAAGATCCTGTGTAGCGGGCAGAACTGTTTTTATGATGCCTATTTACTGAGAAACATTGAACAATATCCTTAACCTAACCAAAACCTAACCTATTTACTAAGAAACATTGAACAATATCCTTAACCTAACCAAAACCTAACCTATTTACTAAGAAACATTGAACAATATCCTTAACCTAACCAAAACCTAACCTATTTACTAAGAAACATTGAACAATATCTTTATCCTAACCTAACCAAACATAACGTAACCTAATCTAGTATATTAGTGGATTATTTATAAATGTAAAATGTAAACATTATATTGTAACATTACCAAATTATGAAGATATAAGTACAGGTCTCCCGCTACACAGGATTATATAAGTACAGGTGTCCCGCTACACAGGATTATATAAGTACAGGTCTCCCGCTACACAGGATTATAAGTACAGGTCTCCCGCTACACAGGATTATATAAGTACAGGTCTCCCGCTACACAGGATTATATAAGTACAGGTCTCCCGCTACACAGGATTATATAAGTACAGGTCTCCCGCTACACAGGATTATATAAGTACAGGTCTCCCGCTACACAGGATTATATAAGTACAGGTCTCCCGCTACACAGGATTATATAAGTACAGGTCTCCCGCTACACAGGATTATATAAGTACAGGTCTCCCGCTACACAGGATTATATAAGTACAGGTCTCCCGCTACACAGGATTATAAGTACAGGTCTCCCGCTACACAGGATTATATAAGTACAGGTCTCCCGCTACACAGGATTATATAAGTACAGGTCTCCCGCTACACAGGATTATATAAGTACAGGTCTCCCGCTACACAGGATTATATAAGTACAGGTCTCCCGCTACACAGGATTATATAAGTACAGGTCTCCCGCTACACAGGATTATATAAGTACAGGTCTCCCGCTACACAGGATTATATAAGTACAGGTCTCCCGCTACACAGGATTATATAAGTACAGGTCTCCCGCTACACAGGATTATATAAGTACAGGTCTCCCGCTACACAGGATTATATAAGTACAGGTCTCCCGCTACACAGGATTATATAAGTACAGGTCTCCCGCTACACAGGATTATATAAGTACAGGTCTCCCGCTACACAGGATTATATAAGTACAGGTCTCCCGCTACACAGGATTATATAAGTACAGGTCTCCCGCTACACAGGATTATATAAGTACAGGTCTCCCGCTACACAGGATTATAAGTACAGGTCCACCCGCTACACAGGATTATAAGTACAGGTCCACCCGCTACACAGGATTATAAGTACAGGTCCACCCGCTACACAGGATTATATAAGTACAGGTCTCCCGCTACACAGGATTATATAAGTACAGGTCTCCCGCTACACAGGATTATATAAGTACAGGTCTCCCGCTACACAGGATTATATAAGTACAGGTCTCCCGCTACACAGGATTATATAAGTACAGGTCTCCCGCTACACAGGATTATATAAGTACAGGTCTCCCGCTACACAGGATTATATAAGTACAGGTCTCCCGCTACACAGGATTATATAAGTACAGGTCTCCCGCTACACAGGATTATATAAGTACAGGTCTCCCGCTACACAGGATTATATAAGAACAGGTCTCCCGCTACACAGGATTATATAAGTACAGGTCTCCCGCTACACAGGATTATATAAGAACAGGTCTCCCGCTACACAGGATTATATAAGTACAGGTCTCCCGCTACACAGGATTATATAAGAACAGGTCTCCCGCTACACAGGATTATACCTTAACTTTTGTTTACGTGTTCGACAATCATTCCAATAAATACCTGTAGTTTTATATCATTGAGGATCTGTTATATAGTAAAATATTAAAAAAAAAAAAAAAAAAAATATTATCCCTTTTATAAGGGCTATATGTGTGTGTATTGGTTATTATTGATTTGTATTGTATTTATTCATATTATATATATATATATATATATATATTATATATATATATATATATATATATATATATATATATATATATATATATATATATATATATATATATATATATATATATATATATATATGTTGGTAAAGCCAGGTAATAAATTTTCTTTAATACATAAGAGGTTGAAAGAAATGGCAATTTCTGCATTGGAAATTTTATTATTCAAAGTTTCCAGGTCTCTGATGAGTTTTCGCTGGGTGGCAGGTAGTAGATGAAGGAGATGAGCAAAATTCATGGTGGTACAGGGTTACATTAAAGTACATGAAGATACAGGATATACGACGCGTTTCACTGGACAACCAGCATTATCAAGTAAGGAAGGAATGATATAAAAGGTAAACAGGAAGGGTATATAGAGGGTGGAGGATCAGAGGAGGTGGAAAACAGGGGGCAAAAGTCTGCTATTGGTGGAAGGGTAAACTAGTAGAGAGAAAGGGGGTAACCGCTTCACGCATGCACACTGGATGCGGGATGGTGGTCGGTAGGTGGGGTCGAAGCTGATTGGCTGCGTGTCGAGGGGCGTGGCCTAAGTTGTGTGGCGCCTGCAGAAGACGAAGCTGAAGGAGGTAGCGCGGGGAGCTGCGTCAAGGGCACTGGGGGGCGAGGAGGGGTGTTAGGTCCTGTAGGGTAGTGCCTTTTGGCAGAAGGAAGGATCTGAAGGTCCAGAGTTTGGTTGTTGATGTTGGGATGTAAGGCTTGGATATATAAAGCTTCGAGTATAGGTAATCTCCTTGGGTCACTTTCTTTATCGAGTATGGTGGTGTGTTTCTCTAACTCGTTGCGTGTGAGGTGAGGGTGGTTAGGGGTGAGATAGTGGTCTTTGATGGCTCCAGCCTGAAGGTGAAGAGTTAACCGACGTGAAAGACGAGTCTGCGTCATACCAATATAGGAATGAGGTCCACAGTCCTCATAATTACAGGTATGTTGGTAAATGACGTGATCGTCGGTCATCGGGCTCTTTATCTTGGTGGAGGCTGGTTTGTTGCGGAGAACGAGGTTGGAGGTCTTGGGGGATTTGTAATAAATTATTAATTCGATTTTGTTTTCCGGGTTGGATGGGTGGACATGCTTGGAGATTATTTCTTTTAAGACGGCCTCGTCATATTTGTGTTCAGAGGACATGTAATTGCGGTAGAAGATCTTAATTTCATTGGGGGGGTCAATGTTGGGAGGGCTTTGGGTGTACCATTTTTCAAGATGGTGGTTGATAGTGCTGGAGATGTCGGAGTTGGAGTATCCGTTATTTACTAAAACTTGGGATAGTCTTTCTAGTTCCTGGTGGGTGTCGGCCCAGGTAGAGCAGTGCGTGAGGGCTCTCCTAACATATGCGGAGATGGAGGATAGAAGATAACGGCGGGGGCATTCAGTATCGCCGTTGAGGCATTGTCCTGTGTTAGTTGGTTTAATGTAGACGGTGGTTTTGAACCCATGGTCGTTCAGAGCTACGAGGATGTCGAGGAACGGGAGTTGTCCATTGTTAGATTTTTCAAAGGTGAAGTTAAGTCCGGATGAGGTCATGAAGCGACGCTGGAGTTCCTGTAGTTCGTGGAGGTCCTTGATTTGCACGAAGATGTCATCCACGTATCTACAGTAGACGGCGGGTCGTTGGGCAGCTAGGAGCTCTTCCTCGATGGTACCCATGAAAAAGTTCGCAAAAAGAACTCCTAGGGGGCTGCCCATCGCCCTGTTTACCCTTCCTGTTTACCTTTTATATCATTCCTTCCTTACTTGATAATGCTGGTTGTCCAGTGAAACGCGTCGTATATCCTGTATCTTCATGTACTTTAATGTAACCCTGTACCACCATGAATTTTGCTCATCTCCTTCATCTACTTCCTGCCACCCAGCGAAAACTCATCAGAGACCTGGAAACTTTGAATAATAAAATTTCCAACGCAGAAATTGCCATTTCTTTCAACCTCGTATGTATTAAAGAAAAAAAAAAAAAAAAAAAAAAAAAAAAAAAAAAATATATATATATATATATATATATATATATATATATACAGTATATATAATTATATATAATATATATATATATATATATATATATATATATATATATATATATAATGTGTGTGTGTGTATGTATGTATGTATATGTAAGTGTGGTGTATATACAGTATGTATGAGAGAGAGATAGAGAGAGAGAGAGTGCAAAGGAGGAAATCAAGCAACAACAGTTCTAGTGACCCCTCTAGGCTGCTTGTCCTCCAAAACACTGAGGATCAGGTGTTTAAACAGTGGTTTAGAGTCGGTAAGGGAACATTGGAAAGGGAACTACTACCCAGGAGCAAATGTCCGTGGCAGGATTAGGAAGTTAGTAGGGGACAGATGGGTTAGTAACATAACACAGTTATAAGTGATCTTTCGTATATCTGGGAAAAAGAGAGTAACGTCTTAGTAATATATATACGCAATAATCCTTGATGGATTTGAGGGTGGAATAAACAAAAGTTGTTCATATACAAACGCAGTCAGTTGCCGGTTTGATGCAAGATATTTGTCTAGGCGAAGTTTAAAAGAATCAACGGTGCTGCAGTCTATAACGTCTCGGGCAAGCCCATTCCACTAGTTGACAACTCGATTGAATAAGACATTCTTAGATTCGTGTGAGGTAAAAGATTTACCAATAATTTTGCAACCATTTCCCCGCGTGTAATTAGATTGGTCGATAGTGAAGTACTTACTACAGTTCATATTGTCGATACCGTTGATGATTTTGATCACTTTAATTAAGTCGCCTCTTAATCTGCGCTGTGTTAAAGGAAATAGGTTTAATTTTCTAAGACGCTCCTCGTATGATTTGTTCTTTAGGGTAGGTATCATTTTGGTAACTCTACGTTGAACTCTGAACTCGTTCTAGCTTGTCTATATATTTTTGGTAATAAGGGCACCAAGATTGAACACAATATTCCAGAAGAGGGCGAACTATGGAATTGTAAAGAGTTAGGAAATTTTCTTTGGATTTATGCTCAAATGACCTGCCTATAAAGCCAATTATTTTGTTTGCCTTCTTAACAACTTCTGAACATTGCTGACTCGGTTTTAGGTTACTTGATATTGTTACTCCCACATGGGTTTCTCTGTCTACAATTTTAAGATGAGTGCCATTCATCGAATAGTTTGCTTTCTCATTTCGGTATCCGATATGTAGTACTTTACATTTATCCGCATTGAAACTCATTTGCCAAATTTGGGCCCAACATGACAACTTATCTAGATTGTGTTGTATATCATCAACATGTTCTTTTGAGAGTATACTATTTGCAATGTTTGTATCGTCAGCAAACTTTGAGATTGTACAGGCGAGACCCTCATCTATGTCGTTGATGTAAATTAGAAAGAGAATTGGTCCTAGTACTGATCCCTGGGGTACCCCGCTACTTACATTGGTCCATTTAGATGCCTTACCGTTTATGACTACTCTTTGCTTTCTGTCGCTGAGCCAATTTTCTATCCATGTCAACACACCGTCTTGTAATCCATGCACTTTTAGTTTTAGCAGTAAACGTTTGTAGAGAAATTTGGCAAAGGCCTTTTGAAAATCAAGGAATATAATGTCTACAGCTTAACTGTCATCATAAAGGTTGAGGATATTGTGGAACAAGTCTAAGAGGTTTGTTAAGCAGGAACGTTTGTTACAAAAGCCGTGTTGAGTATCTTTACGTATGTTATTTTCCTCTAAGTGATTTACAAGTCTGTCTCTTATGAGTGTTTCTAGCATTTTACATACAACTGAGGTTAAGCTAATTGAACGATAGTTACTGGGTTGGGATTTGCTGCCTTTTTTTAATATCGGTGTTACGTTGGCTAGCTTCCACTGATCAGGCATAGTTCCAGACTGCAAGGATTCATTGAATAGCAATGTCAGTGGTTTGCAGAGTTCATCCTTAGCTTCCTTTAGAACTCTAGTTGAGATTCTATCAGGTCCAGGTGTTTAATTTACCTTGAGTTTATTTAAACATTTCAATACTTCTCTCTCTGTAATGGTGATATTGCTTATAACATCAGAATTATCAATTTGAATTAGCGATGCTGTAGGGATATCACTGAGGTCTTATGTTGTAAAAACTGATGCAAAGAAGGTATTGAGGGCATTACACATTTGTACTTTGTCTTTGGTGTATTCTCCATTTTCATCGATTAGGGATCCAACAGTTGAAGTAACAACTTTTTTCTTTCTGATATAACTATAGAATTCTTTCGGGAGAGAGAGAGAAAGAGACCTTTAACATATACCCTTGTATATTTCCCGGCAACTTTATCGTCCCAAAGAAGGGTGACCGCTTTCAACCCTCAAACTATCGTCCAATTGCTATCATCTCTTGTATCTCAACACTATAAACTATTCTTCCTTCCAAATTTCTTAAGAATTTATCTTCTCATAATCAGCTCTCACTTCGCCAGTATGGCTTCCTTAAGGGTCGCTCTACTGGTGATCTTCTTTCATATCTTACTAACTCTTGGTTATCCTCCTTTCGGGACTTCGGTGAGACCTTTTCTATTGCACTAGACATATCAAAGGCCTTCGATAGAGTCCGGCACAAATCTTTAATTTCTAAAAAACAAAATGATGAATTCTAGCCCAGCCTCAGAGTCCCCAGGGGGGGGGGGACCATAAATGCCCCCATTCCCGACCGACCATCCCCTGACGACCCAACACAATTACCTGGACCTCGGCCTGTTACTCTTTCTATTAATTTCTGCAACATTCACGGACTTTCCTCTAACTTTCACTCTGTTGAGCACCATCTCTCCTCCTACAAACCTGATCTTCTCTTCCTCACCGAAACTCAGGTGTCTGTAGCAACATCCAGCAAGCCCTTCTCTGTATCCTCCTACTTTCTCTATCCTAGTTTCAAAGCCAGAGGCGGATGTTGTGCATATGTGCACAACAAACTCACTTGCTCTCGTGTTCCCGATTTCGACTCCTCTGAATTCTCAACTTTATGGCTCAAACTTTCCTGTCATTCTCTTACTAAATATTTCTGTGCTGTCTATCTTTCCCCTAACTCTACCGACTTTCCCAATTCTTTGACTAACTAACTCTACAGTGGAACACATTCTATCCATTTCTCCTTTATCAGAAATCTCCATCTTAGGACATTTCAACGTTCACCACCGCCAATGGCTCTCCTCTCACACTACTGATCCACCTGGTGAACAAGCCTACGTCTTTTCTATCCTAAATGACCTAGAGCAGTGAGTTCAGCAACCCACCCGTATCCCGGATCGCATCGGAGATCGGCCCAACATTCTTGACCTGTTTTCTAACTTCTAACCCTTCTTCTTATACTGTCGATCTTTTCTCTCCTTTGGGCTCCTCCGACCATAAACTTATCTCTGTCACCTGTCCTATCTCTCCAGTACAACCACCCGATCCTCCTAGCCGGCGGCGCTTGTGGCACTTTGGCGCTGCCGACTGGGAGGCTCTTCGGCAGTACTTCTTTGATTTCCCATGGAATGATTTCTGCTTCCATGGCTGAGGACCCTCGGAGAGTGCTGAACGCATTACCGAGGTAATCCTATCGGGCATGGAAGCATACATTCCATTCTCTTTCCTCTCAGACTAATGCTAAAAAATCTTGGTTTACTCACGCCTGTTCTACTGCTGTCCGCAATAAGGAGGAAGCATTCAAACGGTACCGACGCCTTAAAACTCAAGACTCTCATTCTTCATATGTTTCTGCCCGGAATCAAGCCAAATCTGTTCTTCGACTTGCCAAACACTCTTTCATCAATAATAAATGCACTGAACTATCCAACTCTAGCTCTTCCCAAGCTTTCTGGCATCTAGCCAAAAACCTCTCCAACAATTTCTCTTCCTCGTCTTTCCCTCCCCTTTCCCACTCTGATGGCACAACCATCACTTCTTCCTCTGACAAAGCTAAACTCTTCGCTCAAACTTTTGCTAGAAACTCCACCTTGGATGATTCCGGTGCTATTCCTCCCTCTCCCGCCCTCCTCTCTCTTACTTATGCCTAATATCCTAATCTCTTCTAAAGATGTACTTTCTACCCTCTCTGGGCTTAACACTAATAAGGCGTACGGTCCGGACGGTGTTCCTCCTGTTGTTCTCAAAAAACTGTGCTTCCGTGCTGACTCCCTGCCTAGGCAAACTCTTTCGTCCTCTGTCTATCCTCTAACGTCTTCCCTTCATTCTGGAAGTTTGCTCACATTCAACCTGTCCCAAAGAAGGGTGACCGCTCTCAACCCTCCAACTATCGTCCAATTGCTCTTATCTCTTGTCTTTCTAAAGTTTTTGAAACTATTCTTGCTTCCAAATTTCTTAAGCATTTCTCTTCTCATAATCTGCTCTCAGATCGCCAGTATGGCTTCCTTAAGGGTCGCTCTACTGGTGATCTTCTTTCATATCTTACTAACTCTTGGTCATCCTCCTTTCGGGACTTCGGTGAGACTTTTTCTATTGCACTAGACATATCCGAAAGCCTTCGATAGAGTCTGGCATCAATCTTTAATTTCTAAACTACCCTCCTTCGGTTTCTATCCCCCCATCTGTGCCTTTGTCTCTAATTTCCTTTCCGGCCGTTCCATAGCTGCGGTTGTGGACGGCCATTGTTCACTCCCTCACCCTATAAACTCCGGTGTTCCTCAGGGCTCTGTCCTATCTCCTATTCTCTTTCTAATTTTATAAATGATCTCCTTAACTGTACCTTAATTCCCATCCATTCATACGCAGACGACTCAACCTTACACTACTCCATTAGTTTTTCAGAACGCCCCAGCCAGCAATCCCTCAACGACAAACGTAATACAGCCATAGAAAACTCTTAAATTCTGATCTAAATACTATTTCCAATTGGGGCAGAGAAAACCTTGTTAACTTTAATGCTTCCAAAACCCAATTTCTCCATCTATCTACCCTTCAGGTCTCCCAGCGGCCTATCCCTTATTCTTCAACAATACAAAAATCAACCTTCATCTTCTCTCCATATTCTTGGTGTCTCTTTTTCTTCTGCTTTCAGTTAGAAGGACCATATTACCATCTTGCTAAGGCAGCCTCCCAGAAGCTGGGTGTGCTCCCCGCCTTAGGGGGTTCTTTTCCCCTGCACAACTTCTTTCTCTGTACAGGGGCATAGTGCGTACTTGTATTGATATTGTTCACATGTTTTGGGAGGTTCCTCTCACACCGCTCTCCTAGACAAAGTTGAAAGGAAGGCCTTTCGTATCATTAACTCCCGTCCACTCACCAACTCTCTGCAATCTCTCTCTCTCCGCCGCAATGTTGCAATCTCTCTCGCTATTCTATCGCTACTATAATAATCAGTGTTCCTCAGAGCTATCCCAGTGCATACCACCTCCTTTACGTAGGGCACGTGGTACCCGTCTTGCAACTCAATCCCACCCCTACTCTGTGCAACTCTCCAACCCAAGAGTGAAACGTTACTCTCAAACTTTCTTCTACTCAACATCTGAGCTCTGGAACTCTCTCCCAGAATCAGTCTTTCCCTCTTCCTATGACTTAAATTGCTTCAAACTCCGTGTGTCCAGGCATTTTGGCTCGAACGTCCCTTGATTTTGGCCCTGTCACTCTTTCAACTATGGGGGAGGCACTCGCTATAGGCAGTTATGCCTTTTGCCTCCCTCAATCACATAGAAAAAAAAAAAAAAAAAAACATCACTATCACACCACCACAATCAGCATCACCCACCACCACTATCATCACTATCACCACCATCTCTCACAACATGGTATCTGAGTCAAAGATAGAGATAAAGCCCGATTTCTTTATGACCAGGTATAGACTATAACAATAAATTATAAGAATATCGTAGATTATATACCGAGTCATAGAAAATATGGGCGCTTCTCTCTCTCTCTTTGACTCAAATTTGAAATAATAACCTAGAGCAATCGGTTTCTACATAAATGATCAGCCAACAAATCACGATATCATAAGCTATAGTGTGTCCGTTATAATTAGGACAGAATTGTTGACCACTAACCTTTAGAACTAAATAATTACCAGAGTAATCGAGTAAATATTTGTACCATCTGGGAAGAGTCAGCCAGAGAATAGGTGTGGTAATGTACAGCTTATTTGCTCTAGCCCTTTTTAAGTTACAGAGGTTAAGGGTAAAGATTTCTGGCCTACTTATAATGAATGGACTTATAGCCCATACATCATCCAACATAATAAACAAACTGACGAGATTTATTGAAAGCTTTCTCAATTTCAATATAAAAATCCAGAAAAGGTTGGGAAATATAGACAATTGACTGAAATAGAATATGACTACGGTAGGTCCTTTGAAGTAAACTCATGTCTTTTTAGCAATACCAAAAAGGATTAAATGTCTTGCAATGTTATTAGTGTCACTGTAATACACATTTTACAATTATAGATCGTTCATATTGAACCGTATTATTTATTTTGTTTGGTTTATATTCCGTATAAGGTAAGAACAAGTAACTAGACAATATCATCCCAAAAGCAACGCTTGATATAATACACATACATAATATATAAATAACCGAGTATATACCATTATAACACTTGGTTATTAATACATTTATTTGGAATGCTTGCAAGAATCTGCAAGCGGTGATTGAAACTCTGAGTACTTGATTCTCACTTTTAATTTATATTAATGAGGGTTTGGGAGTGTTGCCTTATGAATACTGAGGGGTTGCGTTCAACATGTGAGAGAGAGAGAGAGAGAGAGAGAGAGAGAGAGAGAGAGAGAGAGAGAGAGAGAGTGAGAGTGAGGTGAGAGTGAGAGTGAGTGAGAGTGAGTGAGTGAGTGAGTGAGTGAGAGAGAGAGAGAGAGAGAGAGAGAGAGAGAGAGTGAGTGAGTGAGAGAGAAAAATGCAAATGCGAAGGTGGGGGAGAAGACCTAAGTAATGTGGAAAAGGAAGAAAATTCACGTGACAGAAAATGAGATTGGGGTAGTTGGGGCTTACAACAGAAAATGGATAGCATGGTGTGGTCGGGCAGAATAGAGGAAGGGATCTGGGGCACGGAGGGGAACACGGAATGGTGGAACACTGAAGAGAGGAAATTAATAGGTAAGGATGTGCGAGAAGAA
Source organism: Paralithodes platypus (assembly GCA_032716605.1). Taxonomy (NCBI): domain Eukaryota; kingdom Metazoa; phylum Arthropoda; class Malacostraca; order Decapoda; family Lithodidae; genus Paralithodes; species Paralithodes platypus. The sequence goes on along the minus strand of CM064537.1, from coordinate 9,750 downwards.
ATGAGCGATTTTACCCTTGCTGACTGTAACATAGACTGGGTAGATTTTGTTTATATTGAATAAAAACAAAAAACAAGGGCAAAGTTTTCAGGAGCAAGTGGCCCTTATATACAAAAATCAAATTGCCAGCCAAATTCAAGGTATAATGCAGAGCGCGAATAAAGTTAAAATACCTAGACACACAGCGTTTGAAGGATTTCAAGCCAATAGGAGAGAGACTAGTGTTCTGAGGAAGTGTGTTCCAGATCCATATTACCAAAAAGATATAGACAAGCTAGAACGAGTTCAACGTAGAGTTAACAAAATTATACCTAGCCTAAAGAACAAACCATACGAGGAGCGTCTTAGAGAATTAAATCTATTTCCTTTAACCCAGCGCAGATTAAGAGGCGACTTAATTCAAGTGTTCAAAATCATCAAAGGCATCAACAATATGAACTGTAGTAAGTACTTCACTATCGACCAATCTAATTACACGCGGGGAAACGGTTGCAAAATTATTGGTAAATCTTTCAACTCACACGAATCCAAGAATTTCTTCTTCAATCGAGTTGTCAACTTGTGGAATGGGCTTCCCCGAGACGTTATAGACTGCAGCACCGTTGATTCTTTTAAACTTCGACTAGACAAATTTCTTGCATCAAACCCGCGACTGACTGCGTTTGTAAATGAATAACTGTATGCTATTCCCCCCTCAAATTCATCAAGGATTATTACTAAGACGTTACTCTCTCTTTCCCAGATATAAGAAAGATCCTTATAACTATGTTAGGCTATGTTACTAACCTATCTGTCCCCTACTAACTTCCTAATCCTGCCACGGACATTAGTTACAGGGCAATAGTTCCCTTTCCAATTTTCCCTTACCCACTCTAAACCACTGTTTGGACATTTGATCCTCGGTGTTTTGGAGGACAAACAGCCTAGAGGGGTCACTAGACCTGTTGTTGCTTGATTTACTTTGTGCTCCTTTGTATTGCAAAGACGAAACTTAAAGACAGTTCACTCCTTGGTTAGAGAGTTGGGCAGGATACGATTACCAACAGGCATCCTCGTAAGCATCAGCAGACAAATAACTTAATCTATTGTAACCGTTTGTGGCATAACTGACTGATTAATTGACTATCCACATTTCCTAATGGCACAGAAACAAAATGTCTTAACACTTTCATTACGATGATATTTGATTTAACTTTATTCTGGTTACCATGAAATAATTTTATTAATGGGGGATGGTTCACTTTTTTGGTCGATTTGTTCGTGTATTAATTATATTTCTAGTTTCCTCCCTAGACCTCCATCAAACTTTAAAAAATATAACATCTATTAGATCCCCTTCTAGATTATTTTGTACATTTTTCGGTAGAAAAATGTCCCGGCCGAAGGCCGACTCTTCTTAAATTACAGGCTCACTATCGTTCGCCAGGAAAACAATCGATACCTAAATAGCAAGAAAGATCTTAATGTTGACAAGGGAATGGGTCGGAAGGTCTTAAAATCGACAAACTAATGGGCCAAACATCTTAAAATCTGAAAGCTAATGAGGCTAAACATGAGAGAGAAGGGGATTTAGAAAAACGACCCATCTCCCCAAAGCTTTTGACGAAACAATAGGTGTTAATGGTTTAGGCTAACTGATATCATAATCCCTATAACTTCTAGAGACGCTTCCTAAACTAAATACAATCGTAAAGTGAGAGCACCCTTATTTAAATATTGTTTTTTACACCAACCAACTTCACATCTAAAGTCAATTAATGAAATCAACAAATACATGTGGCACTCCGAGGACTCGAACCCAGGATACTCACATCGAAATTCCACGCACTATGCATTACGCTATCAAGACAGTTACAGAAATATGGACTAGGCTACGATGTATTATGCAGTTTAGAATCCTGCATATTAATCTGAATATATACATATATTCCAACTGCGCTATGGTAGCCTAATGTATAGACGAATGGAAGGAGTAATTAATAAGGCCATGATATTAAAGGTGTTAACTATATTCTATTTTTTATTAATTTCACCACAACACCAAACGCCTCCAATGAAATTAATGAAAGCATATAATTATGTGATCCACCAGGATTCGAACCCGGGTTATCACACACATATTTTTAGACACCTTAACCATTACACCACCAAGACGGTTCACTGATAGGGATAGACAACATTATAGAAGTGAAGGGGGTAGGGTATATTTATTAAATGTTTTGTATATTCATTTGATACATGATCGTTCTAGTTTCCTCCCTAGATCTCCATCAAGCTTAATCAATTATCTTCAACATCCCCCTTCAAGATAAATGTGTACATTTTTCGGTAGAAAATGTCCGGTTCCCCCCAAATTACAGGCTCACTATCGTTCGCCACGAAAAAATCGACAACTAAATGGGACGAAAGGTCTTGATATTTATAAAGAAATAGGACGCAAGGCTTTAAAATCGACAAACTAAAGGGGCGAACGTCTTAAAATGTCAAAACTAATGAGGCTAAACAAGAAGGAGAAGGGGGTCCAGAAAAAAAACACTACCTCCCCCTTAACTATTTATGAGTGGGCTGGAGACCCTGGCATCCGAGTGTACAGTACAGTCGCCAACATTTCCACCTGGCTCAGGGCTTATTTTTATGAAGGGGGGTGGCCTGCCTTTTTTCTCTCCTTTTCTCTCTTTCTCTGACTTGTATCCATTCGGCCCCATTCAGCTTACTGTTTTAAGACGTTTATCCACATCCAAGTGTCGATTTCTTCTTGGCGAGCGATAGCGAGCCAGCATTGTATAGAGAAATCCGGCTTCGCCAGAGAATGTACACATTTAGCATGCTGTCAAACACATTTTTAAACATATGCTGGCTCGCTACCGGTCGCCAGGGAAAAATCGACACCTGGATGGGTATAAATGTCATAAAACAGTAGGCTGAATGGAGAGAGACAAAAAACAAGAGATGGGCCCCCTTAATGGTATTCAAAGTTATTTAAAAATATATATATGATACATGCGAAAGACAGAAACATACAAACCATTAATTAGGGTATCTGTGTATATTGTTTGCCATCTTTCCCTCATCCTATGACTTAAATTGCTTCAAACTCCGTGTGTCCAGACATTTTGGCTCGAATATTCCTTAATTTTGGCACTGTCACTCTTTCAACTCTGGGGGAGGCACTCGTCGCAGTAGTTTTGCCTGTTGTCTCCCTCATCCACATACCAAACACATAATAAATAATCTACTATAATAACATAATATAGGTACGGATCCTAGGGAAGTTCAAAGACAATAATCCCTGGAGTCCAGCAGGGCACCTCCAACCCTGAACCAATCTCCCCAACATATCCTGAGCTGATCATATAAACTACACCTCATTTTGCCCTCTCACGTCTGGTGGGCTCCTAGAGGGGTTTATTATATATATATATTTCTTTTCTCGCCCTCCACAGAAAATTGAAATATCCTCCCCAGACCAAGATATCAAGTTTTTATTTTCCCTTTACTCTCTCGACCCCGTTTTTCCTCGGCTTTATTCCTTCCTTATTATATTCATATTAGTTTTCACCAACCCACCAATTAATTTACATATAAACCTAACTAATGAAATCAATGATATGAATATATATATATATAGTATATATATATATATTCATGGTATGTCTATTTAATCACATTTGTAGAAATTACTCATAACTTGTTTTTATCTAAGACATGTTCGATGTTGATTATTGAATTATGATAATTGTAAATTATGATAAGTTTAGTTTTAGATTTATATGTTCTAAAGCTTGCCCTCTTCATGTTTTACCCCAGTGTAATTATAATTCAAAGCTTGATCAAATACTTGTACTTGTTTTCTCTCCTCCCCCTATCTCTCCAATCAACCCCCCCCCCCACCCCCCCCCCCCCCACACACATACACACTCTCTCTCTCTCTCTCACACTTCACAAATCAATAACCAATCATTAATGTAAAATATGAACAAATGGCTTAAACAGTAGTAAATACCGGTTTACACTTATTCATGGCATGAATTTATCGGTTCCATTCCACCAGATTACATTTAGTACGGTACTGTACACTCGGCCGCAATTCCGCGTGGGCCACCTAGTCATAGGGTTTGGGTAAATCCGTTGTGTAGTTTGTTCGCTCTGAATATAGTAAGATCTCACACTCCCCTCCCTGAATCAATCGAAGATGTTGCCCCATAGATGGCGCAGCTTGATGGGAAGGGAGGGAGCTTGTCGTAGTGTTAAAAGGGTAGGACACAATGGGAGGAGGTGACGTTCTATAACATACAGTGACGAATGTTAAACTTATTTACTTCTACTTGTTCATACAATAATGTTCCCGAAACTAATTCGTAATGAACAGTAGATTCCCTCTTTCAGTAACTGAAACGTCTCTCTCTCTCTCTCTCTAGGTTATAAGAGGTATACAGAATGTTGAAAGTAACACTATTATATATATCCATTTACACCTTTAATGAATCACATTATGAAATTTATTCAGCAATATGATGAGAACTTGAGAAGAATATATTTTGAAGTAGCACCACGAAGTAACATTATACTGACGCGGCCATGTATAATTATCCACCTTCCTCTCCCTCTCCGAGCTCCGACTTTTTTCTATCCTCTAGTCTATTTTTCCCCAGCTGAGGGTAAATTGTCATGTTTCTATCTTTGTTACTCGGCTATAAGGTAGATTTTGTAGCGAAAGATGATGTTTATTCTGAAAACTTGGCATTAATATGACACACAGCCATAGTAATTTCATATATTTACATTAAGTATCGAGCAATCAGCTAATAAGAGATTCAATTTACGATCAGCTGGAAAAAAAATAGAGTATAGTTGTCACTAAGGGATGGAGGGAGGTAAGGGTAGCGAGGTGACTAACAAGGTGGGTGGAGGTGGAGGAGTTGTGGTGGGATTGTTTAGACTGGTGGATGAATGTATAATAACTAAATTTAGGATATTTCAGTGTGTGTGTGTGTGTGTGTGTGTGTGTGTGTGTGTGTGTGTGTGTGTGTGTGTGTGTGTGCGTGTGTGCGTGCGTGTGCGTGTGTGCTTAAAGGGCGATCGGGACACGAATGCATAGAGGTTTTGTGTTCGTGGACGGGTGGAAAATTATAAAGCTAAATTTATTGATGTACTATATATTGTATCTCTTTTTATACTGGCATGGCCTTACTTACTCTTTACTTTGTATTAGTTTTGCACACATTTTCAGCATATTTCACTAATTGGCTTAAATATAGTTATGTTTATATGAATGATGCATTAGGATCCCTTTGGACGATCCCCTGTTCGCTTGTTTATGCTTCCTCATACAACTTCGGTTAATCATTGCACACACATCTTAATGTCAGATCATATTTCGTGAACTCGCTAATCTGATTTATCTATCTATCTATCTATCTATCTATCTATCTATATATCCATCTATTGCCAGACAACCTTATCTCCCGAGAGGAGGTGGACGTGAAAGTATCACCTTCATAAGCTTCTATATGCCGAGGTAACTCATTCGATTATCTAGTTTTTTTTCAATTAATTTCAAAATAAATGTGTAGCTTGATCATACAAGATTATTGCGCAATGCAATATAACAATGACAAATATTAATTGTCCTGTTGATAAGCATTATGTTTGCGGTAATATGAACAATTGATAAAGGTATACTCAATTAACTTCAGTAATTATATTTATTTAATTGATATTTATTAGACAGTCATAGTAAAGTAAATAGATCAAGGGAATAATGTGTTGGGGAAAAAATGGATTGCAATTCTCGAGGGTAATTTACTCTAGGTAAATATTTCCCCCTGTATCACATTATCTTATATTATCAGACTTGGCAATATGTAACAAACCACATGCAAAGAGTATAACATATCAGTATAAATAACTATATGTGTGGAATAATATTATCTGTGTATACCCTGGTCTATTTGTGATATCTAAAAACCTGAGTTTTATATGTAGTTACTCATAGTCTCACTGTTACCAAGGTAATGCACACATTATTTATCAATACCATATTTACTACATAAATCGATTAACACAGTGCAACTTCTCTCTCTCTCTCTCTCTCTCTGAGAAACCAGACTTGGCTCTTCCGTGATACCAACAGATTTTTCATATACTTTAGTAATTATTTTATTTATTGTTTCTAGGTTAGCACACATCAATTATTAGCATTCGTCTATAGAGCAAGTTAATCAGAAAGAATTAGATTGGTATACTATAGCTGAATAGTTAAGGTCATAGAATTTACCCTGATAAATGTTGATAAGCCTGTCGAGTAGGAAGTGTGTATTTTCAGCAGAAAGTTTTGGTAAGGAGCTCTTTATGAAGATCCATACTAATTTCAACCTAATGTCAGAGAGCAATAAAGGTGAAACGAGACTCAAACTATCCATTTGGGGGAGGGAAGGGGTAGTTTACCTTGATGCACAGGAAAATCGACTTTAAATCGCCATAAACAGAGAGGAATTTTGTATCTAAGTTTAAACACTGTTGCCAGCTACTCTAAATATACTGATATTCCTGAGGGAAATGCTTTATCAACAAATTTGCCTCGATGTAAATTAATTGTTAAATATATAAATCAGACATGCCATACCTCTACCATTTGGCTTAATGTATCAATGTGATCATATGCAATGTTTTCTTTCTGGCCATAGGTAATTTAGAATCTTGATAATGATATTACCAATCTTAATGAATCCTGATCAATGTAATCAATATCCCACCGACTCAGTATTAACTGTGACTCTCATGCTTGAGGTAAGTCATCCACAGATCGACATATTTTGACACTACAAAGGTAATCTAAGCATCTAAATAATAATAGTTTACTACTTCTGTTAATCTAATTTGTCGCTAGTTTGTAGTTTGCTAACAAACAGTGTATGTTATATATTATATAGTATGACCTGTACTATTATTTTATTCATACCAATAAAGTGGGTGGAGAGAGAGAGAGAGAGAGAGAGAGAGAGAGAGAGAGAGAGAGAGAGAGAGAGAGAGAGAGAGAGAGAGAGAGAGAGAGAGAGTGAGAGAGAGAGAAAGAGAGAGAGTGTGAGAGAGAGAGAGAGTGAGTGACGTTTCAGTTACTGAAAGAGGGAATCTACTGTTCATTACGAATTAGTTTCGGGAACATTATTGTATGAACAAGTAAAAGTAAATAAGTTTAACATTCGTCACTGTATGTTATAGAACGTCTCCTCCTCCCATTGTGTCCTACCCTTTTAACACTACGACAAGCTCCCTCCCTTCCCATCAAGCTGCGCCATCTATGGGGCAAAATCTTCGATTGATTCAGGGAGGGGAGTGTCAGGAACAATCTTGGTACCTGCTGGAGCAAAGAAACCAAAATACCTGGACCTTGCAGAGAAGCAGCAGCGCATCACTTGCTGCTTCCCAATGTGTGACAGTATCACACATTTAAACAAAATTAAGCTGAGTCGTGATGGCTGGCACCTTGATCACAGTGATGAACATGATGCCTATGAGTTTAGCACCCTAGTACCCCGCGAAGCCCTCACACAAAACACAAATGGTGACAATCCCACCATTATACTAAAGCTTTCAAACTACTGGTATCAGTGCGCTAGAAAGTACCAAACAATAGTACGTTTGGATACTTTCATTAAGGGAGTGATTGTGGAGGGGAACCGTGTACATTTGACTTTTAAGCAAATTAAAGTAGGAGGCGGTCTGAGATACTTCAATAAGTCAGAGTGAGCAGAGAGTGCGAAGGAAGTCGCCATTAAAAAGTCATCCTCACCTCCTTGATATATAAAGTCATCCTCACCTCCTTGATATATAAAGTCATCCTCACCTCCTTGATATATAAAGTCATCCTCACCTCCTTGATATATAAAGTCAAAATTATGAATCAGTGGACATAATTAAAGATAATCGAGATTCTCATGGTTGACCTGTGATTCTCATGGTTGACCAGTGTTCTCATGGTTGACCTGTGATCTCCGGCGAAGTCTTTTTCATTATATTCTGGCTATATGTATACGATGTTGTGCAGTTTAAGAAGGATCTGTGGTAGTGAAATGGGTTAATTGAGGTAGTTCAAAGCCTTATAATTGCTAGAGATGCTTCCTAAACTGAATAATACCATCTAATAGTTGCCAGAATATAATGAAAAAGACGTCGGCGGTACTGAAGGGGTTAAGTAGTAATGAGAGATGTGCGCCCAGACATAATCGAACACGTAAGGGGAAGTAGGCTATTGGATTTGTCAATATCCATAATTTGTCCATCAACTTTTCTGAGATCGTTTGCTTTGATATCGGATAATCAGGTGAAGGTAGACTATTAAAAGTAGCCAAATTCTTATACAACTCATGCACTCTCTCTCTCTCTCTCTCCCCCCCCCCCTGTCTCTTTCTCTCTCTCTTTCTTCCCCCCCCCCCCTATCTCTCTCTCTCTCTCTCTGCTATAATTTATTTGTGAGACTGGAAATAACGACTTAACCCATTGAAGCTCTGACGCGTTTTTGCAGTTTATTGGGGCTATCATTAGACGATTTTATGCAGCTTAGGAAGGATCTGTGGGTATTTAAAGGGTAAGACTATCTCAATCAACACTCTGAATTCCACATACCCTTCCTAATCTGAATAAAATCGTCTAATAATTACCAGAAAACAGAAAAGAAATGCGTATTGGATCTTGAAAGGGTTAAATGCATGACCATTTACTGGAGCACTACCCTACCGGTTTTATTACTACACTGGACCAGAATAATTTACAACACCCTGGCCATGATTACCTGATGATGGAGTTGACGAGAGAGAGAGAGAGAGAGAGAGAGAGAGAGAGAGAGAGAGAGAGAGAGAGAGAGAGAGAGTACAAAGGAAATCAAGCAACAACAGGTCTAGTAATTCTTCTAGGCTGCTTGTCCTCCAAAACACTGAGGATCAAGTGTCCAAACAGTGGTTTAGAGTGGGTAAGGGAACATTGGAAAGGGAATTACTGCCCTGGAACTAATGTCCGTGGCAGGATTAGGAAGTTAGTAGAGGACAGATGGGTTAGTAACTGAGGGGAGGATAAAATAAAGTTATTCATTTACAAACGCAGTCAGTCGCGGGTTTGATGAGAGATATTTGTCTAGGCGGAGTTTAAATGAATCAACGGTGATGCAGTCTATAACGTTTCGGGGAAGCCCATTCCACAAGTTGACAACTCGATTGAAGAAGAAATTCTTAGATTCGTGCGAGTTAAAAGATTTACCAATAATTTTGCAACCGTTTCCCCGCGTGTAATTAGATTGGTCGATACTGAAGTACTTACTACAGTTCATATTGTCGATGCCTTTGATGATTTTGAACACTTGAATTAAGTCACCTCTTAATCTGCGCTGGGTTAAAGGAAATAGATTTAATTCTCTAAGACGCTCTTCGTATGGTTTGTTCTTTAGGCTAGGTATCATTTTGGTAACTCTACGTTGAACTCGTTCTAGCTTGTTTATATCTTTTTGGTAATAAGGGCACCAGGATTGAACGCAGTATTCCAGAAGAGGGCGGACTAAGGAATTGTAAAGGGTTAGGATAACTTCTTTGGATTTATGCTCAAATGACTTTTTTTTTTTTTTTTTTTTTTTTTTTTTTTTTTTTTCTATATTCCAACTACTCCCTCTCGGGCATAGGCTGAGAGCCTGTACATTCCACCGCTCAACACGGTGAAGCCCGTGAGGTCTTGTTCCAGTCTGGGGAGTGAGACATGTGAAGC
>CM064536.1:14483139-14863784 GCA_032716605.1 Paralithodes platypus | reverse complement strand
GTGCTAGAGAGAGGGTGGGTGGGTAGCTTTGGTGTGTGTGTGTGTTTGTGTGTGTGTGTTTGTGTGTGTGTGTTTGTATGTGTGTGTGAGATATGAGGGAATTATAAGGGTAAACACTATCTCAATTAACCCTCTGTCTTTCACACACTCTTCCTAATCTTAATAAAATCGTCTAATAACAACCAGAACACATATCAGTCCGAGGAAGTTTCTATACTTTATAATCTCCTGGATGACCTGGATGTGGGTGAATTTGTATTTTGTTTTTGTGTGTTCATTGTTTTCTGTTGTATTGTCCCTATTCTGGCTCTGTATTGGGTCCCCCCCCCCAAAAAAAAAAAGAAAAAAAAAAAAAAAAAAAAAAATAATAATAATAATAATAATAATAATAATAATAATAAATAAAAAAATAAATACATAACAATAAAACTAAAATAGGAAAACTGGGGATTCGACCTGAGTATATAGATAGAATAATCTTCTTGTGAATTATGACGCTTATTACCAGTTTATTATAGCTATCTCCAGACGATTATTCTTTGTTTTTGTCATGTGATTGAGGGAGGCAAAAGGCAGAATTGCCTATAGCGAGTGCCTCCCCCATAGTTGAAAGAGTGACAGGGTCAAAATCAAGGGACGATCGAGCCAAAATGCCTGGACACAAGGAGTTTGAAGCAATTTAAGTCATAGGAAGAGGGAAAGACTGATTCTGGGAGAGAGTTCCAGAGCTCAGCTGTTGAGTAGAAGAAAGTTTGAGAGTAACGTTTCACTCTTGGGTTAGAGAGTTGCACAGAGTAGCGGTGGGGATTGAGTTGCAAGATGGGTACCACGTGCCCTACGTAAAGGATGTGGTATGCACTGGGAAAGCTCTGAGGAACACTGATTATTATAGTAGCGATAGAATAGCGAGAGAGATGCAACATTGCGGCGGAGAGAGAGAGATTGCAGAGAGTTGGTGAGTGGACGGGAGTTAATGATACGAAAGGCCTTCCTTTTAACTTTGTCTAGGAGAGCAGTGTGAGAGGAACCTCCCCACACATGTGAACAATACTCAATACAGCTTTGGAAGGCCTCTTGGAATCAAAGGGGTGCAAACTGTCTCAACCTCCCCTCTGACTATCCCACAAGTCCTTCCTAAGCTGGACAAAAGCGTCTAAGGGGATAGTACTCGCTTTTTATGGACCCCCTTCTCCCTCATGCTTAGTTTCGAGATTTTAAGAAGTTCGTTCTGTTAGTTTGGCGATTTATAACAAACCCCAATGCACTTGAATAAACTAATGAAGGCATATGGCCCTTCCGGGGTTTGAACTCGGGACACTACACCCAGAACCCTTGATCTATAGCTGTGTATTGGCTGAAGGAAACCAACTGTATATAATAATATCACAAGTATATATACTCATTTTCTTTCTTTTAAGGGGGTAGTGGATATTGTTTGGTCTACTGATTTATTGATTTATCTACTTATTCGTTTCCTCGCTAGGCCGCCATCAAACTTAAACAAACGCCCCCTAGACCCCCTTTCAACATAATTTTGTAAATTTTTCGGTAGCAAAATGTCCAGGCCAGGCTTGCTATCACTTGCTAGGAAAATATCGACACTTAAATCGCACAAAGGGTCTTAACATTGACAAAGAAATGGAGTGAAAGGTCTTAAAATCGCCAAACTAATGAGCCGAAACGTCTTAAAATCTAATAAACTAATGGGGCTAAACATGAAGGACAAGGGGGGGGGGACCAGAAAAACGAACCATCCCCCTTTAACCCGTACAGTACCGGTGCCGTCCTCTTAACTTTATGCTAGCTACTATTAGACGATTATGTTCAGTTTGAGAAGGACCTCTAGCAATAATTAAGCTTCAAACGATCTCAACCAATCCTCTTAACTACCGCAGATCCTTCCTAAGCTACATACAATCGTCTAAATATAGGTAGAATAAAAGATAACACACGTCGCTGGTACTAAAAGGGTTAAAATATCCGAAAGGCACCCAGACCAATTCTTTTTCGTCCTCGTTTCCACCACCACCACATTTGCAAGCTCAGTGTGGCCAAACATTTCAACTCCAATTCTCTTTAGCTCGGTTTTCAGTTTCACTTTTCTTTGGGGGAGAAAATCGTCGTGGATATCTTAAGGCTTTGGGTTTCTCATAATATGAAAAGGTTTGCAGAAAATCCTTGCAGTTCTTTATGTTTTTCTATTAACTTTGATCATAATTTATTATAAACAACTTTTTAGAGAATTTCAATGTTTTATATCATTCTTCATGTTATACCTGCCTACATTTGTATTATTCGTTGTGATGAGTAGTGTTGCTGATGATGATGGTGTCAATTTTTTTACGGCAAGCGATAACGAGCCTCTATCGAAAAATTTACAAATTTTTCTTGAAAAGGGGTCTAGGGGGTGTTTTTCTAAGCTTGATGGAGGTTTAGCGAGGAAACTAAGATATATTAATACATAGACCAAAAACCAAGCACTACTCCCTTGAATCCACCATCCCAGACCTCCACTATCCAATCATACGCACTTCATCCTTCCTCCCATCCTAACTCGTCATAGAATCACCTTAAATTTATGCTGCTTATCTTCAATCATGCTCTCTCTCTCTTTCTCTTTCTCTCTCTCTCTCTCTCTCTCTCTCTCTCTCTTGCCTTTGACAAAGTTCCCCCACACACGTTTACTGCTAAAACTAAAAGCGCATGGAATACAAGACGGTGTGTTGAAATGGATAGAAAATTGGCTCAGCGACAGAAAGCAAAGAGTAGTCATAAACGGTAAGGCATCTAAATGGACCAATGTAAGTAGCGGGGTACCCCAGGGATTGGTACTAGGTCCAATTATCTTTCTAATTTACATCAACGACATAGATGAGGGTCTCACCTGTACAATCTCAAAATTTGCTGACGATACAAAAATTGCAAATAGCGTACTCTCAAAAGAACAAGTTGACGATATGCAACACAATCTAGATAAATTGTCATGTTGGGCCCAAATTTGGCAAATGAGTTTCAATGCGGATAAATGTAAAGTACTACATATCGGATACCTAAATGAGAAAGCAAACTATTCGATGAATGGCACTCAGCTTTAGAATGTAAACAGAGAAACCGATCTGGGAGTAACAATATCGAGTAACCTAAAACCGAGTCAACAATGTTCAGAAGTTGTTAAGAAGGCAAACAAAATAATTGGCTTTATAGGCAGGTCATTTGAGCATAAATCCAAAGAAGTTATCCTAACCCTTTACAATTCCTTAGTCCGCCCTCTTCTGGAATACTGCGTTCAATCCTAGTGCCCTTATTACCAAAAAGATATAAACAAGCTAGAACGAGTTCAACGTAGAGTTACCAAAATTATACCTAGCCTAAAGAACAAACCATACGAAGAGCGTCTTAGAGAATTAAATCTATTTCCTTTAATCCAGCGCAGATTAAGAGGTGACTTAATTCAAGTGTTCAAAATCATCAAAGGCATCGACAATATGAACTGTAGTAAGTACTTCACTATCGACCAATCTAATTACACGCGGGGAAACGGTTGCAAAATTATTGGTAAATCTTTTAACTCACACGAATCTAAGAATTTCTTCTTCAATCGAGTTGTCAACTTGTGGAATGGGCTTCCCCAAAACGTTATAGACTGCATCACCGTTGATTCATTTAAACTCCGCCTAGACAAATATCTCGCATCAAACCCGCGACTGACTGCGTTTGTAAATGAATAACTTTATTTTATCCCCCCCTCAGTTACTAACCCATCTGTCCCCTACTAACTTCCTAATCCTGCCACGGACATTAGTTCCAGGGCAGTAATTCCCTTTCCAATAATCCCTTACCCACTCTAAACCACTGTTTGGACACTTGATCCTCAGTGTTTTGGAGGACAAGCAACCTAGAAGGCTCACTAGATCTGTTGTTGCTTGATTTCCTTTGTACTCCTATCTCCCCTTTCTTTTACTTCTCTCTATCTCTTGTTTATCCACTTGATTGTTTTCCTCTTCTGTATCTCCCTGTCTGAGGATGCTATAAAACATTTCTTTTGTATTTTCCTTTGTATTAATCTTGTTAATCTTGGTTATTATGTACCTGTTCTGCGTTTTTCTCCTTGGCTTATGTCACCTCTTCTCTACCTTTTATTCTGATAGTCTGTTTTAATCCTTCTCACTCACTCACTCTCTCTCTCACCATTGATTTACAGCCACTGTCTCCTTCTCGCCTCCACTGACCCATATCCTTCACACACTCTCACAATTCACTGTTTTCATACCGTTTCTAATATCCTGAGTGGTCGTGCGATCGTGACTTTATTGATAGATAGATACATAGATACAGAGAGAGAGAGAGAGAGAGAGAGAGAGAGAGAGAGAGAGAGAGAGAGAGAGAGAGAGAGAGAGAGAGAGAGAGAGAGAGAGAGAGAGAGAGAGAGAGAGAGAGTCACGAGGGCACGACCACTCAGGATATTAGAAACGACCCATTACTTAGGCAATTTTAAGACCTTCCGCCCCATTCCTTTGTCAATATTTAGACCTTTCGTGCTATTTAGGTGTCGATTTTTTTCCTGCGAACGACAGTGAGCCTGTAATTTTAGAAGAAAAATGTACAAATTAATCTAGAAGGGGGATGAAATGGATGTGTTTTAAAGCTTGATGGAGGTCTAGGGAGGAAATAATAATAATAATAATAATAATAATAATAATAGGCTATATAGATAAGCAAATAAATCCACCCATCCCCCCTTAAGCCGCCTCTCTCCCCGCCCACTTTACGACGCTAAGTAAGGTCGTATGTCAGCGGGGTCTGTGTGGGCTCCGTGATTTGTTGTGGCCATTACGACTCCTTTACGACCTGTGTGTGGTGCAGTGGGTCCCGGTGCCACTCACACTCCAAAGGTCAGGGGTTCGATTCCGGGGTTCGTAAAAATGGATTAGATTAGACTTGAATATAACCGTGTGTTTCGCAAAGTCTGGTGGACAATTCTGAAACCCCTTGAGCTCGATGACGATTCTTTGTATCTTATTCTGGTTACCACTAGATGGTGATTTTCTTTAGCCTAGATGTGTGTGAATGTGTATTTTATTTGTGTGTGTTCATTGTTTTCTGTTGTGTTATCCCTATTCTGGCTCTGTCTCGAGTCAGTCACCCCTCAAAACAAAAAGAGAAAACAAAAGGAAAAGAAGGGAAAACAAAATAGGCAAAGTGGGGATTGGGCTTGAGTATATAGAATAGATCGAATAGAATAGGTACCCCTCATTAATTAAGAAGCCTGTTAATTACTGGAGGGCCTTTTAAAACTGGAAAAAATCGTCTAATAGTAGGCAGAGTAAAGTTTAAATGACGTCGCCGGTACAGAAGAAGTTAAGCCAGGTCCCCCACATTTGGTCCCAACCCAGAGTTCGGTAAAATCATCCAAGGACGGTGCCAGGACGTGTTGACAAACTCCTGTGTGTGACAGTGGCTTATGGGAGCCCACCTCGCTTTTTTGTTTATCTTACTCTCCCTCTCTCATTGGCTTGTATCCATTCTGCCCCATTCAGCCAACTGTTTTAAGACGTTTACCTCCATCCAGGTGTCGCATATATATATATTTTTGTTTGACAGCAAGCTAAATTTGTAAATTTTTCGATAGAAACATTTCTCCGGCCGGATTTCTACATACAATGCTGGCTCGCTATTGGTCGCCAGGAAGAAATTGACACCTGGATGGGGATACACGTGTTAAAACAGTTGGCTGAATGGGGCCGAATGGATACAAGCCTGGGAAAGAGAGAAAAGGAGAGCAAGATAAACAAAAAGCCGGTGACCCGTATACCTTATACTTATCCCTAAATATTTCGAAAGTGTGGTAAAATCCTTATGTATCATAATAAATTACATGAATAATTAAAATATACAAAAATTACTATATTTAAGTCGTACACATTATTCTTGCAAATCTAAAACCAATATTGAAAATAAAATGAGTTAGAATGGACGAGCAATAATGCAACTTGCACATAAATAAACACACACACAGGAATAAAACAAAAATGAAAAATATGAAAATAGTTTAATTCTGCGGAAACTGTAGAAAATCTGCGAGCTTCGACTCTCGGATATTGGAAGGTACTTTAACTTTTACTGGCGTCCGAAACCTCTCTGGGTACGGCGGGGTTTTTAGTGTTATCCATTTATTTACCTTCACTATCACCACCATCACCATTATTACCACTATCATCACCGTCACCACTATCACCCATCACTACGATCACATGCATTATCATCCCCACCTCCACCACCGCATATACCTCTCCATCACTATCACCACCACCACCACCACATATATCTCTCCATCACTAACACCACCACCACCACCACCACCACCACCACTATCACCACCCAACCACCAACACCATCACTATCATCACCACCACCAACGCATACACCTCTCCATCACTATCACCACCACCACCACCACATATATCTCTCCATCACTAACACCACCACCACCACCACCACCACCGTGCACACCACCACCACCATCACTATCACCACCCAACCACCAACACCATCACTATCATCACCACCACCAACGCATACACCTCTCCATCACTATCACCACCACCACCACCACATATATATCTCCATCACTATCACCACCACCACCACCACCACCACATATATCTCTCCATCACTAACACCACCACCACCACCGTGCACACCACCACCACCACCACCATCACTATCACCACCCAACCACCAACACCATCACTATCATCACCACCACCAACGCATACACCTCTCCATCACTATCACCACCACCATCACCACATATATCTCTCCATCACTATCACCACCACCACCACCACCACCATGGCATACACCTCTCCACCACCACCACCATCACCACCATGGCATACACCTCTCCACCACCACCACCATGCCATATACCTCTCCATCACCACCACCCAACCGTCACCACCACCACCACCACCACCACCACCATACCATATACCTCTCCACCACCGTCAGCATATTCTTAAGTCTTTCAGTCTCATTGCGGAAGTGATAATCTTGTCAAATAACATCATGATTCCCTGTGGCTCTCGGGGTCACTAGGATTGACCACTTGCGATGTTTAGGCTATATTATTATTAAAATTACAAATACATCACCATTATGTTGTAAGACCCGTAGTCATAACCAGCCTCGGTTCAGTCTTGCCTCGTCAAGTAATCATCTCTCCCCCTACTACCCATTCATCCCCTCACAATGGAGGCCACTTAGCTCCCTAGAACCTCTTTAATTTACACCCATTACACGAGTTATTCCGTATATTGCGTCGCCCGGTGGAAATTATTGTGTGTTTTCCACCAACCAACTTCACCTCTAAACTCAATTAATGAAATCAACAAATACATGTGGCACTCCAAGGACTCGAACCTAGGGTACTCACATCGAAATTCCGCGCACCTATGCATTACGCTATCAAGACATCAAGTAATGTGGATATATTAAAATTATTTTCCAACTAATGTAACTGTAATTGTAAGGCTTAGTTCATTACAATGTATTATAATTAATTGTAGTGTGCCAAATATAGGTAATATTGAACCTTTCATATCATAGGTTACAGTTTGTTTTTCCTATGTCCACGAAGGAGACATAACGCAAAACTGTCTGTAAACGGCAACCCCCGGACCTAAAAGGGTTAAGGTCGACTAGCAAAAATAGTGTACCGAACGAACGCTATTTCTGTCCTAACCTGTATTTGTTGTGATCCTTTCCAGTATTCCCGAGCCTGTTACCACCCCCCTCCACAACCCTGGTGAGGGAGGTGAACGCCCTAGTGCTGCCATCTGGTGAGGCGGTCTTCACTCAACAGAACAACACGGAACAGAGGGCGCAGGTTGGGACCACCGCTGTCTTGCACTGTTCGGCCTATAACGTCGGGGAGAATACGGTGAGTTATACATAAGAACATAAGAAAATGAGAGTCTGCAGAAAGCCGATTGGCCCACACAAGGCAGATCCCTCTCACACCTAACCCTAATTATATGCCCAGCTCACTAACATCATTAGGACTGACCTCACCGACACGGTCAGAGGTCAGAAAACGAGGGTCTGCAGAGCGCCGGTTGGCCCACACCTGACAGATCCCCCTCACACCCAACCCATGCAGCTTCGAGTAAACCGATTAGTAAAACAGTAGAGATAAATGGTTTTATTGTGATAATGTTTGGACATAACAATAAGAAAACGTGAAAAATGTGGAAAGAACGGTTTGATCGTAACATTATTTGGACAAACAATAAAAAAAAACGTGAAAACGGGAGCGAATAATGGTTTTACTATGATAATATTTAGACATATACAATACAAATAACATGTGAAAACTGGGTCGAAAAATGATTTTATCGTGATATCATTTGGACATACACAAAAACAAACGTGAAATCTGGGTCGAAGAATGATTTTATCGTTATATTATTTGGACGTAAACTGTATCACTGCCCCATAAAACCCAGAGAAACGAGCTTGTTATGAATCAGGTAACGACACATTATATAGCCAATAAAATGTGAGACGTTCAGCTATAAATGGCATTATGAAGAAAGGGAAGGATAATGTTACGATGTTGTCTCTCTTAAGGGGAGATGGGTCGCTTTTCTGGTCCCACTTCTCCCTAATGATTAGCCCCATTAGTTTTCAGATTTTATGACGCCCCAGCTCTTTGTCAATATTAAGACCTTTCGTGCCATTTACGTGTCGATTTCTTTCCTGGCGAGCGATAACGAGCCTGTAATCTTAAGAGGAACCGGCCTTCGTACGGAAATTTTTTCTACCGAAAAATTTAAAAATGATCTTGAAGGGGGTTCTAGGGGGTGTTTTTTACAGATTAATGGAGGTCTAGTGAGGAAACTAAAACAATATATAGGCCTACCTGTAAATAAAGAAAGTAAGACCAAACAATAACCACTATAGGGATATATATTAAGGTATATATTAAGGTATACCACTATCAATATAACTATCTCCTATGACTTTTGTTTTAACCCTGATATTTGACAGTGTATTTCTTCCCCTTCTACAGGTGTCGTGGATCAGACGGCGTGATTACCACCTCCTGACGGTGGGTGCCAACGCCTACAGCAGTGACGATAGGTTCCAGGTCCGATACGTCAAGCCACACCAGGTACGGTAACGGGGGGGTGGGGGGAGAGAGAGAGAGAGAGTACAAAGGAGTACAAAGGAAATCAAGCAACAACAGGTCTAGTGACCCTTCTAGGCTGCTTGTCCTCCAAAACACTGAGGATCAAGTGTCCAAACAGTGGTTTAGAGTGGGTAAGGGAACATTGGAAACAGAACTACTACCCTAGAACTAATGTCCGTGGCAGAGAGAGAGAGGGTGTGGGGTGCGTGAGGGTGTCAGGTGTGTTAGGGGGGGGGGGGGGGGGGGCAGCAATCGTACTAACGTGTTTTTTTTTTTTTTTTTTTGCGGGATCAATGCGTTCCATTGAATCCATGTGACAATTTAGATGGGTCAAAATGCCATCAATCGAGCTTCCACGACTACTCATAATATATTTTACCCTAATATAGAATCACAAGCATAACCTAACCTAAGCTTTAAAACTGTAGCCTATCTTGAAACTCTCCAGATATATTTCGAATTGAAGCATTAAACATAACCTGAATACAATGTTTGCATCTCTAACATTTGTTAAAAAACTAAGTATATCTATCTGCGGACAAAATCTGCTTATTTTGGTAGATTAACTGTAATATATACGGTGTATATATATATATATACCGGTATATATATATACTGTATATATATATATATATAATCACTCGTCTGCTAAACAATGGAGCACAAGGAGTCAACATGAAAACTGCTCAAGATTAAAGAAAGTTGTTTTATATTCTATGGGGTAAACAGACATTTATTTAATCCTCATAAACTAATATTTAATGTGAGCTTAGGCTACAGGAAAGGTACGCGTATATTTACAGACACGACAGACATGTACAGCTGCCTTCACCGCCTACATACACACACAGCCACGCACACACACACGTACACACACACAAGGCCAACTGACCACGTCCAGCAGCAGTAACTATGAACAGAAAAGATTTTGAACAACAGAACCGACAATGAACCGTGATGTAAGATTTAATGTTATACCAGAATTGAACACATTTTGATTTCATGCTCTACTGTCAAAACAAATTACAGTTAACGACTTGTATTTCACTGATCTTGTATGGCAGCATGTTATCACCAAATATTGAAAAGAAGAATAGTATGTAGGTCATATAAAAATAAATAGCACACATTTGAACGGGTAACCCTTTGTGTTAATACCATGTGTATATACTGTATGTGTGTGTATTTTACCTAATTGTATCTTACCTAATTGTAGTATACAGGAGTTGAGCTTTTTAGGCTCGTATTGTCCCGCTTCCTGAGTTACAATGATCTAACTTTGCCTATGTGTGTGTATCTGTGTGTATGTGTGTGTGTACAAGCATTACTAGATTAAGCTTTCTAGAGCTTGAGAGAGTACCTCATACCGTACACCCAGGAAGCCCCAAGCCCTACAGAGCTGTAAGGCTGGGACGAGGCTCAGTGGCCAGCCCTAACTTTTAACACAGCAATTACTCTCTTGGTCTGTGGTGGTGACTCTTTATCACTCTATCCTTTCCTCCGTATCCTGCACCCCTGCCCCCTTTCCCCAGCCTCTCTTCTCCTACATCTCATCCCCTTTTCCTACAACCCGCCCCATTTCCCCCTTCCTCCGTTTCCTACTCCCCATACCCCGTCCCCCTTCTTCTAACCCCCTTCCCCAGCCCCCCGCCCGGAGACACACGCCCCTCGCCCTAAGTGCTGACAAGGGAGAGCGAGGAATTTATAGAGCGAGATATAAAAGACGACTGAATCCCCCCTCCCTCGGCCGTAAACATAAAGGAACAAACAGCTTTATACACGTAGGTTTTATTGTCGGCTTCCTCTCATACCAACCTTCTCAAAACAGGGCACATAAAACCCCACTTCTTAACTTCACAGGAAGGGAAGATTTTAATGTGAGACTTTACATGTAGAGAATATTTAATGATTTGTTTGTAGTACGTGAATGGTTACATCGTTGTTTGTATTGTATTTGGCACGCGCACGGGCCCACACACTCATATATACAGTACACACACACTCTAGCTCACTCTCTCTCTCTCTCTCTCTCACACACACACACACACACTCACTCTCACACACATACACTAACACACACACACTTTTCTTTTCACGTGTGATATTGATGGGAGAAATTTGTTTGCAAGCTGTGATGACAGGTGGTGTGCAGTCAGTCTAGCCAGGACAGGTGGTGTAGTGTATGTGTAGGTTGATGGGACAGGTGGTGTAGTCTATGTGGATAGGTTGATGGGACAGGTGGTGTAGTCTATGTGTAGGTTGATGGGACAGGTGGTGTAGTCTATGTGGATAGGTTGATGGGACAGGTGGTGTAGTCTATGTGTAGGTTGATGGGACAGGTTGTGTAGTCTATGTGTAGGTTGATGGGACAGGTGGTGTAGTCTATGTGTAGGTTGATGGGACAGGTGGTGTAGTCTATGTGTAGGTTGATGGGACAGGTGGTGTAGTCTATGTGTAGGTTGATGGGACAGGTGGTGTAGTATGTCACTTTGATCTCCCTCACCCCTTTAACCTCTCTACAGAAGTGTCGCTTTACTCGCATCTCAGTATTGTTACCCCGCTTCAAATACGGCCTTTTATCATACAGTCTTCCTTCACAATACTCTACTGTAAATATAGTTACTTACATACAATCTCAAAACTAATGTGACTAAACACGTGGGAGAAGGGGTGCCAGACCCCCCCCCCCCCCTTAAAATACCACACCGACTGGGGAGCGGCCGGTCTGAGAGAGTATTGGAATTCGTGTGATGGGTCTCATTTAATTAAACTATTTTTTTAACCCTTTCTCCTTCAATTGGATTCACATAACGGCGGTCCGGATTGTGTGCATTTGATTTAACCCTTTGAAGATTGTGACGCATTTTGACTGTTCTTTCTGGTTATCATTAGACGATTCTATACAGTTTTAAAAGGATCTGTGGGAATTATACGTGTAAAGACCGTCTCCCTTTCAAGATTGTTACGTATTTTGACTGTTCTTTCTGGTTATCATTAGACGATTCTATACAGTTTAAAAAGGATCTGTGAGAATGATAAGTGTAAAGACTATCTCAATTAACCCTCTGACTTCCATATACCCTTTCTAATCTGAATGAAATAGTCTAAATATAGCCGGAAAACAGAAAACAAATGCGCATTAGATCTTGAGAGTTGATTTAATAGTGTATTTCTTATTGATTCACATAGGTATACTGTTTTATAGTAATATATTTCGTGCTTTGCTCTTATACCGGGTGGACGGGTATCGTCAGCCTTGGTCGACAACCCACCTAGGGGAGTAAACTTTATATGGATTAGCTGTTGAATAATAGTTCTAAAAATATACTTAAAGAACCTCTGAGTACGACTGGACACTTAAGTTGAGTGGTCAATCCTGTAAATACTTTAATAAACTGGCACGGGAAAGGTCCGCTTGGGGGCGTTTTGTGTATGGCCACCCTCATAAAGGGGAGTAAGGCATCCGGCAATAGATAGGCTAGATAGATATAATTCCTTTTAAGGGTAGATGGGTCGTTTTTCTGGTCCCCCTTCTCCCTCATGTTTATCATCCTTATTTTTCAGATTTTAAGACGTTCGGCTCATTATTTTGAAGAACAGTTAGAACAAA
Organism: Paralithodes platypus; assembly: GCA_032716605.1. Lineage (NCBI taxonomy): Eukaryota > Metazoa > Arthropoda > Malacostraca > Decapoda > Lithodidae > Paralithodes > Paralithodes platypus. Next base: position 14,850,981 of record CM064536.1, on the reverse strand, counting down.
TTAATGGCCAGTAAAATTCCACACCTATTCCCTGGCTGACCCTTCCCATATGGTAGAAATATTAGCTCGATGACTCTAGTCGTTTGTGAGTTAGGGAGGTTAATGTTTAACCCTCCGAGGGGCAGAGCGCGATTCACGTGGTTTGTAGCATATTTTAAACTTTGCAATAACCCAGATGTACCTTGAAACTAATAATTTAGTTACTCCAAACCGCCTTAGTTTTCTTTCAATGAAAGTTTACAGAAAACTACTTCTAGAGGAGTAACTTAATTACATTTTCATATGTGGACATAATTTAAAAACAAAATATGTAAAGCTGGTTTTGTGCTACTTATTTGGAACAGGGTACAGTACTGAAAGTTGATAATCAATTTAGTAATAAACAAACTAATCAGTACACAAATAATGATGTCTCTCTGTTCCCTCAGAACTGGCAGCTTCACATCCGGTACGTGCAAGCTCGTGACGATGGTGTGTACGAGTGTCAGATCTCCTCCCACCCTCCTGTCAGCCTACTGTCAACACTACACGTCCTAGGTCAGTACATAGAGGGTCAGATCTTCCCCTATTGTGTGTGAGTGTCAGATCTTCCCCTATAGTGTACGAGTGTCAGACCTTCTCCCACCCTCCCGTCAGCCTACTGTCAACACTACACGTCCTAGGTCAGTACCGTACATAGAGTGTCAGATCTCCTCCTATAGTGTAAGAGTGTCAGATCTTTCCCTATAGTGTATGAGTGTCAGATCTTCCCCTATAGTGTATGAGTGTCAGATCTTCCCCTATAGTGTAAGAGTGTCAGATCTTCCCCTATAGTGTATGAGTGTCAGATCTTCCCCTATAGTGTAAGAGTGTCAGATCTTCCCCTATAGTGTATGAGTGTCAGATCTTCCCCTATAGTGTAAGAGTGTCAGATCTTCCCCTATAGTGTAAGAGTGTCAGATCTTTCCCTATAGTGTAAGAGTGTCAGATCTTCCCCTATAGTGTATGAGTGTCAGATCTTCCCCTATAGTGTAAGAGTGTCAGATCTTCCCCTATAGTGTATGAGTGTCAGATCTTCCCCTATAGTGTATGTGTGTCAGATCTTTCCCTATACTGTAAGAGTGTCAGATTTCCTCCCTCTCTCCCGTTATATCAGTAAAGCATGATAATATTTGTAGTGTGTACTTATATCACTTATAGTAGCCGTTTGTTACAAGTTCACGGTAAAATTGTCCCCCTAGAATGTCTGTCTTTTGACGATGTTTAACCCCTTCTGTACCGGCAACGTCTCTTTAATTTTATTCTAGCTATAGTCAGACGAATTTGTGCAGTTTAAGAAGGATCTGTGGTAGTGAAAATGGCTAAGTGAGATAGTTAACGAAGTTGAAAAGATGGCACCGATACTAAAAGGGTTAAAGGGTTAAATGACAGCAATTAAAGGAAGGAAAAAGTGAAAGAGGCGGAAAGAGAGCGGCATTAAAATACCTGTTTTTGTAAAGGTGGGACAAAAATAAACGCAAATTCAGGAGCGGTGAAAATTGAGAGCCTTTTCGTGTTACTGCTAGAGGGGGTGGTAGGGGGTGGGAGAGACAAAGAAAACGGGGAGTGAGGATGGGGAACTGAGTAGAAAAGTTTATCATATGTTTACATAGATATACTGACCACACAGACCCTAAGATACAAGCGAAATGGTCAGTGGAGATAGCCAGAAAAAAACAAAAAAACATGAGAAAGCGCGAGCATAGTACAAAGGAGTACAAAGGAAATCAAACAACAACAGGTCTAGTGACCCTTCTAGGCTGCTTGTCCTCCAAAACACTGAGGATCAAGTGTCCAAACAGTGGTTTAGAGTGGGTAAGGGAACATTGGAAAGGGAACTACTGCCCTGGAACTAATGTCCGTGGCAGGACTAGGAAGTTAGTAGGGGACATATGGGTTAGTAACTGAGGGGGGGATAAAATAAAGTGATTCATTTACAAACGCAGTCAGTCGCGGGTTTGATGCGAGATATTTGTCTAGGCGGAGTTTAAATGAATCAATGGTGCTGCAGTCTATAACGTCTCGGGGAAGCCCATTCCACAAGTTGACAACTCGATTGAAGAAGAAATTCTTAGATTCGTGTGAGTTAAAAGATTTACCAATAATTTTGCAACCGTTTCCCTGCGTGTAATTAGATTGGTCAATAGTGAAGTACTTACTACAGTTCATATTGTCGATGCCTTTGATGATTTTGAACACTTGAATTAAGTCACCTCTTAATCTGCGCTGGGTTAAAGGAAATAGATTTAATTCTCTAAGACGCTCTTCGTATGGTTTGTTCTTTAGGCTAGGTATCATTTTGGTAACTCTACGTTGAACTCGTTCTAGCTTGTTTATATCTTTTTGGTAATAAGGGCACCAGCATTGAACGCAGTATTCCAGAAGAGGGCGGACTAAGGAATTGTAAAGGGTTAGGATAACGTCTTTGGATTTATGCTCAAATGACCTGCCTATAAAGCCAATTATTTTGTTTGCCTTCTTAACAACTTCTGAACATTGTTGACTCGGTTTTAGGTTACTCGATATTGTTACTCCCAGATCGGTTTCTCTGTTTACATTCTTAAGCTGAGTGCCATTCATCGAATAGTTTGCTTTCTCATTTAGGTATCCGATATGTAGTACTTTACATTTATCCGCATTGAAACTCATTTGCCAAATTTGGGCCCAATGTGACAATTTATCTAGATTGTGTTGCATATCGTCAACTTGTTCTTTTGAGAGTACGCTATTTGCAATTTTTGTATCGTCAGCAAATTTTGAGATTGTACAGGTGAGACCCTCATCTATGTCGTTGATGTAAATTAGAAAGAGAATTGGTCCTAGTACCGATCCCTGGGGTACCCCACTACTTACATTGGTCCATTTAGATGCCTTACCGTTTATGACTACTCTTTGCTTTCTGTCGCTGAGCCAATTTTCTATCCATTTCAACACACCGTCTTGTATTCCATGCGCTTTTAGTTTTAGCAGTAAACGTTTGTGGGGAACTTTGTCAAAGGCCTTTTGAAAATCAAGGTATATAATATCTACAGCTTTACTCTCATCGTAGAGGTTGAGGATATCGTGGAAGAAGTCTAAGAGGTTTGTTATACAGGAACGTTTTTTACGAAAGCCGTGTTGAGTATCTTTAAGTATGTTATTTTCCTCTAAGTGATTTACGAGTCTGTCTCGAATGACCATTTCTAGCATTTTACATACAACTGAGGTTAAGCTAATTGGACGATAGTTACTGGGTAGGGATTTGCTGCCTTTTTTGAATATCGGTGTTACGTTGGCTATCTTCCACTGATCAGGCATAGTTCCAGACTGCAAGGATTTATTGAATAGTAATGTCAGTGGTTTGGAGAGCTCATCCTTAGCTTCCTTTAGAACTCTAGGCGAGATTGTATCAGGTCCAGGCGTTTTATTTACCTTGAGTTTATCTAAACAATTCAATACTTCTCTCTCTGTAACGGTGATATTGCTTAGAACATCTGAATTATCAATCTGAATCGGCGATGGTGTAGGGATATCACTGAGGTCTTCTGTTGTAAAAACTGATGCAAAGAAGGTATTGAGGGCATTACTCATTTGTACTTCGTCTTTGGTGTATTCTCCATTTTCATCGACTAACGGTCCAACAGTTGAAGTAACTACTTTTTTCTTTCTGATATAACTATAGAATTCTTTCGGGTTTGTGTTACTTTGATTCGCAATATGTAACTCTAGGGTCTTTTTACTTTGTTTAATTAACTTTTTGGCTTTGCGTCGTAGCTCTACAAATTTCACCCGTTCTTCGTCATTTTGTGAGGATTTTAATCTATCATTAGCAAATTTTTTAGCAAGCAGGCAGTTTGAAATATCTTTATTCCACCATTTGGGCTTATTATTATGGCCTGGACGCCGTATTTTCGATGGTATGCAGTCTTGCACTGCTTTTAGGTAAGTGGTTTTGAATAACTTCCAAGATGTATTTATGTCGTTATTGTTAATTAAAAAGCTCCAGTCAGTTTCTTTATACATAGCTCTAAGTTTATGAAAGTTTGCTTTCTTGAAATTAGGGACTTTTTCGATGCTACTATTTGGTTCGTTACTAGTAAAGTTTAAAGTGAAAGTTATCGTACGATGGTCGCTGTTACTGAATTCATCACCAACATTCAAATTCTCTATTAATTCTTCTTTTGTTGCAAGTACAATGTCAAGAACGTTATTACCACGGGTCGGTGTTCGAACAAATTGATAAAGCGAACTCTCTTGCAAGTTCGCATACAAGTCATGTCCGGAGTGTGAAGTAAGAGTATCGCCCCACTTGGTCACAGGTAAATTAAAGTCGCCAAAAAATTACGGTATCTTGTGAGTTACTTACATCTGCAATTTGTTCGTAAATTTCTCGATCAGTTTGCACTGATTGAGCTGGAGGTCTGTATATTAACGCAAGTATTATTTTTGTACCTTTATTATTCTTTATTAGCACAAAAGATGTGTCGACGTTCACAATTTGAGGTTTTGACAAGAGGGTAGGGTGAAGACTTTCTTTGATATAAAGTAAAACGCCACCTCCATTTCGATTTATTCGGCTTTTCTCAAACATTACATAACCGGGAATTGAATACTCTGCTAAAAAGTCTATCTTCTGTATTGAGCCAAGATTCTGTTATGCCAATCACATCATAATTTTCTGTAAACACTAGCTCCTCTAAATCTGAAAATTTATTGCGTATGCTACGAGCGTTTGCATAGAAAACCTTTAAATTTGTTATTTTAGAACTCACGGAACGCTCTTTAATAATATTGTTGGTTCTTGTCGGATCTACATGTATGTTCATGGCTGTCCTCGGTCCTCGCTGTCTTCGGTCCTTATCGCTGGTGGTCCTCGGTTGCCTCTGTTTTTTGCTTGGCGTTGGATGATTTATGTCACTGCTGCTTCTTCTCGGATGGCGTTTTTTGATCCATGGCTGCGGACTGCTTCGTGTAGGAGACGACCCATGCGTGCTGAACCCACAGGATTTAGATGAGTGCCATCCTTGCGGAACAGAGTAGGCTGGTTATAGAAATTATCCCAGAGGTTGATGAATTAAACTTCTTCCTTCAGACACAAATATTTTAGTCGGCTATTTGTGCTGAAAGCCTTGTCGTAGAATTTGTCAGGTGCGTCGATCTTGGGGAGAATGCCTGAGATGATGATATTCCTTGACTTGTTTTTGTAGTGCTGGATCATCTTGCGATATTTCTCCATCAACTCTTCGGATCTGGTGCGCATGATGTCATTTGAACCAGCATGGATGACAAAAAGGGTATTTTCGTTTGCATCCTCTGTGGTATCTTTGAAGGCTTCCACAATGTCGTCCAGTCCAGCTCCTGGGATGCAAAATCTTTTTCGTCGATTTGGGACTCTGTCGCAGAACTCTTCGACCTAAAAATGTTCATAGTAAAAGAGGAGTGGAAATAGACGAACGAGAGAATAAGTTACTCAAATAGAAAGAGTGGAAGGCAAGATAGAAAAAGTGGAAGGCAAGATATAACAAGAGATAACAAAAATAAAACTATAAATTATAAGAAAACTAGGAGGGATAGTGACCACCACAATGCCCACCCACCTCACATCCAGGCATGACATTAAATATATACACCAGCTCCCCGGGTCAAGTGCCTGACGGACTATTATTGAGTCCAACTGGCGCCTGATCCCCACTCCTAGCGACCGCGTTATCACTCCTAGTTACTAACCCATCTGTCCCCTACTAACTTCCTAATCCTGCCACGGACATTAGTTCTAGGGCAGTAGTTCCCTTTCCAATATTCCCTTACCCACTCTAAACCACTGTTTGGACACTTGATCCTCAGTGTTTTGGAGGACAAGCAGCCTAGAAGGGTCACTAGACCTGTTGTTGCTTGATTTCCTTTGTACTCCTTTGTACTCTATTCACAAGCATTCTATATTCTAACTGTCTTGATAGCGTAATGCATAGTGCGCGGAATTTCGATGTGAGTATCCTGGGTTCGAGTCCTCGGAGTGCCACATGTATTTGTTGATTTCATTAATTGAGCTTAGATGTGAAGTTGGTTGGTGTAAAAAACATAATAATTAATATAATATAGGCCTACCTGTGAAAACATTAAATCCTGTCACTCACATCACATGTCCCACATTCATGTCTTGGAAAGTTACGTGACAATGGGGTGGTCACTGCCCCTGGTGACTCTATACAGTCTCACAGTCTGCCACATAACAACATAGTAAACAATTAATCTAGATGTAATGAAAATGTGGTTAGCATGTCATTTAAATATTCCTCTTCTTATGCTTTGTGTACTAACAGAAGCGACGTCAGACATCCTGACTGGATCAGAGAAGTATGTGACGCTGGCATTCTGACTGACTATCATTGTACCTAAGTTAAATCAGATCTGTAGCTATCTATTCCACTAATTACCTTATTTCGGGAATGATGGGCATTCTAGTTGACTGCTACTGTTAATAGGAATATATTGAAATGGGAGTTAACATATTATTCAGCTACTCTTCTTTGTTGTGAACTGAGAGGCGACGTTAGAGATCCTTGGAGGGCCTGAGAAGTACTACTGGCTATAACTGTTGCCAAGATGAATAAGATCTGCTAGTGTTAGTCAGAATATACTGAAAGGGGAGTTAACATGTCATTCAGCTATTCTTCTACTTTGTACAAACAGAGGCGACGTCAGAGATCCTTGGAGGGCCTGAGAAGTACGTGCCTGTGGGGTCGTCACTGAGGCTGGTGTGTGTGCTGAGAGACAACACTCAACCACCAACATATGTCTTCTGGTACCATGGCAACCATATGATCAACTACCTGGCTACCAGGCAGGTTAGTACTATGTCCTCTGATACTATGACAACCACATGATTACTACCTGGCTACCAGACAAGTTAGTATTATGTCTACTGGTACCATGACAACAACCTGGCTACCAGACAGGTTAGTACTATGTCTACTGTTACCATGACAACCACATGATCAACTACCTGGCTACCAGACAGGTTAGTACTATGTCTACTGTTACCATGACAACCACATGATCAACTACCTGGCTCCAGACAGGTTAGTATTATGTCTTCTGGTACCATACATACCCCCCTCCCCCACCAACACTACATACACACACACACACACACACACACACACAGGTTTAGCATACAAATTGTCCTGCCACTGGTTATCAATCAGGTAAAGTGAAACAGTTACAGACTTTACACAGGCTCCTACAGCACACTGTATGTGGTACTAATGTTACAGATGTATGATACAGCTACAGTTTTGAGCACTAATATAATAATTATAATAATAATAATAATAATAATAATAATAATAACAATAAAGTAGATGCTCATAATCGTCTGGTTACTTATATAGCGCCCATATCTCCTCCTTTGAGGATTCACAAGCGCTTGACCGAATTAATCAACCAGAGACCATTACCCATCTCCCTTGCTCAAGGGGAGATGGTAACCACCAGTTTTATCTCAGAAAATATGCTAAACCTGAGAGGGGATTGAACGCAAAACTGCTGCGATAGTAGGCAAGGACGCCATCAACGGCTGGCATTCATTCGAATATATGATTCTTATATGTCAAGTTCTGAATCACTTGGTATTATGTGTACGAAGAAGACAAAATACAAAGTTGCCTGTAGCAAGCCCCCCCCCCCCCCCCTCTCCTTTCTCTCTCTCTCCTTCAGAGTTGAAAGAGTGAAAGAGAGCCAAATTCAAGGTACACTCGGCCGCAATTCCGCGTGGGCCACCTAGTCGTAGGGTTTGGGTAAATCCGTTGTGTAGTTTGTTCGCTCTGAATATAGTAAGATCTCACACTCCCCTCCCTAAATCAATCGAAGATTTTGCCCCATGGATGGCGCAGCTTGATGGGAAGGGAGGGAGCTTGTCGTAGTGTTAAATGGGTAGGACACAATGGGAGGAGGTGGCGTTCTATAACATACAGTGACGAATGTTAAACTTATTTACTTTTACTTGTTCATACAATAATGTTCCTGAAACTAATTCGTAATGAACAGTAGATTCCCTCTTTCAGTAACTGAAACGTCACTCTCTCTCTCTCTCTTTTTCTCCACCTACTTTATTGGTATGAATAAAATAATAGTACAGGTCATACTATAAAATATATAACATACACCTTTTGTTAGTAAACTACAAACTAGCGACAAATTAGATTAACAGAAGTAGTAAACTATTATTATTTAGATGAGTTACCTTTGTAGTGTCAAAATATGTCGATCTGTGGATGACTTACCTCAAGCATGAGAGTCACAGTTAATACTGAGTCGGTGGGATATTGATTACATTGATCAGGGATTAATTAACATTGGTAATATCATTATCAAGATTCTAAATTACCTGTGGCCAGAAAGAAAACATTGCATATGATCACATTGATACATTAAGCCAAATGGTAGAGATATGGCATGTCTGATTTATATATTTAACAATTAATTTACATCGAGGCAAATTTGTTGATAAAGCATTTCCCTCAGGAATATCAGTATATTTAGAGTAGCTGGCAACAGTGTTTAAACTTAGATACAAAATTCCTCTCTGTTTATGGCGATTTAAAGTCGATTTTCCTGTGCATCAGGGTAAACTACCCCTTCCCTCCCCCAAATGGATAGTTTGAGTCTCGTTTCACCTTTATTGCTCTCTGACATTAGGTTGAAATTAGTATGGATCTTCATAAAGAGCTCCTTACCAAAACTTCTGCTGAAAATACACACTTCCTACTCGACAGGCTTATCAACATTTATCAGGGTAAATTCTATGACCTTAACTATTCAGCTATAGTATACCAATCTAATTCTTTCTGATTAACTTGCTCTATAGACGAATGCTAATAATTGATGTGTGCTAACCTAGAAACAATAAATAAAATAATTACTAAAGTATATGAAAAATCTGTTGGTATCACGGAAGAGCCAAGTCTGGTTTCTCAGAGAGAGAGAGAGAGAGAGAGAAGTTGCACTGTGTTAATCGATTTATGTAGTAAATAATTATGGTATTGATAAATAATTTGTGCATTACCTTGGTAACAGTGAGACTATGAGTAACTACATGTAAACTCAGGTTATTAGATATCACAAATAGACCAGGGTATACACAGATAATATTATTCCACACATATAGTTATTTATACTGATATGTTATACTCTTTGCATGTGGTTTGTTACATATTGCCAAGTCTGATAATATAAGATAATGTGATACAGGGGGAAATATTTACCTAGAGTAAATTACCCTCGAGAATTGCAATCCATTTTTTCCCCAACACATTATTTCCTTGATCTATTTACTTTACTATGACTGTCTAATAAATATCAATTAAATAAATATAATTACTGAAGTTAATTGAGTATACCTTTATCAATTGTTCATATTACCGCAAACATAATGTTTATCAACAGACAATTAATATTTGTCATTGTAATATTGCATTGCGCAATAATCTTGTATGATCAAGCTACACATTTATTTTGAAATTAATTGAAAAAAAGCTAGATAATCGAATGAGTTACCTCGGCATATAGAAGCTTATGAAGGTGATACTTTCACGTCCACCTCCTCTCGGGAGATAAGGTTGTCTGGCAATAGATGGATATATAGATAGATAGATAGATAGATAAATCAGATTAGCGAGTTCACGAAATATGATATGACATAAAGATTTGTGTGCAATGATTAACCGAAGTTGTAAGAGGAAGCATAAACAAGCGAACAGGGGATCGTCCAAAGGGATCCTAATGCATCATTCATATAAACATAACTATATTTAAGCAAATTAGTGAAATATGCTGAAAATGTGTGCAACACTAATACAAAGTAAAGAGTAAGTAAGGCCATGCCAGTATAAAAAGAGATACAATAATTATAGTACATAAATAAATTTAGCTTTATAATTTTCCACCCGTCCACGAACACAAAACCTCTATGCATTCGTGTCCCGATCGCCCTTTAAGCACACACACACACACACACACACACACTGAAATATCCTAAATTTAGTTATTATACATTCATCCACCAGTCTAAACAATCCCACCACAACTCCTCCACCTCCACCCACCTTGTTAGTCACCTCGCCACCCTTACGTCCCTCCATCCCTTAGTGACAACTATACTCTATTTTTTCCAGCTGATCGTAAATTGAATCTCTTATTAGCTGATTTCTCGATACTTAATGGAAATATATGAAATTACTATGGCTGTGTGTCATATTAATGCCAAGTTTTCAGAATAAACATCATCTTTCGCTACAAAATCTACCTTATAGCCGAGTAACAAAGATAGAAACATGACAATTTACCCTCAGCTGGGAAAAAATAGACTAGAGGATAGAAAAAAGTCCGAGCTCGGAGAGGGAGAGGAAGGTGGACAATTATACATGGCCGCGTCAGTATAATGTTACTTCGTGGTGCTACTTCAAAATATATTCTTCTCAAGTTCTCATCATATTGCTGAATAAATTTTATAATATGATTCATTAAAGGTGTAAATGGATATATATAATAGTGTTACTTTCAACATTCTGTATACCTCTTATAACCTAGAGAGAGAGAGACGTTTCAGTTACTGAAAGAGGGAATCTACTGTTCATTACGAATTAATTTCGGGAACATTATTGTATGAACAAGTAGAAGTAAATAAGTTTAACATTCGTCACTGTATGTTATAGAACGCCACCTCCTCCCATTGTGTCCTACCCATTTAACACTCCGACAAGCTCCCTCCCTTCCCATCAAGCTGCGCCATCTATGGGGCAAAATCTTCGATTGATTCAGGGAGGGGAGTGTGAGATCTTACTATATTCAGAGCGAACAAACTACACAACGGATTTACCCAAACCCTATGACTAGGTGGCCCACGCGGAATTGCGGCCGAGTGTACGTTTGAGTCAAAATGTCTAGAGTCAAATAGTCAGTGAGATATTATGGCCAAATACTGCGATTAAGAAGTAAGAACAAATAGGTATGTACTGTGTATACTCAGGCCCAATCCCCATTTGTCCTTAATGTAACCAATTAGTGACCTGACGAAGCTAGAATATCTACGAAACGTTGTCAATAAAGTGCTCCTCCTCATATGGTGTTTATATTTAATGTAACCCGTGTTTCAGGTCCGCGTCGAGAACAGCGAGGGTCTGAGTGTTCTGTTTCTGAGTAATGTGCGGCATGAAGACTCTGGCAACTACACCTGCGCACCCTCCAACACCAGACCTGCACACATCATCATTCACGTCCTTAAGGGTAAGTGGCGTGTGTATGTAAAGTAACGACAGGTGGGGGTTAAGGGGAGGTTTTTGTTTTTTCTGGACCCCCTTCTCCCATTAGTTTTGAAATTTCAAGACATTCACTCATAAGTGTGGTAATTTTAAGACCTTACGCCCCAAAAGTTACCAATATTAAGATCAATAGTGCCATTTAAGCGTCAATTTTTTCCTGACAAAACAAATGATTAAGCCAGCATACCATAAGTCAAGAATAGTATCAGGACTGGAGTCCCTTTTCTAGAACTCCAGTCCCTTGTATGACTTTGCGAGGAAGATTGAAGTACCCACGGCTGCTCAGTTAGCTGCCTCAAAAGCTACCCAAATTATCATATTGTAATATTAGGCTAATTAGATTGCTACAACTTCCATATATATATATATATATATATATATATATATATATATATATACAGACAAATCATATTTATAAGCCTGGAGGTGTGCTGTAATCATAGTTATGAATATAATCAACGGATAAGACTGCAACTAATATCAACATCAGTGAACAAACACGGATTGCTTTGGCACATAGGAAAAAAAAGTATGGCAGGGTAAGGTATGATAGGGTAAGGTATGGTTAGGGTAGAAGGCAAGGTAAGTTAGGAGTAATTACGTCAAAAAATAGAATAGGACTCAGCCAAATAGTAATAGTTTCTCAGCCTAATCAAATAAAATGAATATAAAGACACAAACGGTAAGAATAACACACGCTAACCCAAGGAAAAGTCACATATCACCATTTAATTATCTTACCATACCTTTAACAATCACATATCGGCGTTTAAATCCCTTACATACCTTCAAAAAACACATACAAAACCTCTAAAACACTCACCACGCATTCCACGCCCCCTTCACAGTTCAATGGCAAGTGTATCAACCTTCGAGATGTATAAACGCCCGCGGGAATTACGTGAACAAATAGGCAACATTACTAAAATCACGGCACACGAGTAAGTTATCACACCGCCACTGACGACAGACACCGCGAGACAGGAAGTTGGAGGATTGGAAGGAGCGGGTGGTTACAGGTCAACATTTCACAGGCATAATAATCTTGTCTTTTTCCTATCGTACTAATTTACTCGACCGCAAAAATAGTCATAATCATCTGTGTCTATGTTCAGTCTTCAGAACTATCATCCTTAGTGTATCATAGCTTCAGTATAGTTGATGGATAACCCGGTACTATTTCTTTAAAAGAACAACGAGATCTTCTACGGGGATAGTGACTTCAAAATAAGCTTAAACATTATGAAAACCAAAACACGATTGGTAATTACTCGTGTAGTAGTTACTGGTGGCATGTATATATCGACATGTTTACTTTAACGATTACAGCAGACCCAATACCGTATTCACATAAAGTGTATTCAAGCTAACCTGACAGAAATAGGTATATATAGCCAATAATAAATAGAAGCGGGTCACACAAGCAGTATACAAGGCAGTTTCGGAAGCATTGGAAGGACATGTTACCCTACCAATTTCCGCTTAGCTTGAATGTACTATAGTAAAACTTGGCGTATGTTGTTTTCGACTTAACGTTAACTAATATAGGGTAAATATATGGATACATTAATAGGCATGCCTCCTTTGCGATTCAACTGATTAGGATGTAAAGGACAGGAACTAAATATTCTTACGGTTGGTAGCGGGGCGTGGTTGCCTGCGCTTGTCGCCCCCTCTCTATCCCCATCCTCCTTTCTATGTTACGTTCCCCATCCCCTCCTTCCCCTATCCTTTATCCTCTTATTCTCCCCCTACTCTCTCCTCTTCCCATCCCCTCCCTCCTCTATTCCCCACTTTATTCCTCCCCTACTCTCTCATCTCCTCATCCACTCCCCCCGCTCTACTCCCTCACAACAAAACCACTCCACAGCTTCGTCTCTCTCTCTCTCTCTCTCTATCTATCTATCTATACACCTATATATTCATATTTATCGATCTATCTAACCTCCCCCACCTCTCTCTCTCTCTCTTTCCACATAAAAAACAAATATTTACTTCTTGTTTTTGTGTTACTTTTTCGCTTTTCCGGCTGCTCTACGTCGATGTGAGCTAGATAATGTAGAAGTATGGGCCTCAGACGTGTATATAGTTGAAGAGACAGCTACCTTTTCTTACCCTTCACTTTCCTCTCCCTCAAGGCTGACATTATCTAAATTGAACTAGGGCGTATTTTCTCCCTTTTTCCGAGGTCTTTGCGTGTTGTGAATAGCTAGAGAATCAAGGGCAAGGAAAACCCACCACCAATTTGGAGGCTTAACACGTTCCATCACCACTATCACCATATTCTTACTACTACTCAAATACTTCATCACTGTCAGCCATCACCATTATCACCATCACCATCAACACCACCACCATATTGTTACTACTACTCAAATACTTCATCACTGTCAGCCATCACCACCATCACTATCACCACCACCACCACCACCATATTGTTACTACTACTCAAATACTTCATCACTGTCAGCCATCACCACCATCACTATCACCACCACCACCATATTGTTACTACTACTCAAATACTTCATCACTGTCAGCCATCACCACCATCACTATCACCACCACCACCATATTGGTACTACTACTCAAATACTTCATCACTGTCAGCCATTATCACCATCACTATCACCACCATCACCATCACCACCACCACTATCAACACCACCACCACCATCACAATATTACTACTATTGATATTAGTAGCAAAAACGGGAACAAGAAATATACTACTCAATACTGTACTCTCATTTGATCAGCTGCAACAAATACCTATCACGCGAAAGGAAAGTTGGAAATAAGAGAGAGAGAGAACGGGAAAAAGATAGCTAGATAGAGTGCTAGGTATAGGCCAAGGCAGAGAGAGAGAGAGAGAGACTGAAAGAGAGACTGATAGGTTTAGGCCAAGGGTGAGGTAGGGGAGAGGGGACTTTAACGCGAGAAGTACTGGGAATCGGGAGGGAGGCAAAACATATACAAAAGTGTATATATACTGTAATATATATATAGTATATACTAGGATGATTAAAAACAATTGTACCCATTTCAAAGGTATTATATTTCGTTTTATATAACGTACACCGTTCTTATTTTTAGTATTTGGTAATATCATGTTGCCATTTAAGATCTGTGAAATACAAAACGTTTTCAGTTGTGTATTCATGGATTCGTGAAGGCTTCTACGTGTTATGCCGTATCTCCCACGTAACCCCCCCCCCCCCCCACCCCTCATCCCCACCCCTTCCATCATAGGACATGCTTGAAACCTCTCCCTTCCATGTAAGTCCCCCTTCCTCCCCCCACCCCCCTACCTCCCTCCCCCATTCTGAACATTTAACCCCTCGCCCCCTCCCTATAGTAAGCTCCCCTGGGTCCTGTTTCTTTACTTGGTGACGGTTCTGGCGTGTGGTGGGAGGAGGGGACTAATTGCTAGCTCTCTCTCTCTCTCTCTCTCTCTCAAACAACCCTTTCCTGTATATAAAATCCATCTTGTCAGAAATTCTCATTCCATCACATGACTAATAATAGCGCCCATCCCCGCTTAAGTACTAATTCGAAACACGAGCATGAAAAATAGATGCTAAATGTGTATGTATGTTTCCCTTACAGGAGGAGAGACCCCGGCAGCTATCCACTCTGGTGCTGAAAGAAGGAGAAGTCACCCAGCCGCCATCTTGGGACTCACTTTCCTGATTCTATTCCTCCTTGGTTCCTCGGGGCTCAGTACTCCGACCCCCTCCACCTCACTTTTGGTAAGATATATATATATCCGTGTACATGTTTTCATTTTATATAATTGCTAACTTGATTATATATTATTTGCTGCTATCCTGGTCCTCTACATGTTTTCATTATATATTTTGCTAACTGTTAATGTATGCCTGTTTTTCGTTTTTCGCTTTTTTTTTTTTTTTTTTTTTTGCGTGCTATTCTTTTCACGATACGACCAATATTTGTTTATATATTTTTGTAACATATTTATTTCCCAAATTCTGTTATGTTATGCGATGCTATTATAAAATTATATATAGCTACATGTATTTTCCAATATTTGCACATCGTCAGTGGGCGAATATTTTTGCATCAGAGGTCAACACAAATATTTCTCGGCTATGATACCAAATGTTTTATGTATTGCAAAATTACTCGTGCATTAAAACTTACTCATTGAATATTTCCACTGTAACGTTTGAAACACATTCACAGCACGTTTCGCCAGGAAAAAAATCGACACCTATACTGTATATATATATATATATATATATATACCGGTATGTATATATATATACCCGGTATATATATATATATTTTTTTTTTTTTTTTTTTTTTTTTAAATATTCCAACTACTCCCTCTCGGGCATAGGCTGATAGCCTTTACACTCTACCGCTGAACACGGTGAGGCCCGTGAGGTTTTGCTCCAGTCTAGGGAGTGAGACATGCGAAGCTTCACGACTCGAAGCAATTCCATCTCTGAAGCCACTCCGCCTCTGTGCTTCACAGTCCCATCCCCAAGGCTCGGACCCTCACTTTCAGAACGCCACCTATTGAGCAATTAACTCACTAGGCATTGCCCCCCTGTAGCATATTTTTGAATATGAGAATATTCATACAATGCTATTTAATCAGGGAACAATGAGGGTATTTATTTGGCATTTCGGTGTGCTGTGGTAATGCGCTGATACTAGGTACAGCACAAACTCCATCCCAATAATATCTTCCCATTGACATACTGGGATTCGAACCCGGGTCCATTTGATTACCAGTCCAGTGGCAAGACCACTCTGCCACACCTTCCCTATGGCACAAAAAGCCTCAATATTGACCAAGAAATGGGGCGTAAAGTTTTAAAATCGCCAAATTATGGGCCGAACGTCTTAAAATCTAAATACCAATGGGGTTAAACACGAAGGAGAAGGAGGCCAGAAAACCCCCCCTATCCCCCCTTAATCTGCATTTTAGGCTTACTTTACAGTATTATATCATATAAGTTACTGAATGATGATTCACACACATCATTAACCTTTGTCTAATCCACGATATTTATTGTTAATTAGGAACATGCCTTACCCTCCACACTGAAGGAACAGCATAATAACACTACTTGTCCTATCAATTGCAATAAATATAATTTTATTTTTATTTTGCAGAGTTCCTTTAATATTTTGTTGTGGTACTGTACATTCTCCTCTATCTTTTAAATTTTCCACTCCGACACTCCTCTGTTTCCTCAAATCCCCTCTTCAAACCTCCGGACCATTTCCCCTGTGACCCATCCCACCCTGGTCAATAAGGGCCCTCAGCTCTTCTCAAATGTCCTCCTAGCGAGACACGACCCCCCCCCCCCCTCGCTGGCCAAATAAAGAAAAGGAAACGACTGCCGCCACCCACTTTAAGGGGGTAGTACTCGCTTTTTAGGGACCCCCTTCTCCCTCGTGTTTACCGTATTAGTTTTGAGGTTTTAATTAAGACGTTCGCTCCGTTAGTTTGGCGATTTTGAGACCTTTCGCCTCATTTCTTTGCCAATATTAAGACCTTTTGTGCCTTTTAGGTGTCGATTTATTCCTGGCGAGCGATAGCGAGCCTGTAATTTTAGAAGGATGCGGCCTTCGTCCGGGTCATTTTTCTACCGAAAAATGTACAAAATTAACTTGAAAGGGGGTCTAGGGGGTATTTCTATTATGCTTGATGGAGGTCTAGCGAGGAAACTCAAAAATAAATAAATAAATAAATATATAGACCAAAAACCAAGCACTACCCCCTGTAAGCCTAGACCCACTGTCCAAAACTAGGACAGGCAACCATTTTCCTCCACAATTCCGCGCGAAATGTTCTCAGCTTTGGATTCCAGTTGAGAACTTGTGATGTTTGTCGGGGTCTTGTTTACACTTCCTGGAGTGTTGTAAGGAAAGGAGTTTACCCGGTATCACACGAGCACATTTTCACTCAACATTTATCCTCAACACTGGCCTGGCAGCTTATGAGGTCAACATTCATAATATTTCAGTCACCTAAATTCATCCATCAGTCTAGTTTCCGATACCTGTGCAAAATATTCCAGAAATGTTGCCAGAAAAATGTTGATCATCGGATGTTGACCATAAAAGCTCTCGTGTGATGTCGGCTTTAGGTTCCTGATATGATTTTGAAGTTTGGTTTCAATTTCACATGAACTATAGGTAGCGCCAGCGAACTTGACAATAATCTCGACCCCTTAACTTCTTATAACTCGAAATGAATGGAAGCAATCGGGCAGACGTTTCTATCATTTGGGAAGAGTCCACCAGGAAATAGGTGTGAACATTTACAGCCAGCTTCATTTACCTGGCTTCCCCCTCTGTTTCTAGTTGTGCTTCACCTACACAGAGAGTAATACAGCGAATTCTCACAAACACCTCCTCCTCCTATTCATTTCACTACACTTAACAAGCACACCACGTATTTTTCCAGCACTTAAATTACCTGTAACGTACCTGGATTTTGGCTCTATGACCTTGGGGGGATACTTGTTACAGGCAGCCTTGCTCTTTGTCCCCTTCATGCGCATTTAAAAAAGAAAAAAAAAATCATAACATCTGTCTCTCCTTTCTAGAGTTTGTCAAAAGAGACGTTGGTATCGAACCAGGACCAGCCGACTCCAGGAGCAGCCAACCAGCCAGTCCAGGAGAACCCAGATTCACATCCTCGTTTAAGAGGCAGGTGCTGGCTTTTTCTTCCTTATGTTTAGTCCCATTAGCTTTGAGATATTAAGACGGTCGTTCCATTAGTTTGGCGATTTTAAGATCTTTCACCCCCTTTCTTTGTCAATATACTGTATAGACATTTTGTGCCATTTAGGTGTCGATTCTTTCCATGTAGGATGCCATGTAGGGATTCCATGTAGGGATTCCATGTAGAGATGCCATGTAGATATTCCATGTAGGGATTCCATGTAGGGATTTCACGTAGGAATTCCATGTAGGGATTCCATGAATTTTATATGTAAACTAAAAGAATTACGTATAGAGCACAGCGAAATATACTGTATATGTAAACTCTACTTCAATCAATGTTCTCATCATTTCATATTGTATTTGGTGTTGTGGTGAAATTAATAAAAAATAAATCATATACTGTATATATGAACAAAAATGGTTTTGTTTTCAGAGTGTGCGATATGGTGCGAACAGATGACTCCGGGCAGTGTAGTCAAGATGTGGAAGTCAAGAGAGAGATGAGTGGTCCAACTTGTCCTACCTAGCCAACATGTAGGAGCACATTGTTATTCTATATGAATATCATTCACCAAGTGGGTTTTACTATTAACTATTTATTATTAACCCCCTAAGGCACACGGATGCCAGTGTTTTATATTATAATATTCGTGTGCACTTAGGACAATTTAATTAAGTTAATCCTCTAAAAATAGTTGTCTATAAAACCACTATTGAAAGAAAACTGAAGAGGTTCGGGGTAACTAATTTAAAAAGTTTAAGGTGCATTTGGGGTATTTCAAGGTTTAAAATATGCTACAAACCATGCAAACCGCGTTCTGCGGCTCAGAGGGTTGCTTAAACTGTAAAGCTTGCCAAGCAAACAAGCCAGAACAAGAACCACACAATATAAAGACAAAAGAACTTATCAAAATCATTATGTGGAAAAAACATATTGAAGATTAACCAAAACAATATTAAACTTTTAACTTCTGTAACTCAAAAAGGGCTAGAGCAAATGAGCTGTCAATGTATACACATATTCCCTAGCCAAATCTTCATATATGGTAGAAAAATTACCTCGATTACTCTAGTTCTTGTTTAGTTATTATAGGTTAGAGGTTACGATTTCTGCCCAACCTAGAATGAACAGACTAGTGAATTCCTCGGAGAAGGAAGCACATATGCTTTATAAAATACTATATATTATTAATCTCTGTGATTCTATATTCAAGGTCCTCTTTCTTCCACAGTTGGCCCTGGATAAAGAGGACCCCATCAAACCCAACCCGCCACGACTTAGGTTAGGTGAAGGTATTGAGGGATAAGCCTTTACAACGGCCCCTCGTATCTACATTCTACTTTTCCTATTTTTCTGAAGAGTGTAGAGAGGGGAGAAGGGGTGTTGGAGAGAGAGAGAAAACTGTTGGAGTGGCTTTGTTATGTGTGTTATTAGTCTGTATAGCGTTGAGAGGAGAGCAGAGGTGTTGGAGAGAGAGGGGATAAGAGGTGTTGGAGAGAGAGGGGATAAGGGGCGTTGGAGAGAGAGGGGATAAGGGGTGTTGGAGAGAGAGGGGATAAGGGGTGTTGGAGAGAGAGGGGAGAAGGGGTGTTGGAGAGAGAGGGGAGAAGGGGTGTTGGAGAGAGAGGGGAGATGGGGTGTTGGAGAGAGAGGGGAGAAGGGGTGTAGGAGAGAGGAAACTGTCGGAGTGGCTGTGTTATGTGTGTTATTAGTCTGTATACGTAGACTCCCACACACTGACCACGGCGCCCATAGAGATAGTATATAAACTAGAGCGATCACTGGGCTGGCACCGTGATGCTAATGGCCGCCATGATGCTGCACCCAACCAGCTGAATACCCATTAAGGGGGTACTGCTTGGTTTTTTGTCTAAATATGTATTTATTATTTTGTTTCTGAGTTTCCTCACTAGACCTCCATCAAGCTTAGAAAAACACCCCCTAGACCCTCTTTCAAGATAAATTTGTACATTTTTCAGTAGAAAAATGTCCCGGCCAAAGGCCGATTCCTTCTAAAATTAGAGGCTCGCTTTCGCTCGCCAGGAAAAATCAACACCTAAAGGGCACGATGGATCTTAATATTGATCAAAAAATGAGGCGAAAGGTCTCAAAATCGCCAAACTAACAGAACGAACGTCTTAAAACCTCAAAGCTAATATGCTAAACACGAGGGAGAAGGGGGGTCCCGAAAAAAGCGAGTACCGTACTACCCCTTTAAAATGCACCGAATCCTATAAACGAAAATTAAATACTACTTCACTTGCTTGCAAAATTAACCCCTTTCGTACCGGCGACGTCTTTTTAACTTTAATCTGGCTACTATTAGAAGATTGTATTCAGTTTTAAAAGGGCCTCCAGCAATGACTAGGCTTCGAACTATCTCGCATAACCCTTTGTATTACCACAGCTCCTTCTTAATTAAACTGCACAAAATCCAATAAATATAGCTAGAATAAAAACACAAAGACGTCGCCGGTAATGAAGAGGTTAATACATCACCGTTGTAAATATTATGGCCGTTTAGATTCCCTGTTTAGTGATATTTTCTTTATACCGAGTAATGTTAAAACCTCTTCATTAGCGGTGACTTCTTTATTTTAGTTGTTTTTAGACGATTCCATTCGGCTTAGGACGGTAGTGTGGCAATTATGAGGCTACAGACTATCGGATTTAACCCCTTTTGCCACCGCAGATCCTTCCTAAGCTGCCTAAAATCATCTAAATATGTCTAGAATAAAATATAAAAGACGTCCCCGGTACAGAAGGGGTTAATGATGGTCCGAGATGGAGCTATGATCACGTTAAGGGGAGGTTTTTAGTTTTGTCCCTAGATATCCTTCAAGCTTAAGATTACACCCCCTTGACCCCCTTTCAAGATAAATTTGTACATTTTTCGGTAGAAAAATTTCCCGGCTGAAAGCCGGTTCCTCTTAAATTACAGGCTCGCTATCGCTCGCCAGGATAAAATCGACACCTAAATGGCACGAAAGGTCTTAAAATTGACAGAAATGGGTTGAAAGTTCTTAAAATCGTCAAAATAATGGGGCAAACGTCTTAAAATTAGAAAAACAATGAGGCTAAACATGAGGGAGAAAGGGGTCCAGAAAAAAGTCCCTCAAGTGGATATCTCCCCTTAACCATTTAATGATCATGACTCGTATTGACACTTTATTCTGGCGATTAGTAGACAATTTCAATTTAGCTGAATGGGGCCGAATGGATACAAGCCAGGACAAGAGAGAAAAGGAGAGAAAGATAAAACAAAAGGTGGTGACCCGCCTTAACATCTTCCTTGTCGATACTCTTCATTCAAATTAACACCTTTTATCATATATTCTTATTGTATATAGACAAAATAAAGTGGAGTGGAAGAAAAGGATAGCACAGAAGGCGTTGACTCTTCTGATTTGATAGAAGGGTCAGTTAAAATACTCATATCCCTCATGAGCTATAAGAGGTTATGGATCAAGAGTAATGGCCTAGTTGTCTTGAACAGTCTACAGTAATAAGCAACACGGGCGAATCATTATTTTTCCAACTGTACTGTCGTGTGTGAAGAGTGTTGCACTGTACCTGACTCACTTCCCTTGGCTTCACTAGGGGGTTTTGTATGATAATGTATATAAATAAATAAATGGCTTTTACCTCCCGCGTTTCATTATTTGTCCTGCATTAGTGCACAGAATTTCAGTATAAGTGTCCTAGGGGTAGAAATGCCCCCATCCGACTGTCCCCTGGCAACGACTCCACAAAATGCTGTGGACCACTACCTAATACTCTTACTAATAACTTCTGCAACATTCGTGGCCTTTCCTCTAACTTCCACTCTGTGGAACACCACCTCTCCTCTGCCAACCCTGATCTTCTCTATCTCACTGAAACGCAGTTGTCTGGGTCTACTGACAGCAAACCCTTCTCTGTATCCTCCTACTATCTCTATCCTCAGTTTCAAGCCAAAGGTGGATTTTGCGTCTACGTACGCAGCAATCTTGCTTTCTTTCGTGTTCCCAACTTAGATTCTTCTGAATTCTCAACTCTCTGGCTAAGGTTTTCTAGTCACTCTCAAACAAAATATTTCTGCGCTGTTTATCTCTCCCCTAATTTTACTGACTATCCAAAATGTTCAACAGGGTTTCCACAATATGCAGTACGAAACAGTAAATATTTCTTCTCGCGTCCGCCATCTCCCCATCGCATCTCGGCTGGCCATTTAATTAAGACAAACAACAGATATAAAAAGAATATGTCGGTCGTAAAGAGAAAATGGAAACTGGTCAATATTTTTTTGGCTGGGGGTAACTCAACAAGAATTTCTATTTGCCCGCGCCTCACACACACGCTTGGCCCGGGGAACGAGAGGAAAGATTAAAAAATGGCTTAAGGGGAGATGGTTGTTTTTTGTTGACCCCCTTCTCCCTCATGTTTAGCCCCATTAGTTTTGAAATTTTTATGGTGTTCGACGGTGACAGGGAGATGAGATAAGGAGTCATAAATGGTCCGAGTATCTGGCCTTCATAGATGTTATAGTTTCCTCGCTAGACCTCTATCAAGCTTAAATAAAACTCCCTAGACCCCCTTCAAGATGTATTTGTATATTATTATTTTTAAAAATACATGGAGAGTGATAAAATCGACACTTAAATGGCATGAAAGGTCTTAAAATTGACAAGGAAGTGGGGCGAAAGTTGGTAAACTCACCAAAGTATTTGACCAAACGTCTTGAAATGTCAAAACTAATGGGGCTAAACATGAGGAAAAAGGGCGTCCAGAAAAACCCCTATGCTTCCCCTTAACCCCTTCACCACCACCACGATGAGAGAGAAAGAGAGAGAGCGAGAGAGGACAACAATTAGCTCATCCCACCACACGCCAGAACTGTCACCCTGTAAAAGAAACAGGGCCTAGGGGACCTTACCGACAGGGGGGGGGGGGTCAGATGGAAGAGTGGTGTGTGTGTGTATTGTGGTGTGAGTGTGTATATTGGGGTGTGAGTCTGTGGGCGTGAGTTGGTGTGTGTGTATTGTGGTGTGAGTGTGTATATTGGGGTGTGAGTCTGTGCGCGTGAGTTGGTGTGTGTGGCTGTGTGTGGTGTGAGTGTGTATATTGGGGTGTGAGTCTGTGGGCGTGAGTTGGTGTGTGTGTATTGTGGTGTGAGTGTGTATATTGGGGTGTGAGTCTGTGGGCGTGAGTTTGTGTGTGTGTGTGTGTTTATTGTGGTGTGAGTGTGTATATTGGGGTGTGAGTCTGTGCGCGTGAGTTGGTGTGTGTGGCTGTGTGTATTGTGGTGTGAGTGTGTATATTGGGGTGTGAGTCTGTGGGCGTGAGTTGGTGTGTGTATTGTGGTGTGAGTGTGTATATTGGAGTGTGAGTCTGTGGGCGTGAGTTGGTGTGTGTGGGTGTGTGTATTGTGGTGTGAGTGTGAGTCTGTGGGCGTGAGTTGGTGTGTGAGGGTGTGGAGGTAAGTGGGTGGGGGTTGGAGAAGAGGTATATAACATACAAGAGACTGGGAGTTTATGAGAAGGGTTACGTAAATATGGGCTTGGATAATACCCTTAACTGTGTTGGTAGTGTAATGGTTTAGATGCTTATGTTCTGGGTGTGGTGTCCCGAGTTCGAATCCCGGGAGGACCATATGCTTTCATAAGTGTATTCAAGTGCATTGGGGTTTGTAGTTGATGATTAATGTTAAGAACGGGGTGTTACTTAATTATAATTATAATTATAATAATAATAATTATTATTATTATTAGCCTTGGTCAGCAACTCATCTAGGGGAGACAACCTTATACAAATCCGGGTGGATGGGACTCATCAGCCTTGGTTGGCAACCTGTCTAGGGGAGTAAACCTGATACAAATCCGTACTTATTACCTAAGGGTAAGGCAGGTTAGTGGATGGATTAGCCGAACACCACTGTAGAAAAATAGTGCTAACAAGATACACAGAGGGCCTCGGAGTCGGACGGATCCTAAATTGAGTGGTCAATCCTGTAAGTTCTTCACTAAACTGGCTCGGGTTGTCCCTCTCGCAGGGAATAGGTCCGCCTGGGGGCATTCTGTGTATGACCACCCTCGTAAGGGGAGTAAGGCGTCCGGCAATAGATAGATAGATAGATCACACAAACACTGCTATACCCTGTCCATTATAGGTAGGCCGAAAATTATGACCTCTATCTTCTGTAACTCAAAAAAGGCAGGAGTAAATAGGTTGTACATTTCCACACCTATTACTGGCTGACGGACGTCTCTGGTATTGAAGGGGTTAATTGCGTTGATCACCCTGACACGTGATTGGAGTGGGGGGGGGGGGAAGGGGGCGGATCTGAGGGGGAAAGTTTTTTGTTTTTTTTCTATGTGATTGAGGGAGGCAAAAGGCAGAACTGCCTATAGCGAGTGCCTCCCCCATAGTTGAAAGAGTGACAGGGCCAAAATTAAGGGACGTTCGAGCCAAAATGCCTGGACACACAGAGTTTGAAGCAATTTAAGTCATAGGAAGAGGGGAAGACTGATTCTGGGAGAGAGTTCCAGAGCTGAGTTACCCATTGTGTATGTACTCCTTATTGCCATCATTTTCTTTTGTATATATTTTGCTTGCTCCCCCTCCCCCCCCCCCCCACACACACACACCGAGACCTACTAGAGTGGTATGGTGAGGTCGGTCACTCGGGTCAACTTCCCGGTCAAGGCCTCAAGGGTCGCCTCTTTGCTTAATAATAATAATAATAATAAAGTTTATTTCCACCGACTAGTGGTTATTCTTCTTACATAGTATTTACAAATATAATTATATACAGTTGGGGGTTTAGTGTTTTCAAAGTAGTTACAATACTAATACATAATACATAATTTAGTGTTACATACAGTAGACATACAGTTGTTAGTTGTGTATTCAGATCAGGTGTGACGGACCACAATTCCTAAGCTGTAATTACAAATACACCAAGTAGGTCAGCTCAGATCTATGTAGATTATTATGTTCCTTCCATCAACCAACTATACTCCTAAAATCGATTAATGAAATTTACAAACACATATGGCAGTCCGTGGATTCGAACCCAGGATGCTCACACTGAAATTCAACACCTTATGCATCGCACCACGAAGACAGTTAAAGGTTGGTGGACACTGCCTACGATTTATTATGCAACTTCGAATCCTGCATATCAATCTAAGCATGTACACACATCCCAACTGCAACTCACGTAGACTATGCATATGTGAATGGAAAGAGCAATTAATGGGGCCTTAACCACTAGGGAAGTCCTCTCGATAAATTACCCCTGAACCAATATCAATTATTATGTTCCTTCCAACAACCAACTATACTCCTAAAATCGATTAATGAAATTTACAAACACATGTGGCAGTCCGTGGATTCGAACCCAGGATGCTCACACCGAAAATCAACACCTTATGCATCGCACCACGAAGACAGATTAAGAGGACAGATAAGCCTGTGGTTAATAGGTTAGCCCTTGCACCTGGCTCAGGGTAGGACACCTTCATATAGCCTATCTAAATACAGTAACGTTCACTTTAATACAGTATTATATTTTTACATAAGAACATAACAGTGTATACAATTAAAATTTAAATTTAAAGATCTGCTGTTTAACTAAGACATACCCGGTACTGGAGAGAGAGAGAGAGAGAGAGAGAGAGAGAGAGAGAGAGAGAGAGAGAGAGAGAGAGAGAGAAAGATGACAACGCTGGGGATTATCAGGGATTAAAATTGGGGTGGGAATCAGACAGAGAGAGATTTAGGGTTTAGAGAGAGAGAGATATACATATACATACACACATATACATACACATGTACACATACACACACACATACATATATATAGAGAGAGGGTCATGTCTACAGATTTCTTAAGAACATTAATTTAATCATAAGCAGAGTTTAGCAGCAAGGTTTTAACATTAGTCTTAAAGGTTCCTAGGCTACTGGAAGTTTGTACATTAACTGGGAGTTTGTTCCAAAGTACAGGTCCTCTTACCGTTAAATTTGTTTGCCCTATGTCAGTTTGAACATTCGGAATAAAAAGCATATTTTGTTGTCTCGTTGTGCTAGCTGTTACATTGAATACTGTGGGTAGACTTAGTAGATACTCTGGGTAAAGCTTATTTAAGTATTTGAAAATAACTATTAGTGTGTCATGCGCTATTATATCTTTAATATTTAACCATCTTAGTTCCTTTAATATAGGAGTGACATGATCAAACTTTTTTGACTTACCGTCAGCCACTTTAGCAGCAAAATTCTGAAGTTTTTGCACTCTGGATATTTGGGTAGCATTTGATGAACCCCAAATTACACTACAATAATGTATTATACTTAGCACTAGTGTTTGAACAATGATTGTTCTAGTTGATTTGTCAAAGTGATATTTTATTCTATTGATATACATAAGTGTCCCTACTACTTTTTTACTCATTTCACTAATGTGGACAAAGTTCATATGTCTATCAAAATATATGCCTAGATTTGTTACATGAGTGGTAGGTTCAATAGTGCTGTCATTAAGGCGTATGGTGGCATTACTGGGTATTTTTTAAAGTACCTGACGAGTGCCTATGAATATGCATTGGGTTTTATCAGCGTTCATCATTAATCCATTTTGTATAAAATATAGTCTCAGTTTTTGTAGTATTTCTTCCGTATTAGTAATTAGATTGCCAAGATTATTTACCAAGTCACTGAGTAGAAGTTGTGTGTCATCGGCATATTGCACTAGTGTACAGTCTTTGATATATTTAATATAAGAATATAAGAACATTAGCATGTCATTTACGAATATAATAAACAATAATGGACCTAAAATTGATCTTTGAGGAACACCATATGTTACTGGTCATTTTGAGGATAGTATGTTATTCATAAGAACTGATTGCGATCTTTCATTTAGAAACTTCTAAACCAGAATGGGTTAACTTTGAATTTAATAAGTTTATTTATAAGGGTGTTATGATGGACACTGTCAAATGCTTTAGAGAGGTCACACAAGGTTAGCAAAGATACTTGTTGTTTATCCATATTATTATATATTGCATTAGTGACAACTGTTTCGGTGGATAATTTTGGTCGGAATCCATGTTGGCATATTGAGAGTAGTTTATTAGTTTCTAGGAAATTTGATAGTTGATTAGCGACAATCTTTTCTAGTATTTTTGAAAAAATGGGGAGTAATGAGATTGGTCGGTAATTAGTGGCGTCGTTATTATCTCCGTTTTTAAAAAGGGATATAGCTGTGAGAGGGGGAAGTTGTGAATCAAATGACCCCTGATTATACCAGAATATTTATACAAGCACTGGTGGTATCACGAAAGGATGCCCAATCATAAGTTTGCGCCTTATTTGGTTGTTCTGATTTACAATTTTCGCGGGGTTTATATATTGGTGACCAGAATATTTAGTTTTATTATTATACAAAACAACGAGTATAGTTTTAGCTGCACTACCGGTATTGGTTTTAGCTATTAATAAACATTATAAGTTTGCGCTTTATGGTTCTTTAAGATAAAATATCATAACTGTATCTATTTACACAAACCAATGATTGATGGGAATATAAGAGAACACTTTAATACACAAAGTTATACGTGTAGCTTCAAGTTATTCATTATCCATTTGTGTGCACCTCTATGTATATATTCATGTTCCTGTACGTAGTTGTGTGTGTGGGCGAGACCTACGAGAATACAAATCTTCTCGTAGGTCTCGCCCACACACACACACCGAGACCTACGAGAAGATGTATTCTCGTCGGTCTCGCCCACACACACACACACACACACCGAGACCTACGAGAAGATGTATTCTCGTAGGTCTCGCCCACACACACACACACACACCGAGACCTACGAGAAGATGTATTCTCGTAGGTCTCGCCCACACACACACACACACACCGAGACCTACGAGAAGATGTATTCTCGTAGATCTCGCCCACACATACACACACACACACACACACTGTGACCCACACCTAGACCTACGAGATTAAGTATTCTCGTAGGTCTCGCCCACACACACACTGTCTGCCCCCCAACCCCTAATTACTATAGTCTGTTTTGTTATATATGATAGGTAAATTGCCACGTCTCCCCTTCTTGATCACTAGGCTATTACGCTCATTTGGTAACAAAAGAGGTGGTTAATTACGGAAAGTTGGCGTTAATATCTCTCTCTCTCTCTCTCTCTCTTCTTTGCTATACTTTCCTTCCACTTTCCCTTACTATCGGGTTTGCTGTCTCTACTAGAATTAAGTTTGTGTGGTCAGTCTATCCATGTAAATATATGTAAATCTCCCCCCACCCCCCCTCTCTCTCTCTCTCATGTCCCCGATGTCTTTAATTTCCTTCTTCTCTCACTCTCTTCCCCTCTGCAACTCTTTAATGATTATGACGTATTTTGACGGTTCATTCTGGCTATCATCAGACGATTTTATACAGATTAGCGAGGGCATAAAAAATTATGAAAGACTATCACTTCGGGTAATTGTCTAAGTATGATAAGAACATAAGTGTGGTGGTGGTCTGGTGGTTATAGTAGTGTGCTGGTTATAGTAGTGTGCTGGTGATAGTGGTAGTAGTGTGGTGGTTGTAGTAGTGTGCTGGTTATAGTATTGGTAGTGTGATAGTGGTGGTAGTGTGGTGGTTGTAGTAGTGTGGTGGTGGTGGTGGTAGTAGTGTGCTGGTTATAGTATTGGTAGTGTGATAGTGGTGGTAGTGTGGTGGTTGTAGTAGTGTGGTGGTGGTGGTGGTGGTAGTAGTGTGCTGGTGATAGTATTGGTAGTGTGATAGTGGTGGTAGTGTGGTGGTTGTAGTAGTGTGGTGGTGGTGGTGGTAGTAGTGTGCTGGTGATAGTATTGGTAGTGTGATAGTGGTGGTAGTGTGGTGGTTGTAGTAGTGTGGTGGTGGTGGTAGTAGTGTGCTGGTGATAGTATAGGTAGTGTGATAGTGGTGGTAGTGTGGTGGTTGTAGTAGTGTGGTGGTGGTGGTGGTAGTAGTGTGCTGGTGATAGTATAGGTAGTGTGATAGTGGTGGTAGTGTGGTGGTTGTAGTAGTGTGGTTGTGGTGGTGGTAGTAGTGTGCTGGTGATAGTATTGGTAGTGTGATAGTGGTGGTAGTGTGGTGGTTATAGTAGTGTGGTGGTGGTGGTGGTGGTAGTAGTGTGCTGGTGATAGTATTGGTAGTGTGATAGTGGTGGTAGTGTGCTGGTTATAGTAGTGTGGTGGTGGTGGTGGTAGTAGTGTGTTGGTGATTGTATTGATAGTGCGATAGTGGTGGTAGTGTGGTGGTTGTAGTAGTGTGGTGGTGGTGGTGGTAGTAGTGTGTTGGTGATTGTATTGGTAGTGCGATAGTGGTGGTAGTGTGGTGGTTGTAGTAGTGTGCTGGTGGTGGTAGTAGTGTGCTGGTGATAGTATTGGTAGTGTGATAGTGGTGGTAGTGTGGTGGTTGTAGTAGTGTGGTGGTGGTGGTGGTGGTAGTGTGCTGGTGATAGTATTGGTAGTGTGATAGTGGTGGTAGTGTGGTGGTTGTAGTAGTGTGGTGGTGGTGGTGGTGGTAGTGTGCTGGTGATAGTATTGGTAATGTGATAGTGGTGGTAGTGTGGTGGTTGTAGTAGTGTGGTGGTGGTGGTGGTAGTAGTGTGCTGGTTATAGTATTGGTAGTGTGATAGTGGTGGTAGTGTGGTGGTTGTAGTAGTGTGGTGGTGGTGGTGGTAGTAGTGTGCTGGTTATAGTATTGGTAGTGTGATAGTGGTGGTAGTGTGGTGGTTGTAGTACTGTGGTGGTGGTGGTGGTAGTAGTGTGCTGGTTATAGTATTGGTAGTGTGATAGTGGTGGTAGTGTGGTGGTTGTAGTAGTGTGGTGGTGGTGGTGGTAGTAGTGTGTTGGTGATTGTATTGGTAGTGCGATAGTGGTGGTAGTGTGGTGGTTGTAGTAGTGTGGTGGTGGTGGTGGTGGTAGTAGTGTACTGGTGATTGTATTGGTAGTGTGATAGTGGTGGTAGTGTGGTGGTTGTAGTAGTGTGGTGGTGGTGGTGGTGGTAGTAGTGTACTGGTGATTGTATTGGTAGTGTGATAGTGGTGGTAGTGTGGTGGTGTAGTAGTAGTAGTGGTGGTGTGTGGTGGTGTGGTGGTGGTGGTAGTAGTGTACTGGTGATAGTATTGGTAGTGTGATAGTGGTGGTAGTGTGGTGGTTGTAGTAGTGTGGTGGTGGTGGTGGTGGTGGTAGTAGTGTGCTGGTGATAGTATTGGTAGTGTGATAGTGGTGGTAGTGTGGTGGTTGTAGTAGTGTGGTGGTGGTGGTGGTGGTAGTAGTGTACTGGTGATAGTATTGGTAGTGTGATAGTGGTGGTAGTGTGGTGGTTGTAGTAGTGTGGTGGTGGTAGTGGTAGTAGTGTGCTGGTGATAGTATTGGTGGTGTGATAGTGGTGGTTGTGTTGGGGTTGTAGTAGTGTGGTGGTGATGGTAGTAGTGTGCTGGTGATAGTATTGGTAGTGTGATAGTGGTGGTAGTGTTGTGGTTGTAGTAGTGTGGTGGTGGTGGTGGTGGTAGTGTGCTGGTGATAGTATTGGTAGTGTGATAGTGGTGGTAGTGTTGTGGTTGTATTAGTGTGGTGGTGGTGGTGGTGGTAGTAGTGTGCTGGTGATAGTATTGGTAGTGTGATAGTGGTGGTAGTGTTGGGGTTGTAGTAGTGTGGTGGTGATGGTTTTTTTTTTTTTTTTTTTTTTTTTTTTTTTTTTCTATGTGATTGAGGGAGGCAAAAGGCATAACTGCCTATAGCGAGTGCCTCCCCCATAGTTGAAAGAGTGACAGGGCCAAAATCAAGGGACGTTCGAGCCAAAATGCCTGGACACACGGAGTTTGAAGCAATTTAAGTCATAGGAAGAGGGAAAGACTGATTCTGGGAGAGAGTTCCAGAGCTCAGATGTTGAGTAGAAGAAAGTTTGAGAGTAACGTTTCACTCTTGGGTTGGAGAGTTGCACAGAGTAGGGTGGGATTGAGTTGCAAGACGGGTACCACGTGCCCTACGTAAAGGAGGTGGTATGCACTGGGATAGCTCTGAGGAACACTGATTATTATAGTAGCGATAGAATAGCGAGAGAGATGCAACATTGCGGCGGAGAGAGAGAGATTGCAGAGAGTTGGTGAGTGGACGGGAGTTAATGATACGAAAGGCCTTCCTTTCAACTTTGTCTAGGAGAGCGGTGTGAGAGGAACCTCCCCACACATGTGAACAATACTCAATACAAGGGCGCACTATGCCCCTGTACAGAGCAAGAAGCTGTGCAGGGGAAAAGAACCCCCTAAGGCGGTTGAGCACACCCAGCTTCTGGGAGGCTGCCTTAGCAAGACTGGTAATATGGTCCTTCCAAATGAGAGCAGAAGAAAAAGAGACACCAAGAATATTGAGAGAAGATGAAGGGTTGATTTTTGTATTGTTGAAGAATAAGGGATAGTCCGCTGGGAGATCCTGACGGGTAGATAGATGGAGAAATTGGGTTTTGGAAGCATTAAAGTTAACAAGGTTTTCTCTGCCCCAATTGGAAATAGTATTTAGATCAGAATTTAAGAGTTCTAATGCTTCATTACGTTTGTCGTTGAGGGATTGCTGGCTGGGGCGTTCTGAAAAACTAATGGAGTAGTGTAAGGTTGAGTCGTCTGCGTATGAATGGATGGGAATTAAGGTACAGTTAAGGAGATCATTTATAAAAATTAGAAAGAGAATAGGAGATAGGACAGAGCCCTGAGGAACACCGGAGTTTATAGGGTGAGGAAGTGAACAATGGCCGTCCACAACCGCAGCTATGGAACGGCCGGAAAGGAAATTAGAGACAAAGGCACAGATGGAGGGATAGAAACCGAAGGAGGGTAGTTTAGAAATTAAAGATTTATGCCAGACTCTATCGAAGGCTTTCGATATGTCTAGTGCAATAGAAAAAGTCTCACCGAAGTCCCGAAAGGAGGATGACCAAGAGTTAGTAAGATATGAAAGAAGATCACCAGTAGAGCGACCCTTAAGGAAGCCATACTGGCGATCTGAGAGCAGATTATGAGAAGAGAAATGCTTAAGAAATTTGGAAGCAAGAATAGTTTCAAAAACTTTAGAAAGACAGGAGATAAGAGCAATTGGACGATAGTTGGAGGGTTGAGAGCGGTCACCCTTCTTTGGGACAGGTTGAATGTGAGCAAACTTCCAGCATGAAGGGAAGACG
The DNA here is from genome assembly GCA_032716605.1 of Paralithodes platypus. Taxonomy (NCBI): domain Eukaryota; kingdom Metazoa; phylum Arthropoda; class Malacostraca; order Decapoda; family Lithodidae; genus Paralithodes; species Paralithodes platypus. Next base: position 14,818,732 of record CM064536.1, on the reverse strand, counting down.
TTAGAGGATAGACAGAGACGAAAGAGTTTGCCTAGGCAGGGAGTCAGCACGGAAGCACAGTTTTTGAGAACAACAGGAGGAACACCGTCCGGACCGTACGCCTTATTAGTGTTAAGCCCAGAGAGGGTAGAAAGTACATCTTTAGAAGAGATTAGGATATTAGGCATAAGTAAGAGAGAGGAGGGCGGAGAGGGAGGAATAGCACCGGAATCATCCAAGGTGGAGTTTCTAGCAAAAGTTTGAGCGAAGAGTTTAGCTTTGTCAGAGGAAGAAGTGATGGTTGTGCCATCAGAGTGGGAAAGGGGAGGGAAAGACGAGGAAGAGAAATTGTTGGAGAGGTTTTTGGCTAGATGCCAGAAAGCTTGGGAAGAGCTAGAATTGGATAGTTCAGTGCATTTATTATTGATGAAAGAGTGTTTGGCAAGTCGAAGAACAGATTTGGCTTGATTCCGGGCAGAAACATATGAAGAATGAGAGTCTTGAGTTTTAAGGCGTCGGTACCGTTTGAAAGTAGTAGTGTGTTGGTGATAGTATTGGTAGTGTGATAGTGGTGGTAGTGTTGTGGTTGTAGTAGTGTGGTGGTGGTGGTAGTGATAGTACAGGTATTAGTAGTGGGGTGATGGTGGTGGTAGTGTGGTGGTGGTGGTTATAGTATTGTGGTGGTAGTGGTAGTAGTAGTGTTGGTTATAGCAGTGTGGTGGTGATGGTAGTGTGGTGGTGGTAGTAGTGTGATGGTGATGGTGGTGGTAGTGTGGCGGTGGTAGTAGTGTGGTGGTTATAGTAGTGTGGTGGTGGCAGTAGTAGTGCTGGTTATAGCAGTGTGGTAGTGGTAGTACCGGTAGTGTGCTGGTGATAGTGTTAGTGGTGATGATGTTGGGGGGGGCGTGTGTAGCTTACAAATTAGAGGCCCCTTTACCCTCTCCCCTTCTACAGCCATTCACAACACGCTAGCCCCTCGGAAAAAAAGGGAGAAAATAAGCCCTCGTTCAATTTAGATAATGTCAGCCTTGAGGGAGAGGAAAAGGAAGGGTAATAAAAGGTAGCTGTCTCTGTAGGGGAGATTTCCACTTAAGAGTTTTTTTCTGTACCCCCTTCTCCCACATGTTTAGCTCCATTAGTATTGACATTTTAACACCTTCGCTCCTTTAGCTTGTCAATTGTAAAACCTTTCGCCCCATTTCTGTCAATTTTAAGACCTATCGGGCCATCTAGGTGGCGAATTTTATCCTGGTGAACCTGCAAGATGGAAGAACCCGGCCTTCAGCTGGGAAATTTTTCTACTGAAAAATGTACACATTTATCTTGAAACGGGGTCTAGAGGGCATTTTTTAAGCTTGATGGAGGTGTAGGGATCAAACTAAAAACCTTCCTTCCAAGTGTATCCCATTCAGTACCGGTGACGTATTTTTCGTCACATTCTAGCTACTATTAGACGATTGTGTTCAGTACCAGTGACGACTTCTTCAAATTAACCCTCTGACTCCCATAGACCCTTCCTAATCTGAATAAAATCGTCTGAAAGTAGCCGGAAAACAGAAAAGAAATGCGGATTGGGTCTTGAAAGGGTTAAGAAAGATGGCTGGCCAACTGATACTGAACGGACTATAGCTCACATAAACCAGCCAGAGGAAAGAAATAAGAAATAACAACAAACTCTAAACAAATTCCTCCACGAACTCCAATCGATTTAGCCGACACGTGTAACTAGATCTTCTCCCTACATCCCCTGGTGGGGTGACCTGGTGAGGTGAAGGTATACCACTCTTGGGCGGCTTTAGACCTGTGGATGACCGAGGTAAGAAGGCAATATGAGGTGTTAATGTAAGATCTACAGTGGCTCTACGTGTTGACATAGAGCCTCGTGGTGGTGGTGGTGGTGGTGTTAGTGGTGGTGGTGGTGTCCTTATCTCTAGCCTCCAGACTCTCTTTATTTGTCCACTTCCTGAACTACCCGGGGTGTAATTCCATCTCTTGCCGGATGATTCGACCTCTCCACCTTACACTTCTTCTTTCTCACTATGGACTCACTATTTTGTAAGTAATGTATATATATATATATATATATATATATATATATATATATATATATATATATATATAGAGAGAGAGAGAGAGGTGCCTATGTGTAGTATATACAGTAGATGTGATATGTTTATGTTCGAGTGTGTCGCTTACCCTCCTCTCCCTCCGTACCTCTCCATATTTACCTACTATAATATTATACAGTAGTACCAGCCTATTTATGACCACACCTGTCTAACATACCTGCCTTCTGCCACCCCCTGTTATGACCACACCTGCCTCACACACCTACCGTCTGCCACCCCCTGTTAGTCCCAGTCTATTAATGACCACACCTGCCTCACACACCTACCGTCTGCCACCCCCTGTTAGTCCCAGCCTATTAATGACCACACCTGCCTCACAAACCTACCGTCTGCCACCCCCTGTTAGTCCCAGCCCATTTATGACCACACCTGCCTCACAAACCTACCGTCTGCCACCCCCTGTTAGTCCCAGCCTATTAATGACCACACCTGCCTCACAAACCTACCGTCTGCCACCCCCTGTTAGTCCCAGCCTATTAATGACCACACCTGCCTCACAAACCTACCGTCTGCCACCCCCTGTTAGTCCCAGCCCATTTATGACCACACCTGCCTCACAAACCTACCGTCTGCCACCCCCTGTTAGTCCCAGCCTATTAATTACCACACCTGCCTCACAAACCTACCGTCTGCCTCCCCCTGTTAGTCCCAGCCCATTTATGACCACAGCTGCCTCACAAACCTACCGTCTGCCACCCCCTGTTAGTCCCAGCCCATTTATGACCACCCCTGCTTTACACATCTGCCACACTGTCATCTTCTTTGTTGGTACAGCTACTAACATCTCATCTTCTATTATTTGCACTAGTTTACCCTAACTTGGTGAGACGAGTAAGGTGTTGTTTCCATACTGCAATACCTGTGTGTGTGTGTGTCTATATTATAATGTGCTATCCCTTTCTTCCACTCCACCAAGCTAGTCACGTCATCCCACTCTCTTCCCCACTCCTCCCCCCCCCTATCACCCCCTCTAGCGGTAACACGGAAAGGCTCTCAATTTTCACCCCTCTCGATTTTTTGTTCTCCACTTTACAAAACCAGTATTTTATGACCTCTCTCTTTCGACCTAATTTCACTTTTCCTCTCTCTCTCTAATTACTGTCAATTAAAAGAGATCCTTTCCTCGTTGCAGGTCAGGTGAAGGTATAATCTAATTTATTAATTTCACTCCTAACACCAAACACCTTCCAATGAAATTAATGAGAGCATGTGATCCTCCCTTGATTCGAACCTGGGTTACCAAATACAGATCTTAAAATACTCTAACCACTACAGTGACTACACCATCAAGACAGTTAAAGGTTAAGTACATGACTACGAGTATATATCCATTATCGAATACTGGATATCTAATCATGTACCCAGACCCAACTGTACATTGAATAGAGTGATGTTTATGTGAAAGGAAATACAAATTTGTGGGGCACAGATCTCTAAGGACCGACCTCGCTATGAAACGTTCCTGAACCTATAGAAATAATCTAATTGAGGGATAAGCCTTTACAACGACACCTCGTATCTATTTTCCAAAGAGTGTTGAGAGGGGAGAAGGGGTGTTGGAGAGAGAGAGGAAGCTGTTGGAGTAGCTTTGTTCGCTGGGTGGAACCTGGTGCTGCTGATAGACTGGAGATCTCGCCCCAAAACAAAGTCGCTATATTCCATTATTTTGTTACTAATCTAAACTAACTTGATTTAACCTACCCTAACATAACCTAACATAAATCGGGGCAAGTTCCTCATACAAATGCGGGGTGAGCTGTTTCCGGGGCGACATCTCCAGTAACCGCTGCTGGTAGACTGGATTTTTTTTTTTTTTTTTTTTTTTTTTTTTTGGGGGGGGGGGTTTACCGAGGAGGCATTGGGGTTTAAGTGTATGCTAATTTATGCAATTTCGCAACAATTCGCTGGGAATGCTACTGTTTCTACGGTGCAATAAATGGTGGGGAGAGAAAGAGTGAGTGCGTGTTAACACACTCACGTTTTTTGTTTTTTGTTTTTTCTATGTGAGTGAGGGAGACAAAAGGCAGAACTGCCTGTCGCGAGTGCCTCCCCCAGAGTTGAAAGAGTGACAGGGCCAAAATCAAGGGACGTTCGAGCCAAAATGCCTGGACACACGGAGTTTGAAGCAATTTAAGTAAGTCATAGGAAGAAGGAAAGACTGTGTGGGTGTGCGTGTGTATGAGAGAGAGAGAGAGAGAGAGAGAGAGAGAGAGAGAGAGAGAGAGAGAAAATAAAGATTGAGTGCGTGTGATTGTGTATTAGTATATGTGTGTGTGAGAAAGAAAGATAATGTGTGTGTGGTGTGAGTGTTTATGTTGGAGAGAGAGAGAGAGAGAGAGAGAGAGAAAAAAAAAAGAGGGGGGGGCATTGAAAGACGAAACACCCACTCACGGACGAACATACACAATTATCTCTCTCTCTCTCTCTCTCTCTCTCTCTCTCTCTCTCTCTCTCTCTCTCTCTCTCTCTCTCTCTCTCTCTCTCTCTCATACACAATCAGAGACAGTGATATATATTTCACAATCTATATGGCTATAAGAATCCCATCACCATTACTCTTCATATTTCTTGAATCAACATTATATGATTTAATTTGTTCTTGCCGCCACCACCAACATCAGCAAGAATACCAGAAGACCTATCACCACTACCATCACCACATTCACAAGTACTATCACCACATTCACTAGTACTATCACCACTACCATCACCACATTCACAAGTACTATCACCACATTCACTAGTACTATCACCACATTCACCACTACCATCACCACATTCACCACTACCATCACCACTACTATCACCACATTCACTAGTACTATCACCACATTCACTAGTACTATCACCACATTCACTAGTACTATCACCACTACCATCACCACATTCACCACTACAATCACCACTACCATCACCACATTCACCACTACCATCACCACATTCACCACTACCATCACCACATTCACTTGTACTATCTCCACTACTATCACCACCACATTCACCACTACTATCACCACTACCATCACCACATTCCTCACTACTATCCCCACTATTATCACCACATTCACCACTACTTTACTATGACCACTACTGTCGGGACTTCGTTGAGACTTGTTCTATGGCGCTTGACATATCGAAGGCCTTCGATAGAGTCTGGCACAAATCTCTAATTTTGCAACGTTGTCAATAAAGTGCTCCTCCTCATATGGTGTTAATATTCAACCTGATTCCTCTCGCTCTACCTCTCCATCGCCCCTAACCACGGCCTTCTATATAGAAGGCCGTGCCCTAACCCTTTCTCCCTCCCTTCCTTCCCTCCCCCTCCTCCTACCTCGCCCCTTACCTCCCTCCTCCTCTCCCCCCTCCCTTATACTTTTCTCAATAAAACAATCAAATCAAATACAAAAAATCCCTCCCACCCCAATAACCTGATTCTCCACCAACGCATAATCATTTCCTTTTTCAATTTCGACCCGATGAATTGAAAATGTTCTATTATGAAAATGATTACCTCTGATGCAGGACCCGCGGCCACTGTCTGCATTCACAAACGATATATTTGTTTTCTCTCTGTTCATCTGTCTCTCTTCTTCTTTATCACTCTTGTTCTTTTTATATGTGTGTTTGTTTGTGTTTGCTTTTTAGTGTGTGTGTGTGTGTGTGTGTGTGTGTGAGTGTATTTGTGAATGTGTGTGTGTTTGTGTTTCTCAGTGTGTGTATTTGTCAGTGAGTGTGTGTGTGTGTGTGTGTATTTGTGTTTGTCAGTGAGAGTGTTTGTGTTTGACAGTGTTTTGTTTTGTGTTTGTTTGTTTATTGTCAGTGTGTGTACATTTGTCAGTGTGTGTGTGTGTGTGTGTGCATGTGCGTGTTTGTCAGTGAGTGTGCGTGTGTGCGTATTTGTGCTTGGCAGTGAGTGGGGCAGGAGAGCAGGAGAACTATGGGAAGAGGATTGGGTTTAGTAGGAAAGAATGGTAGAGATTGGGAGTTGAATCAGTTGCTGTTCGCTGATGACACAGCATTGGTGGCGGATTCTGATGAGAAACTGCAGCGGGTAGTCAAAGAGTTTGGTGTGGTTTGTGGAAGGAGGAAACTGAAGGTGAACGTCAATAAAAGTAAAGTAATGATGTGTAATAGGGGAGAGCATAGGGTGAATCTAGATGTGAGGCTGGATGGGGAAATATTGGAACAAGTAGAGTGTTTTAAATATCTAGGAGGAACGATAAGCAGGAGTGGAGGTATGGAAGTGGAGGTAAAACAGAGAGTGTGTGAAGGAAGGAAGATTTTCGGAGCAATGGGAAGTATGTGGAAGACGAGAAATCTCGGAGTGCAAGTAAAAAGTGCACTGTATCAAGGAATTGTTGTGCCAACAGTGATGTATGGGGCTGAGACATGGGCTCTGAAGAAAAAGGAGAAAAGAGGGCTGGATGTGATGGAGATGAGGTGCTTGAGGAGTATGTGTGGAGTTACTCGTAGAGACAGATTGAGGAATGAAGAGATACGTAGGAGAGTGGGGCAGCAGGAACATTTGTCAGCCAGAGTGGACAGAAGGGTGCTGAGCTGGTATGGTCATGTTGAACGAATGGGAGATGAAAGGCTTACAAAGAGAATATGTGAGTCAGGTACAAGGGGAGATAGAAGGGCAGGAAGACCTCCATTGAGATGGAGAGACTGTGTAAGAAAGGCTTTGGATGATAGAGGAATGACTATAGATCAGGCAGGGGAAGTGGTGGTGGACAGGAGTGAATGGAGAATGCTTGTGAATAGTTGAGTGAACACGTGGTCATTTGGAGTAAGGGGTCGGGCACAAGTTGGACTAGATAATAGTCCATCAGGCGCCTGGCCCGGGACGATTAATATGAAGGGTGTGCCTGGAAGTGTGGTGGCAGGGTTTGTGGCTTTGGCTCCGCTGCATGTCTGCTTGCCGAGATCGGAACCTCTCCGGGTGGTCAGGGGCCGGGGGAGTGCTGGAGCGACCTTGGTAACCCTGGTCTCTGGGTCTTCTCCTGGGTGACCTGGATGTGTGTGAGTTTGTGTTTTTTATCTGTGTTTATTTTTTGTTTTATGTTGTGTTTGTGTTTTCCCTGTTCTTGCTCTGTCTTGAGTCGGCTACCCCCAAAATGGGGATTGGGCCTGAGCATATAGATAGATAGATAGATAGTGAGTGTGTGTGTGTATATGAGTGTATGTGCTTGTCATTGAGTATTGTGCTTGTGTGTGTGTGTGTGTGTGAGTATTGTGCTTGTAAGTGTGTGTGTGTACAAAACTGAGTCAAATGTTGATCAAGATTAATATACCCCCCCCCCCCCCCCCCCCTCTCTCTCTCTCAATGTGTGTGTTTGTGTGCGTGTATGTATGTATACTCACTCTCTCTTTAAACCCCACACACACACACACACACACACATAAGAGAAAATTATAAGGAAAAAGTGGACACACTTTATTGAGGGACAGGGGGTGCTTAGCGAGAAACAGTTTGGATTCAGGGAAGGGAGATCTTGTGTATCTAATTTATTAAGCTTTTATAGCAGAGTTGTAGATGTTACACAGGAGAGAGAGGGATGGGTTGACTGTGTTTACCTGGACCTGAAAAAGGCCTTTGACAGGGTGCCTCACAAAAGGTTATTGTGGAAATTGCAGGTTGTTGGAGGTGTACATGGTAGAATGTTAAAATGGATGGAAAACTTTTTAATAGGAAGAGAAATGAGGACCACGATACGAGACGAATATTCACAGTGGAGGAGTGTGACGAGCGGAGTACCACAGGGATCAGTGTTGGGTCCGATAATGTTCCTACTTTATGTAAACGACATGCCAGAAAACTTGAATAGTCATATGAATATGTTTGCGGATGACGCTAAGATCATGAAGAATGTCACCTGTATAGAAAGTTGTCAGGATCTTCAAAAGGACCTAGATGAGTTGCACAGATGGAGCCAAACCTGGAAAATGCGTTTCAATGCAGAAAAGTGTCATGTTTTGGAAGTGGGAACAAGTGAGATAAGGCCAAGCTGGGAGTACAAATTAGGAATTGAAATAATCGGCAAAACACGGCATGAGAAGGACCTTGGAGTGATAATACAAGATGATCTATCTCCGGAGAAGCATATTAACATGATCATTGGAGGAGCATATGGAATAATAACCAATATGAGAGTGGCATTTAACTATTTGGATGAAGAAATGTTAAGAAAACTGATAATGACTATGATAAGACCAAGATTAGAATATGCAGCAGTGATATGGTCACCACATTTGAAAAAACATATAAACAAATTAGAGAAAGTCCAAAGGATAGCAACGAAGATGATCCCAAGATTGAAGGAGTTGACATATGAGGAAAGACTTAAGACACTACAACTGCCTACCTTGAAAGAGAGAAGGGAACGAGGCGACTTAATAACGATGTTCAAGGGAGTAAAAAGTTTGGAACGAGTAGATAGGGAAGATCTATTCGTGAGGGATAATGGAAGGACAAGAGGGCACGAGTTTAAGCTGAGGAAGGGCAGATGTCGTAAGGACACAAAGAAATTTAGCTTCCCATATAGGAGTATAGAGACTTGGAATAACTTGGAGGAGGAGGTGGTGAGAGCGAGGAACATTAACATGTTCAAATCTAGGTTGGATAAAAGTAAATATGGAAATAGGGCAACATAAGTTATGATATGTTAGTCCAAAATACTGGGAACTGGGAATATCCATTACGATACTTGTCTAAGTAAAATGGATTGATTATAAAGTAACTAAGACAGGACAACACGAGCGCTGCTCAATTCCTGTAAACTACAAATAGGCAAATAGGTAAATACACACGCGCGCACAAGCACACACACACACACACACACACAACAAACGTAATAAACACTAATAACCAAACTTAATATCCGGTGACTAAGCCATCGATATCTCTTAATAAACTTCATTGAATATAGAGAGTGTATTAGCGCAAAGCCATTATTGAAAATCATTGTATATTGAATAAAAAAATAAAAAATTTAACCATTGCTGCGTAAACTGAACACATAATTAATATTCAGTAAATGAAAGACTCAACTTGGTAATAAAGTCATGCATAAATATAACTGAGATTATATAAAGTGATCATTCTGTTAATTGAAGTGACTAATAAAAGGCGCCATTTTACACACACACACACACACAATATATATATATATATATATATATATATATATAGAGAGAGAGAGAGAGAGAGCGAGCGAAAGCAAGAGAGAGAGAAAAATACAGTAATATGCTTAGGAATAATGGCTAACAAGAACAATTACTTAAAACTACCTCACACACAGCCAATTATCTATCATCACCCCTCTAATTACCCCTCTCTCAACAACTACCGTGTAACAAGCTCGGTAATGTGCTAAACAAATGTGTAATTAGACAGGGTAAAGAATAGTTTCTTATCTTTTATAACGGACAATTACATTTCATTAATGAGTATTACTTGACAAGGTAGTTAAGTGGAGGTTATTAGTTTGTTCCCTAGACTTCCATCAAACATAATTTACGCCCCCTAGACCCCGTTTCAAGATAAATGTGTACATTTTTCGGTAGAAAGCTTTCCCGGCCGAAGGCCGGTTCCTCTTAAATTGCAGGCTTTCTGTCGCTAGCCAGGAAAAAGATCGATACCTAAATGGCACGACAGGTCCTAAAATTGACAGAAATGGGGCGAAAGTTCTTAAAATCGCCCAAACTAATGAGGCGAACGTCTTAAAATCTCAAAAGCAATGGGGCTAAGCATGAAGGAGAAAGGGATCCACAAAAAAATCCCTCAAGTGGAAATCTCCCCTTAATTAAGCTATCGAAAAATTGCGCAAATTTATCTGGAAGGGGGGAGATGTTGATTTGTTATATAAGCTTGATGGAGGTCTAGGGAAGAAGCTAAACATATTATACATCTATGTACACTCGGATACCATAGTCTCTAGCCCACTCATAAATATTCTTGGACTGCACCTATTTCTAATTATGGAAGTAATATCTCTGGTAACGAATATATGAATATAGTTTTCTATATATAAACTACAAAACTATATATAATATTAATTGAAAAGCGAGTAATGTCAAAAAATAAATCCAGATAGTTATAATTGCATAAAGAATAACAGGGGATCCACGAATGCTGATCAGTGAGCTAGAGACTATGGTATCCGAGTGTACTATTCTATGTATTCAGGCCCATTCTCCATGTCTTTATTTTGTTGTATTCATATATATATATACTGTATGCCTAATTCTCCCCGTAAAGGTGAGAGAGTTAGGTTACGAGTCACACAAGCGGGTTTTCACACTTTGTGCAAGTATTTTACAACAAATTCTGGTAAGGGAGCCTATAAATACAGTTATTTAGTAATTCAACCACATCCATTAATGTATCATCAGTCTAGCTTCATATAAGTAACACCCCGTTCTTAACATTAATCATCCATTACAAACCCCAATGCACTTGACTAAACTAATGAAAGCATATATGGTCCTCCCAGGATTCGAACTCGGTACACCACACCCAGAACATAAACATCTAAACCATTACACCACCAACACAAGGCCAATTGTCTCTGCAATGTCGTGAAAGAAAAACAAAACACAATACCAAATAAAATAAAGAGTAACCAGTCAAAAATGGCCGTAATAACACCACATAATTCTACCTTCATTCGGCCAAGGTGTTTTGTCCGTCCATTTTCGATGAGCAAGTTTGTTCTCATGCAACTTTATTGGCATTTTTGCATTGGAATCGACAACTAGACTAAATTGATATGATTTTAAGAGACTGAACAAATTATAGCCAGACCACAATTGCCTGATAATATTGCCGGAAACAGTGGTGATGTGACACCGGGTTGAGTGCAGGGCGGGGTGCAGGCATACAAAGCTGATTACAACCTCGAGGCCTTACTGAGTGACTTGTTAGCGTTGATTTATGGGGGGCTAAATAACTGACTTACCAGGTGTTGATGACTAGGAGGCTGTGATGGGTGCTTGTGTGTGTGTGTGTGTGTGTGTAAGAGAGAGAGAGAGAGTGAAGCGATGTGCACGTACCAGAGTAAACTAACACAATGTATGGTAAATAACGTCATTATTACATCTGTGGTGACCTGTGACCATCCTTCCTTCTCTTCATTGGACTCCGTTTGTTTACATCTTTTGGATGTCTGACTATTGAAAGTTACAAGCTTAACAGTTAATCAACACCAAGGATTCAAAACCACAAAGTGCGTTTGCTTCTCATAACTACTAAATATTCAAGTCCTTCACAAGACAGCTTTGGTGAATCATCGTATCGGCTGCCTACATAACACTCGATTCACCGATTCACCTGTGCTATTCAAAGAACCAACTCTCCATTCTTTACGTAAATCTCTTTCAGCTTCTATCGTAACCTCAAACCCCTAATTGACTACTTGCGAGTTTCATTCTATAAGGAAGTTGGAGCTGTAGACATCGATATTTAGTAGAATAAACAGCTACAGTATAATACGGTTTTAGTACATTTATTAATACATAAAACCAAATACAACATACCATTTATCCATCAGAAACGTACATTATTATTGCATTTCTGTTTAATTGTGATGTTAACGGCTCCAACTTCCTTATAGCCTAAAACTCGCAAGTGGTCAATTCAATGTGGTATACACGGAATAAGATAATAAGTTTTAATAGCATAATCTACTTCATATTACCTCGTCTTATGTTATAGCCTTTATTATATCAGTGTCATAGTATAACGACCCTAATAGCTCTATCGTAACTCAGAAGAGCTATTTTAAGATAATAATCGGCATGGATTAACACTGTCAGACAGGGGGGAGAGAGAGAGAGAGGCGAAGAGGAAATGATAGACGAGACGAGGAAAAGGCTGAGAACAAGAAGAAATAAAAATACTATGTGTGTGTGTTTGATGTGTGTGTGTGAGTGTATGAGTGTGTCTGTATGTGTGTATGAGTGCATAAGTGCGTGCGTGTGTGTGATTAAATGTTTGATGTATACTTACTATACCTTGTTCCAAGTAAGTAGGCCAAAACTCTTGAACATTAAGGGAAAGATTTTCCCTTCCCAAGGGAAAGGAAAGGGAAGGATTTTTTAAGAATACCAAATCGAAAGAAAATTCCTTCCTTTCATTTTCGAAGGGAAAGAATTGTTTAAGAATACGACTCTAAGAACCCTCGCCCCATTTATGTCAATTTTAAGACCATTCGTGCCATTTAGGTGTCTATTTTTTGCTGGCGAGCGATAGCGAGCCTGTAATTTAAGGGGGCCGGGAAATTTGTCTACCGAAAATGTACACATTTATCTTGAAAGAGGGTCTAGGGGGAGTAATTTTAAGCTTGATGGAAGTCTAGGGAATCAACTAAAAACCTCCCCTTAAACTGAACATTATCATCTAAATATCGCAAGAATAAAGGTAAAAAGACGTCGCCGGTACAGAAGGGGTTAATATCAATATATTTGTTTAATTCATTCAACCCAATTTCTTCTCATCAACCAACAATCACATACCGGTACCCAAGTATGAAATGTATTAATGGGGGTGACCTGCTTTTTGTTATTTCTGTCCTTTTCTCTCTTTCTCTGGCTTGTATCCATTCGGCCCCATTCAGCCAACTATTTTAAGACATTTATCCCTATCTAGGTGTTGATTTCTTCCTGGCGAGCCAGAATTATATGAAGAAATCCGGCTTCGCCGGAGAAATTTTTCTATAAAAAAATGTACAAATTTAGCCTGCTGTCAAAAAATAAAATAAAAGATATGCTGGCTCGCTACCGCTCACCAGTAAAAAATTGACACCTGGATGGGGATAAACGTCTTAAAACAGTAGGGTGAATGGGGCCAAATGGATACAAGCCAGAGAAAGATAGAAAAGGCCAGAACAAAAACAGGTCACCCCCCTTAACCCGGGAACTGCAGGGAGACTCTTAAGAGTTCCCCCGGCGGACTGCGGGGAGACTCTTAAGAGTGAGTGAAAACAAAAATCAACTTTTGACATCGAAAAAAAATATATATATATTTTTATTTTTTTATTTTTTTTTGTCCCCTGGGCCATGCAAAATCTCAGTCCTCTACCTCCCCTCCTTCCCCACTTTCCTCCTCTCCTTCAGTTATCACCTATTTTCCCTGTTATTCCCTTATTCTGAGGTATATTTTCGTGCTAACATTAGAAATTCGGTTGCAGGGTGTGGTCATCACTGATAGCAAGCGAATGCAAGAGAGAGAGAGAGAGTATCGATCGACTGTGTCTCAGTGGCCTTGGGGGAAATTGGCGGGAAAGCAGCTTGCCTCACCCATACATTATACAACTCGCGGGCTATATCTCCGATTTTGACCATCCAAACGCTGTTTTCACTCGTTTTATTGTTGTTTCAGGTTAATACCTTTATAATCAACCCATAATAGGTGCATATGGATAAGTATTAATGCTATTAATGGTACAATGAATATTTTAGTGACGGAAACACCTCAAATACGTCAGCACAGGGGGACGTTTCCAATTACCCCCATGCGCACTTGTTAGGTTAAATTAATGAATAGGCTATACTGTACTAACATTTGGTATTCCCGTGGATTCGAACCCATGACACCGTGACCACACACACACAACGAAAGAACATGTACAATCTCTCTAATAAGTGATGTCTGGGCACCAAGTATGTTTTGATAAATAATTGGTATCGGCAATATCTAAGCTTCATTTCTTCATATCGAGTGAGATATACCAACATGTTCCTACACTTACCCACCCTATTCAACATCTGACAGACATTAATACAGCACAGAGCAAGCCAAACGTAATGACAGCTGGGACATGACTTATTAGCGCGACCGTACATATAGTGTGTTGCGTTCGGAATAGGCCTAGTATAAAATAAAAACGAAGTCGCAAGGCTCAATAGCCTACTTAATTTATTACAAATTCTTATAGCCTAGCATTTTATTTCCCAACCGTTCGCGAAGTTACGCATTTGATATTTCGATCGGTTAAATTTGTTTGCTTCACTCTTATTTATTTCTGCATAATTGCATTGTATAATTACAATAAATAATTACTTCTATACCACAAAACATGCTCTTAAAGTTAGGGCGATGCCACACAAGCGAAATTTCCGGCAATTTCCGATGAGCAAGTTTTTTGTTCTCGTCATAGCCTATTTGGAAACTAGGCCTAGACTGAACATTTGAAGGTAGATTAGCCTATGCTTGGTGGCTGATTTATGATAGGCCTAGGCTAAGATTTGAATTTTGGGTAGGCCTACTTATAACCGAAACTACCACTAATTATTTCTCAATATTTGAAGGCTATTATATAATAAGGATGTTGCAAAGATCATATTAAAATGTGTTTCAACCTCCGGAGTTACAATTTATGTGCACTATAAAAAGTACTGTAAAAACAAAAAAACTCGGTAAAAATTTACCTATGGTCCCGTTAAAATATCCTCAAGTAACCTATCAAAAACTGTTCAGGGAACTGGTTAGAACTTGTAGGATGTTTAATTGAAGGTCGGAAATCAGTATTTACTGAGAAATAAGTCTTAAAATCCACTATGTTTTACGGGAGGGTCTGTACGCCGCCACATACGCGCGGACCCGCCCACTGCCCAAAATGTACAAATATTATTCTTACAGTAGATCCTCTGAAAAAAGGCAAACTATGCCTGTGTATCCAGCTCAGTACCAGTACTTGCACTGCTGCGGTCGTTCACGGTGTTGGCGGCGGCGGCAGCAGACGCAACATTTTTACTATTCTGTATTTTTGTTTTATAATCAAACTTCAAATCTTGTCTTCCCCATGCTTTATCAAGATTACTTTCAAACTCCCTTATTGATTCGGAATCGACTACATACTGGGGCAGTGCGTTCCACTCATTTACCACTCTATCACAAAATTAGTTCTTTGCCTTCTCAAGCCTATTTCTTTCTTTGTAAATTTTCTTAGAGTGTCCTCTCGTTCTTGTTCCCTCCCGCATCAAGAAGATACCTTCACACACATCCTCATCGCACTTTCCTGACACTATCTTAAAAGTCTCTATCATATCCCCTCTCTTTCTCCTATATGCCAGTGTCGGAAGCCCCAGTGTCCTCAACCTCTGCTCATATATTAGATTATATTAGATTAGATTAGATTAACCTAACCTAACCTAACCTAACCATAATATAATATAATATAATATAACATAACATAACATTACCTGGGAAAGAGAGGGCAGGGGACCCTGGGTGACCCATAGCGCTTTTAAGACTGTTATTTCTCAGTAAATACTGATTTCCGACATTCAATTAAACATCCTACAAGTTCTAACCAGTCCCCTGAACAGTTTTTAATAGGTTAGCCTACTTAACCTCTGCAGGGTGGATGGGACTCGTTACTCGTTAGCCTTGGTCGGCAACTCATCTAGGGGAGACAACCTTATACAAATACGGGTGGATGGGACTCGTCAGCCTTGGTTGGCAACCTGTCTAGGGGAGTAAACCTGATACAAATCCGTACTGCTTACCTAAGGGTAAGGCAGGTTAGTGGATGGGGATTAGCCGAACACCAATGTAGAAGAATAGTGCTAACAAGATACACAGAGGGCCTCGGAGTCGGACAGATCCTAAATTGAGTGGTCAATCCTGTAAGTCCTTCACTAAACTGGCTCGGGTTGTCCCTCTCACAGGGAATAGGTCCGCTTGGGGGCATTCTGTGTATGGCCACCCTCGTAAGGGGAGTAAGGCGTCCGGCAAGAGAGAGAGAGAGAGACTTAACCTCTGAAGTGCTCATGGGGGGTATGAGACACCACACTCCTGTGCTGACGTATTTGAGCTGTTCCCATCACTAAAATATTTATTTTACCATAAATAGCATTAATACTTATTAAAATGCCCCAGAACGAGAAGCCCACCACAGAAGCCATGAACGAACACCACACAGAAACACCAAAGGAAAGGTCCACAGAACGAAAGGACCAGCTGACCGAGCCAGCCATTTCAGACAGCCCAAGCCCGCAGGGCTAAACAGCTCCAGGACACACCCATTTACCTTTTCTAAAACTGACCATTTTCCACACCTCACGTACACTAACCCCCTCGTGTCCTACACTCCCAACTACAAAGATGATGAACAGGAATATACATTCATATTAAAAACACCCATGCCTGTCCCGACGTTGAGCCAATGCCAACACATCAGACAGCCATAATTATATCTATGTATGTTCTTGCATCCGAGAAGTAGATGTTATATATCTTAGAAGTTAAAACACCCACGCTGTCCCTAGACCTCGTATATAATTTTCCATGACGAGTATAGATATATGTAACCCGTGCCCAGTCGCCCCTTGCACTGTTCCTCTAGTAACTAAGTATTAATATTAACATTCCCTAACATCTTGTCTTGCCAGACTAAGCTTCTGAAGACCCATCGCCCCATAAATCTATGTATGCAATCCTTAGGTTAAGTATTTTTATCCGCCATTGTGTTCACCTTTTTCCATTTACTTTCCACAATTGTCATACGTCTTCCCCTTGCCTCCTTCGTATCCACAGCCCACACTACGCCAATTTATTTCGTGTCTTACACCTCTTACCCCAACCAGAGATTGTATAAGATAACCTGGTTACCAGTATCTGTCATAAGTACCCCGAAACAATAACTAAGTACCCCTACGAACTGCCGCTGTGGGTGGTATTTTATATTTAATAGAAAAGTAGTTCCCAGGGCCAACTAATAGTATCCATAACCCTCTGACTGATCACATAACTCTATCTTTTCCAGACTCATATACCACCCATAGTTGCATTCCCCGGTAGCATTTGGCTAACGTATTCTACTGCCTTTTCAAACTTCCATATCAATTGTAGCCTAATGCCACCCCCACGCCCAGGGACCTTAGGGGCAAAATTTCCCTGTAGCCCTTGAACCCCCCCCCCCTCCCCCCCCCCCCCCCCCCTCTCATTAAGACACCCGCGCTTCTCGACTCTTGTCCGACCTAGCCTCTCTCTCATACCTCTTGAAGATCCTTGAATTGTCCGTTACTAACGCTCTCCAACCGTTTATATATATACTCCTATCCAGCCTACCTTCACTTAGTAGGCCAGAACAACATTAGAACTTTACTAGCCCCTTGCATGCCATCTATTCTCTTACAACACATTCACAACCCTGCACCCAATGGTCGTCGGTGCGAGGCTAGCCGCCCCGCCAGTAACTAACTTCTATTGTCATACTTCCAGATAAATGTGGCAGAGTTAGCAGTCTCCACCATATCCAGCAAACCCTACAATTAACAACCAGCCGAGTAAAACCAGCTAGCTAAGGCACCTTCGGTTTTGGTATTAAAGACACTCACATCTGTCTCATACACAGAGGGTTATTACAAACACTGGTGATATGGCAAGCCCCTAGCCACAGCCGCCGGACGAATATATCAGAGAGAGGGCGCCCAGCTCCCCCTTTTTGCCCACCGAGGAGGGAGACCCTCCCCCCCGCGGAGGTATACCTGCCCCCTGTTTTGACTTTCGAGTCATTGCCAGGTAGCACAGGAATTCTTCCTATCAATGAACTAACCATGAATGACTAACACCTTTACTAACCTCTATTACCTCACAATAAACCATTTACCTTTCTTGCATGCTCTGATCACTAAATTAGCACCTCAGCTATACCATAGAATGAAGATTGAACAATCTAGAGAGACGCTCCTATCACAGCTGTCCCCATCCTCCTCGCAAAGTAGATCCAGTCTCTCTCCCCTAAATACGTCCAGTATAGCCAAAATAGTACCTCTTACTAAGGCTCAGTTATATGAAAATATAAAGGCTTCCTATCGCCCTGTGCCACAACAGTAAATACCATCTTACCTAGTCCCCATATCTATTGAGAGCTCAATTAAGTCCATAAGACTCGAGATCCCTACTGTCTGCAGGGTCCAGAACCGAGCCTATAAATCTAACTCCCGCCCCCAGTCAAATCAGTTGAAAGCTAGACACCAACCAGGGGTCACTACCCTGCAGTTAATTTCTAGCTCTGCCCTTGTGTTGTTCCGGAGTGAGATCCCAGAACCGGCAGACTCCGTGGCAGATTTGGATAGAAGGACCTGCCCACGTATTGAAGAACTTCACACATATGGCCCCCCTGGACGGCCGCGGAACCAGTCGTTAGCCCCCAACATCATGGACGCAAGATAACCAGGACCAGACCCATCAGATACTACCCAAGATTCCCTTGAGCAGTACTACATATTACTGTGCTGTTTTAGATTCACTAATTAATATTTCTACGAAGTGGCTAAGACCTGGCCCAGTGTAATTCATACTTAACCATTCCATTTGGGACGTACTAAGCGATCAGTGCTCTTTAATTATCAGGCGACCTTGACTCTCGTAATTACCTTATTCAGATATTAAAACTAGTGATATCTAACGTTCGCCCACTGATTTGCGTTCTATGTATTTCTGAAACAAGGATATAAAACTTAGATCAGTACCCCCTGAGGTAACTAGAATTCCCGTGCTCTAAAAATACGTGTGTCTAATCTAGTCTGTGAACTACTACTTGTGCACCAGAGCTACCAGTAATAAATCTAACAGTGAATATGAATCTATAAGTAACATTGATGGTCTTCGGTATATAAACCTGTGAAATCAAAGCCAGTGATCAGAAGATTAATACCTGAACGTTGGAAGTGGGAGACTAGGCTCCATCCAGATCCACTTATGCTAGTGTTGTTCAATTCTATTATATTGTCTTACACAAGTATTCTGCAGTGGTATAACAATAAACGTGATCATGTAACTTGCTACCATGTGTTTCTTTGTGTTCTCTATTCCTCATATCTTGTATTGTGCATGCAGCCTTATATACCCAGTCAATTTAGAACTCACATTACCCAATTTAAACCTGTAGAAAAACAGGGCATAACATTGGCGGCAGCGGTGGTTCTTGATTCGGATAAAAGGTTGCATTACACTGCAAGTTTGGAACAGTAGAAGCATGGCAACATCGCGAAATCTTCAGCCACTCGCACACATTCCCAAGTATGATGTAAACACATATGATATCACCAGTTACTTAGACATAATAAAGCCAGTGTACGATGTGGTACTTCATAATGACCGCGAAAAAATCGCCATGGCAATTTTGCATGTTGTACAGTTGGGAGAAGCCGTTTCCCAACTTGTTGATAAGCCTACTTTTAAAGAATTTATTCACCAAATGGTGAAACAGAATACGCCAGAGAGTACCTGGAACCAGTTTCGATCCTTCGTGATCCGGACTTTAGATCCACTTTTGGGTTCCCCCGTCGCCCCCAAAATAATAAAAGTCGACGAGATCAAGTATGAAGGGGATATAAATGTGACCCTCATACAACTCTACAGATACGTGAGGACCACGTATAGCTATGAAGATTACGACCAACAAAATGAACTCTTATTCACCGCATTGTTAAACATCCTCCCACCCCACATCACCGCCCATCTCGACCCGTATGGCTTATTCGAAGAACATATGCTCGCCATCAGAGAAGAATGCCTACGCAGTTCGATGAATCCCCTATCCAACCTTTTAGCCCCTATCCAAGACTCCGTGCACCCTTCCAAAATGACTTCCGGTGAAAGTCCAACCCCAGTGAACTCTTCCCCCACCAACCCTCCGCAGCCCCCCCAACAAGCCCCGTATTCTAGCTATGCCTACCTATGTAGGCCTACCACAACATATTTTCCCCATGACCCCAGAAATGTTCAGCTATCCCCCCACCAACAAAATTTCCCTTGTGACAGTTTTCCGTCGGTAGCTTGTGACAGTTTTCAGTCAGTAGCTCCCTTCCACCCCCACACAATTCCCCCCACCAACCCTCCGCAGCCCCCCCAACAAGCTCCGTATTCTAGCTATGCCTACCTATGTAGGCCTACCACAACATATTTTCCACATGACCCCAGAAATGTTCAGCTATCCCCCCACCAACAAAATTTCCCTTGTGACAGTTTACCGACCTCTCCCCCCACCAACCCTCAGCAGCCCCCCCAACAAGAGCCGTATTCTAGCTATGCCTACCTATGTAGGCCTACCACAACATATTTTCCACATGACCCCAGAAATGTTCAGCTATCCCCCCACCAACAAAATTTCCCTTGTGACAGTTTTCCGTCGGTAGCTTGTGACAGTTTTCAGTCAGTAGCTCCCTTCCACCCCCACACAATTCACACCCCTAGAAAACTTCGAAACCCCACAATTGACTCGCCCTCTCATGTCAAACAAACTCACCAGTCCCAGAGAACCTCTAACCAGACCAAGACTGCCACCAAGAAGATTCCCCAAACTCGTCCTGTTAATGTCAAACAAACCCACCAACCCCAGATAACTGCTAACCAGACCGTGACTGCCACCAAGAAAATTCCCAAAATTCGTCCTATTAACAACCCCAAATCTATACATCAGTCCTCTACCAATAACCCCTGTTCTACACCTAACTCTTCCCCCACCAACCCGCCGCAGTCCCCCCAACAAATCCCGTTTCCTAACTCGCTCACCTCTCACCACCCTGACCCTCCCACACGCGCCGTAAACCCTCCCCTCACGCGTGACGACCTAGGGACCCAACTATGTTCCCCCCCTTCCCCCAGAAATACTCAGCTATTCCCCCACCAACAAAATCTCCCTTGTGACAGTTTTCCGTCAGTAGCTCCCTTCCACCCCCCCACAATTCACACCCCTAATAAACTTCAAAACCCCACACTTGACTCACCCCCTCATGACAGACAAACCCACCAACCCCAGATAACCTCTAAGCAAACCGTCACTGCCACCGACACACCCCACCACTCTGATCCTCCCACACGCGCCGTTAATCCCCCCTCACGCGTGACCCCCACCAAAGTGATTCCCCCCCCCTCATGCGTACCGAACACCTGCTCACCAGTCGGTCCCCCACCATCATGAGCCCAGCTAAACTATCAACCTCCCCCTCTTCACCATTACCCCACCCGCCCCAAATTCCCCCCCCAAAGATCCCGCTCGACGAAATACCACTCCCATCCCAATCCAACCACAAACCTTTTTCCACCTTGGCTAAACCCCAAAATACTCTCCCTCTCGCCCCAAACAACATAATCAACCTCTCAACTTCAACCACTCCTCGAAATCCCATCCATGTCTCTCCCGGAAATAAAATCACTCTAAATTCAACCCCTCTCAAACCACAACCCTGCCTGCCCAGACCCCCCCCACCATCTCCCTATCAAATCCCCACACCCCAAACCTCCAAACCACCCGATCATAGTAAACTCTCAACCTTCAGCCTTACTCACCCCTCCCCAAACCCCACTCACGACCACAAGTCTCTACACAATTCAACCCCTCCCCAGCACCAACCTCTTCCGCAACAACAACCCCGACTCGACCTGCCCGTTTCATCTTTAAAACCCCCCTATCACTACCCCCGACCGAAACCACTTAGACCCCCCCTCCAAAACTGGCCCCGGGCCAGCTCGCCCCCAGACCCACATTCCTAACGACAAGAACTAACGGTATATCCACCCCGCCCTTCCAAAGTGAAAGTGAACCACCACTACTATTACCAGACCGTCACCCAGACTAACGGCGACCCTAAATACCCCCCCCCCCCTGATGATGATGAGGATATTATTGTACTAAATTGTTTCGAATGTTTTCAATTCCTAAGCGATTGGGCATGATTCTATAAATTTACATGTTCTCCATATACTGTATATATTATTTTTTTCCTTAGTAGTCATACTACTTTTCTTGTTACCTACACTTTTCTGACTATCTTTTAAATTTGCTTTATACATTGTTAAACACTTTACCTCTTCTTAATTTCCTGTGTTCTTAAGTATCTGTCCTTTCTTAAATTTACATGTTTTCCATATACTGTATATATTTTTTTTTTTCCCTTAGTCATACTACTTTTCTTGTTAACCTACACTTTTCTGACTATACTTCTTTTTACTTCACCCTTGAGGCTCGAGGACGAGCCTATAATGAAGGAGAGGGAAGTAAAATGCCCCAGAACGAGAAGCCCACCACAGAAGCCATGAACGAACACCACACAGAAACACCAAAGGAAAGGTCCACAGAACGAAAGGACCAGCTGACCGAGCCAGCCATTTCAGACAGCCCAAGCCCGCAGGGCTAAACAGCTCCAGGACACACCCATTTACCTTTTCTAAAACTGACCATTTTCCACACCTCACGTACACTAACCCCCTCGTGTCCTACACTCCCAACTACAAAGATGATGAACAGGAATATACATTCATATTAAAAACACCCATGCCTGTCCCGACGTTGAGCCAATGCCAACACATCAGACAGCCATAATTATATCTATGTATGTTCTTGCATCCGAGAAGTAGATGTTATATATCTTAGAAGTTAAAACACCCACGCTGTCCCTAGACCTCGTATAATTTTCCATGACGAGTATAGATATATGTAACCCGTGCCCAGTCGCCCCTTGCACTGTTCCTCTAGTAACTAAGTATTAATATTAACATTCCCTAACATCTTGTCTTGCCAGACTAAGCTTCTGAAGACCCATCGCCCCATAAATCTATGTATGCAATCCTTAGGTTAAGTATTTTTATCCGCCATTGTGTTCACCTTTTTCCATTTACTTTCCACAATTGTCATACGTCTTCCCCTTGCCTCCTTCGTATCCACAGCCCACACTACGCCAATTTATTTCGTGTCTTACACCTCTTACCCCAACCAGAGATTGTATAAGATAACCTGGTTACCAGTATCTGTCATAAGTACCCCGAAACAATAACTAAGTACCCCTACGAACTGCCGCTGTGGGTGGTATTTTATATTTAATAGAAAAAGTAGTTCCCAGGGCCAACTAATAGTATCCATAACCCTCTGACTGATCACATAACTCTATCTTTTCCAGACTCATATACCACCCATAGTTGCATTCCCCGGTAGCATTTGGCTAACGTATTCTACTGCCTTTTCAAACTTCCATATCAATTGTAGCCTAATGCCACCCCCACGCCCAGGGACCTTAGGGGCAAAATTTCCCTGTAGCCCTTGAACTCCCCCCCCCCCCCCCCTCTCATTAAGACACCCGCGCTTCTCGACTCTTGTCCGACCTAGCCTCTCTCTCATACCTCTTGAAGATCCTTGAATTGTCCGTTACTAACGCTCTCCAACGTTTTATATATATACTCCTATCCAGCCTACCTTCACTTAGTAGGCCAGAACAACATTAGAACTTTACTAGCCCCTTGCATGCCATCTATTCTCTTACAACACATTCACAACCCTGCACCCAATGGTCGTCGGTGCGAGGCTAGCCGCCCCGCCAGTAACTAACTTCTATTGTCATACTTCCAGATAAATGTGGCAGAGTTAGCAGTCTCCACCATATCCAGCAAACCCTACAATTAACAACCAGCCGAGTAAAACCAGCTAGCTAAGGCACCTTCGGTTTTGGTATTAAAGACACTCACATCTGTCTCATACACAGAGGGTTATTACAAACACTGGTGATATGGCAAGCCCCTAGCCACAGCCGCCGGACGAATATATCAGAGAGAGGGCGCCCAGCTCCCCCTTTTTGCCCACCCGAGGAGGGAGACCCCCACCCCCGCGGAGGTATACCTGCCCCCTGTTTTGACTTTCGAGTCATTGCCAGGTAGCACAGGAATTCTGCCTATCAATGAACTAACCATGAATGACTAACACCTTTACTAACCTCTATTACCTCACAATAAACCATTTACCTTTCTTGCATGCTCTGATCACTAAATTAGCACCTCAGCTATACCATAGAATGAAGATTGAACAATCTAGAGAGACGCTCCTATCACAGCTGTCCCCATCCTCCTCGCAAAGTAGATCCAGTCTCTCTCCCCTAAATACGTCCAGTATAGCCAAAATAGTACCTCTTACTAAGGCTCAGTTATATGAAAATATAAAGGCTTCCTATCGCCCTGTGCCACAACAGTAAATACCATCTTACCTAGTCCCCATATCTATTGAGAGCTCAATTAAGTCCATAAGACTCGAGATCCCTACTGTCTGCAGGGTCCAGAACCGAGCCTATAAATCTAACTCCCGCCCCCAGTCAAATCAGTTGAAAGCTAGACACCAACCAGGGGTCACTACCCTGCAGTTAATTTCTAGCTCTGCCCTTGTGTTGTTCCGGAGTGAGATCCCAGAACCGGCAGACTCCGTGGCAGATTTGGATAGAAGGACCTGCCCACGTATTGAAGAACTTCACACATATGGCCCCCCTGGACGGCCGCGGAACCAGTCGTTAGCCCCAACATCATGGACGCAAGATAACCAGGACCAGACCCATCAGATACTACCCAAGATTCCCTTGAGCAGTACTACATATTACTGTGCTGTTTTAGATTCACTAATTAATATTTCTACGAAGTGGCTAAGACCTGGCCCAGTGTAATTCATACTTAACCATTCCATTTGGGACGTACTAAGCGATCAGTGCTCTTTAATTATCAGGCGACCTTGACTCTCGTAATTACCTTATTCAGATATTAAAACTAGTGATATCTAACGTTCGCCCACTGATTTGCGTTCTATGTATTTCTGAAACAAGGATATAAAACTTAGATCAGTACCCCCTGAGGTAACTAGAATTCCCGTGCTCTAAAAATACGTGTGTCTAATCTAGTCTGTGAACTACTTGTGCACCAGAGCTACCAGTAATAAATCTAACAGTGAATATGAATCTATAAGTAACATTGATGGTCTTCGGTATATAAACCTGTGAAATCAAAGCCAGTGATCAGAAGATTAATACCTGAACGTTGGAAGTGGGAGACTAGGCTCCATCCAGATCCACTTATGCTAGTGTTGTTCAATTCTATTATATTGTCTTACACAAGTATTCTGCAGTGGTATAACAATAAACGTGATCATGTAACTTGCTACCATGTGTTTCTTTGTGTTCTCTATTCCTCATATCTTGTATTGTGCATGCAGCCTTATATACCCAGTCAATTTAGAACTCACATTACCCAATTTAAACCTGTAGAAAAACAGGGCATAACACTTATCCATATGCGCCTATTATAGGTTAATTATAAAGGTATTAACCTGTTACAACAATAAAACAAGTGGAAACAGCGTTTGGATGGTCAAAATCGGCGATACAGGCCGGGAGTTACACAATGTATGGCTGAGGCAACCTCCCAGCCCACCACTTTCCTCCACCTCTGGAGAGAGACTGTCGATCGATACTCTCTCTCTCTCTTGCACTCGCTTGCTAACAGTGATGACAACGCCCTGCTACCAACTCACTAATGTTAGCACGAAAATAGACCACAGGAAAAGGGAATAACAGGGAAAATAGGTGATAACTGAAGGAGGGGAGGAAACTGGGGAAGGAGGGGAGGTGGAGGAGTGATATTTGGCATGGCCCAGGGGCAAATAAAAAAATAAATAAAAATAAAAATAAAAACAAAACAAAAAATAAAAACATTTCGGTGTTTTAAATTGATTTTTTTCCCCCCGACTCTTAAGTCTTCCCGCAGTCCGCCGAGGGAACTCTTAAGAGTCTTCCCGTAGTTCCCGGGTTAAGGATATTTTAACGGGACCATAGGTAAACATTTATCAAACTCTCCCTATTGACGGCAGTTAAACTCTTATTAATGACTTCGACTAGCAGAGAAGCCATTTTTCGTTTCATTAACCTTTTACCTGTACTCGATACCCATAAAGAACCTTGTCGGTTACAATCATCGGTAAATCTACAGTTATACTACCCCTCCCCCACCACCTCCCCCCTTCAAAACACGGAAAAAACATATTTTGATAAAAAATTATCACCAACCAGATAAGAGTTTTTCAGGTAATTTGTTGTTGTTTTTTATTATTTAATTGATATACAGTGTTGTTTATGAAATAGATTATAATGCAACATATAGAAAAAAGAAAAAGAAATACAATATAATATAACAGAGCACGTCACAAAAGGAAAATTACAAGAACCTCTCAGGGATGGGATACCAAATGAAATGTACATAGAGGGGGGGGGGGAAGAAATGGCAAGAAGACTGAAGAATTTTTTTAATGAGGTAATGGGAAATGAGAGAGTACCAGAAAGATGGAATGAAGCGAGAGTAACGCTATTGCACAAGGGAGGGTACAAGAGTAAGAAGGAAATGAAAAGCTACAGGCCAGTGACAGTGACAAACACAATAGGGAAACTCTTCTGCGGGATATTGAAGGAAAGGATGAATAGACCCATAGAGGGAAATGGGCTAATAAGTGATGAGCAAAATGGGTTCAGAAGAGATAGGAGGGGGACAGATAATATCTATATACTAAGCGAAGTGATGGGGAAAATGAAAAGAGAGAAAAAATGGGTTACTGTGCATTCCTGGATATAGAAAAAGCCTATGATAGAGTAAACAGGGAACTGCTATGGAAAATAATGGCAAGGAGTGGAATACCAGAAAAGTATATAAACATCATAACATCGATGTACCAAGGAACAAAAGCGAAGTACGCGCTAGGAAATATAGAAACGGGACGGGTAGAAAGCAAGAGGGGGGTAAGGCAGGGGTGCGTATTATCGCCGTTATTATTTGCGTTATATATGTGGAAGAAATGACACAGAGGATAAAAAGAGTTGGGGAGGGGATTCAGATAAGCAAAGAAAGACTGGGGGTACTGCTGTTTGCTGACGACGTAGTTCTGATGGCAGAAACGGGAGGAGGGTTGCAGAGACTACTAGAGGAAGCAACGAGATTCGGGGAGGAACTTGAAGTAAGATTTAGTAAAGAATAGAGCCAGGTGATGAAAATGAATGGAGAGCTTCAAGAAGACGAGGAATGGACACTGGAAGGAAACAGAATGAAGAAGACAAGGGAGTATAAATATCTGGGGGTAACGATCACGGAGAAAGGGTTTGAGAAGGCGAAAAGTGAAAAGGTGGGACAAATGCAACAATGGAATGGGAGACTATGGAGCGCGACAAGGCTAAGAGCGAATAGCTATGAAATAGTGCGAGGGCTGTGGAAAGGATTATGAGTACCTGCAATAATGTACGGCTTAGAGGCGGTAGAAACAACAGAGGCGGAAACGAAGAAATTAGAAACGATACAGAATAAAATCGGGAGGACAGGATTGGGGGCAAATAAATACGTAGCTCAAGAAGCAATCCGAGGGGAGATGGGGTGGAGTACGTTTGAGGAAAGGATTGGGAAAGCGAAAGGGAAGTATAAAGTGAGGCTAGAGGGGATGGAGGAAGATAGGTGGCCAGGGAAGGTATACAGATGGGCGAGCGAGCAAAGTAAATGGAACAGAGAGTGCAAGAAAAGATTGGGGAGGATAAATATAAAACAGGACCGGGTGGGAGGGGAATTTAGAAAAAGAAATGAGAGAGAGGAGTGGGTCATACTAGAGAATGGGAGGGGATGTGTCAGAGAGATAGAGAAAGGGATAAAGGAGGAGGGGAGAAGAAGATGGAGGGAGGGGGTAGAAAATAAAACCACGCTGGCATATTATAGAGAGAAGGAAAAACCAGCTAGAGAACTGTACTATGATGGGGGATGGGGATCGAAACTCCTATTTAAAGCAAGAACAGGATCGCTAGAAACGAATGAGAGAACAAGGAGATGGAATGGAGTGGGACCGCACTGCAGTCAATGTGAAATGGGAGGAGACCCAATAGTGGAGGATGTAGAACACATAGTAACCGAATGTACAAGATATAATGAGGAGAGAGAGGAGTTGGAGAGGTACATGAGGAATAGAGTTGGGGAGAGGGGGTGGGAGGAGATTAAGCAGAGGGAAGATAGAGGGCTAGGGGCGCTATTGGGTTAACACAGGAGATGGAAACACAAGACATGGAGATGATGAAGAGAATGTTGGAGAAAATGTGGAGGAAGAGAAATGGGTGAGGGAGGGGGGGGTGGGAGCGGAGGTGAGGGGGAGGGAGGAGGAAGTGAGGGGGGGTTTATAAAAAAAAAAAAAATGTCTTAAACTATCCTACTGTAAACTTTCCCTCCTACTAACGTTTCTGAGCCAGTACCGATACAAAAGTCAGCCCTGTGGATCTGCACGGTCTGCGGGCGGGTTCTAAAGAAGAAGAAGAAGAAGAGTGCCGTTGTTAAGGCATTACTTCCCGAACCACATCTGATCTGATCTCGGTGATCACTGATCTGGTGGCTGCGGCGGATGATGCCTTTGATTCTTGAAAGAAGGTGAGCCTGTGAGGTTTATCCACTTTTATCAATAATAATCCTCTTGTTGTTGTAGCCTGTATTTGGGTAAAAATTGAAGAGACTCCGGACAGCCTTTTCACTAGTTAGGCTAGTTCTAGATTTTTGTTTAGGCTAATTTATAGCCTACCCTAGCCTACCTAGCCTATTACGGTGTTTTACCCTAAGAACGAGTCCACTAGACATTCCGACCTCCTTAACTTAGCCTATGTAGCCTAGCGCCCTAGCCTATAGGCCTAAGTCAAAAATGACATGAACACTGGAGCTAACATCTCTTTATCATTTGGGAAGATTCAGATATCATAGCCTAGGCCTAGTAAATTGGTGTTTAGACCTAGGCCTAAATTATGCTGCAGCCCTTCCTTGGTTAAAATGTATTAAAGACCAAGGTTTATAGAAGTTTAGATCATTTATGCCGGCATAGGCTATTTACCAAGATTTGTTTTATTTATATAGCCTAGCCTGTAGGCAAATAACTCTGAATTGAATAGCACTATTTTCCTGAATCCAGTAGCATTAATGCGCCGACGAATGGCGAGCGCCTAAGCTAAATATGCAGATTTCAATTTTATCGAAGAATAGGTCTAGCCTAGATGGGATGGTGGCCATTTAGACAATTAATTGGCTGCCATGAATGCCCATGATGGCGACATCTTGCCGGCTGTGGCACCGAAACGGCAATAATACCGTACTGTACAGTACGGTACTTTGTAACTGTCAGTCAGGCCTAATTACATATTGTGTAGGTCTAGGCTATTTTGTGTTAATACAGTCTTTTCAGATAGTCCTAGGCTAATCTTATTATCTGAGTAATTGATAGCCTATTGATTAATCAACCGTCAATTTAACGAACTAATATTTTCTGTTATGTGTAGCACTAATTGTAAAGTAAAGTTGAGTAGCATTACGATAATCGGCCTAGTTTTACACCCTGCCTGTAGGCTATAGGCTAGGCTAGGTAGTAGGCTAGCCTATATATATTTTTGGTAGGATTCAAGGAGACTACAGCAGGACTCTTCTTCTTACCTCTGACCAGGTATAGGCTATCTGGTAGCCTATAGCCTATCAAGGAAACCGAGCAAAATTTGCTACCACTAAAACTCTATCAGAACAAGTCGTAAATTGCTTAAAATACATTAAAAGTACTCATAAAAGATATTGTAATACCATCATGAGAAGAACTGGCATTAACTATTATTGGAGTGTTGACAATTCGTTAGAAGTTAGGCCTATTGATAAAATAAATACCATGCCGAAAGTTACCTCGGTACATAGCTTCGACTTTTCAACTTTGTATACCAATTTGCCTTTAGATTTAGTATATTCAGAGCTTTGCTTTATTATAGATTTGCACTTTGACAGGTTCGTTAGGAATGGTAATTATTTCATAAATGTTTATACATATTTTAATAATACATCACTTAGCTCTACTCCCACTAGCCTAGTTCTGTATATTTTGATAGAACTAAACTTAAAAATTCCTCCTTTTCAATACTTATGTTAGATTCGGGCCTTACATTTTCAAACAAATATTAGGAATTCCTATGGGTGGAAATGCTAGCCCTTTAATTGCAGACTTATTCTTGCTTGCTTTAGAATTTAAATATATAAAAGACTTAGTTGACAGTAGCAAGAAAAATAAAATCCCAGAAAAATTAGCACTTGCTAAATTGTTAAGTAATAATAGTAGATAGGCCTATATTGATGATATTCTCGTTTGCAATTTGTTAAATTTTAATCAAGTTGCTAAACTTATTTACCCTAATTCTATTCCCCTCACACAATACTTACTTGGTCATACTTGGTAGAATTCCGTCCTCTGTGGACGCAGCTAAAGTGGACTTCCGCTGCAGCCAGGCAGCTCCGCAACTCCCTCGTTCCGTCTATTTACTAACGAGTTGGATGCGGTGCTGGGATATCCTGGTATTGGGGGCTCGTCTGGCACTGTAGCCAGCCATCGGTCCAGCTGACGCTTGAAGGAGTCTGTCGTGACTCCCGTCAGTTCCCGGACGGCCTTTGGTACAGTATTGAAGAGGCGAGCCCCATTTTTACTGAAGTTGTTGTGGGCGACTGTTGCTATTTTCTGAGAGGTAGCCTCAGTCCTCTTGATGTAGCACAGTCGCCCTTTTCTAACGTGATTGTTGATGACTAGTCCCACGTCAGGTACCAGCCCTTCTAGGGTCTTCCACACATAAATCACTAGGTAACGTTCTCGTCGTCTCTGAAGGGAGTAGAGCCGCAACTCCTTCAGGCGTTCCCAGTAGTTCATGTGTTGGATACCCCAGATCCTGCTGGTGAAGGTCCTCTGTAGAGACTCCAGTTTGCCGATGTCACCTATCTTGTGGGGAGTCCATAGCTGGCAGCAGTATTCCACCTTTGGGAGGACCAGAGCCTTCCAGAGTGTCAGCATACAGGCCCTCTCTCTAGTTTGGAAGGTCCTGACTGAACTATCCATCCTGCGAGTCTCCTAGCTGTCTCGGTGGTTTGGTACTTTGGTTGATGTGGCGAGAAAAAGTTCCATCTGTACTCGTTGTTACTCCCAGATCCCGCACATGTTCTTTTGGA
The DNA here is from genome assembly GCA_032716605.1 of Paralithodes platypus. NCBI lineage: Eukaryota > Metazoa > Arthropoda > Malacostraca > Decapoda > Lithodidae > Paralithodes > Paralithodes platypus. The sequence continues at coordinate 14,787,844 of CM064536.1, read as the reverse complement.
GTGATGGTTTCTTGATTTTCCTGGTAGCTGGTGCTCTCTTTGATGGTTTGTAGAGGGCCGTACCTTAGCAATTCAAATTTCTCGCCGTTCATCCTCATGTTGTTGGAATCTGCCCAGTCCAGTAGGCGATTCAGATCTTGTAGCAGGGCCACATCGTCAGCTGTCTCAACCCTCCTCATTACTCTTGTGTCATCTGCAAATGAGGTGGCCGTGGAGTGCTGGAGATCATGATCAATATCCCCTATCATGATAAGGAACAGAAGTGGTCCCAGTACAGACCCCTGCGGAATGCCACTTATTACCTCGCTTGGGTCTGAAAGGTGTCCTTGGACCGATACTCTCTGTTCCCTATGTGTTAGGAAGCTGTGCAGCCACTTGCCGAGATTTCCTCCTATACCTAGCTTTTTCAGCTTGTGAAGAACGAGGCCGTGATCAACTTTATCAAATGCCTTGGCGAAATCCAGGTACAGTATATCACATCGACGTTCTTGCCTTTACTGATGTCTTCTAGTAGAGCCTCATGGTGGGCAAGTAGCTGCGACAGACAGGACCGGCCCTTTCTAAACCCATGCTGTCCCCCGTTGAAAGTGTCGAGGTCCTCCATGTGTTTCGTTATTCTCTTTCTGACGACCCGCTCAATTATCTTTGTTATGTGCGAGGTTAGCACTACGGGCCGATAGTTTTTGGCCAGTCCTTTGCTACCCCCTTTGTGGGTAGGTTTCACTACCCCTTCCTTCAGGGATGAGGGAACTGTACCGGTAGCTAGGGACTTGGCAGCTATTAGTTGCAGTGGTAGCGCCAGTTCAGCTTTGCAGGTTTTTAGGAGCTGTGCACTGAACCCGTCTGGACCTGTTGCTGAGTCGGCTGCTATGTCGTCAATGGCTTGAATTATATCATTAATTAACGTAAATTATAAAGTTGAAAATTTTCTTGATATAAATATAGAGATTGTTAATGAACAGTGCATACTTAAAGTATATCACAAAGTTGATGATTTTAATTTTAACGTAATAAACTTAACTTTCCCTAGTAGTAATATCGATAGTAAAATAACTTATAATTGTTTTTATTCCCAGTTAATATGATTTTGTAAAATCTGCACTAAAGTAGATGACTTTTGGGCTAGAGCTAGGTTACTATACAGACTCTTAGTAGACAGAGGTTTTGAGGCAAGTAAATTGTTCCATAAATTTAATCTGTTTAGGGTCAATTATTGTGACTGTATTCTAAAATTTGACATCAATAATTTTAATCAAGCATTTTTAACTTGAAGTTTCTTGTATAACCTCTGCTTACTTTTTGTCTGTATTTATTGTTTATCTTTTTCTATTATTAATATTAATATTGATGATTTTTTAAATTGATTGTTCTTGTTAAAAGAGTACTCTTTGTTTAAATCTGTTGTTACTTCATATTTTGCAATTATTTGTCTATATTATATGTATTCATTGTCGATAGTATCAATTGCTTGCTTTTGCGATTTCCTTAGTTTATTTGTGCGATAAATGTAGGTTATTTGTAGGGTAGTTATTGATAGGGGGTCACTTGAGGCATGCTATGCTTACAGGTACCTACCCGATAGCACTATCGTTAGTGAGTGCTGTACTGTATTTTATATATTATTTTGTAATAGTATAGATATCTTACTATTACAAAATAATATATTATTATTATATATTTGTATTTTGTACTATTGTTAATGTCTTGTCATGTTGCAAATTTGATTTTAAATAATATTTTGACATTTAACATGTAGTTTCTTTATTCATGCAGAGTTTAGTCAAATTTACCAGAACGTCCCGGACTTCCCAAACTTGACTAATTCCTTTAACGTGACGATAGTGCGTTGTTATATGTGCGATTAGTTTGCTTGGGAAACTTGCTCATGTAGTAATGTACACCCTATGTGGTGGATTGTGTTCTTTTATTTAATAATTTTCATTTTAGTAAGCGTTGTTTCCACATAGCGATTTTGATAATTTAATTTGACTTTATATTGTCCTTGTCCCAATTTTGGTTTGTTTAGTTTGCAAGTTTTACATTTTAATTTAGCTAGGCCTAGGCTAGTTTTCATCATTAGGCCTAGGCCTATACAGTGGTTGTCATTAATTAGAATCTCCGGAAAAAACGTTTTCAATTAGGACTACTTTGAAAAAGTTAATATTTACATCCTGTTAAAGCTGAAGATTGTGGAATAATAATAATAATAATAATAATAATAATAATAATAATATTTATTCAGTTAGCAATTTACAGAGTTGGTACCACATAGTATATTACAAAATATGACATGTACCAGCCTTGCATAATTCCAACTAAGGATAGCCCAATAAGGCCGTTAGGCGTATTTCCATTGGGGTCCTTGTGGGATTAGGTTAGCTGGGGGGAAAAAAACAAAAAACAAAATTAGAGAAAGTATTTCTAGGGGGTTATTTTAAGATACCTTACATCCTATAATAAATATCAGTAATCCGTAATCAGTAATCATTTCAGTTTGGTTTGTCTATCTCTTATGTCGTATTTAGTAGTAGACATAAGTTTGGTGCTCCCTTCTCGCAGCTGTCCGGTTCAAGTGTTCCTTCAGGCTACGTCTGAAGGAATACAGTGTTCTCTTTTCACGGACTGACTGGGGTAAGTCGTTCCAGTCTTTGATGGCAGTGAAGAAGAATGTTTGCTTACCCTGTCCTTGGATTCTCGGGACCTTAAAATTAATCATCCTGTTTCTTGTATTATGTCCACTCCTCTCATTTGCTTTAACAAAATAATTCTTTAGATACTCTGGTGCTCTGTCAAAGAAAATTTTGAAGGCATTAGTGAGCCTGATTTGTTTGTCCCTGTCAGAGACATTGAGCATACCTAGTGACTGAGTAGTGACTGAGTAAATACCGTAGACTTCATTCAAGTTTTTGTTGGCGACCGTCAACCTTTTATTAACCCGTGGAGCCCCGGCTAGTTTTGTAATGTTTGTTCACCAGAACCCGGCCGGTTTTCAAAATTTTTTTTTATTCCAGAAACAATAGCGAATGGGTTAGGAATGAAGGAAAAACCACGAAAAACCGCTCAAAAAGCTTAAAGAATGGTCCTACAGAGCCCCCGAAAACGTATTTTACAAGAGTAAAAAATTGAAGGCAATTACCCCAAAAAACCAGGTTATTGCGCGCTCACGCGCACGCACGTGGACTTTGAGAGTTTTCAACCATCGGCACGGTTGCGTGGGATACGTACACAGTTCCCATACAAATCTGAGCCCTCTTGAGTGGCTACACCTGAGGTTACGGTTGGCGCAATTAGGGTGACGCGTCGCTGGGGCTGTACGGGTTAAGAGTCTTCCTGCAGTTCCCGGGTTAATACTCTAATAACGACTGGTATATTTCAGAGCCTGTACAGTAACCTGGTCCATGGGATATTTGTGTTGGTACTGATGGTGGTCTACCAGTATCGCTTCATAGACGACCACTTCAGCCACATTGCTGCGGCCTGGGTAGTCGGCATACAGGCGGCAATGATGCTACTCTTGATTATGCAGGTAAGGACTATTCCCACAGTGGACCTCAACAGGGTGGCAAACTGCGCCAATGTTGTTTGGAGACTTTAGTGGATGTGAGACGGAATATTGAAAAATTAATGAGATATTTCATTGTTTTGTTATTTTATCGACTGGATTGAGTGTGAGACTGAATACAGACAAATTAACAAGTCATTTCATTGTTTTGTTAATATAAATACATTGCAAAAAATGACAAAAGCAAGCAAAATCCTCAATAATAATATGACAAAATACTCTACTAATAGGTGTGTTACTTGTTGCAGGTTATACTGAGCATGTGGGAGCTGCGTCGCCAAAAAGCCTCCTGGCCCACCATCAACATATCCAACATCTTCACCGTCGAGTGTCTTTTCTTGGCGGCTCGATTGGTACGTATACTTCATTACACTGGTTCATTTCTAATATAAACAGGAGATGATAAACTCCATTATTAAAGATGAGAAAATCCCCGAGGATTGGCACAAAAGTGTAATAGTAAATATATACAAAGGAAAAGGGGATGCACTAGATAGAGGTAATTATAGGGGCCTGAAAATGCTTGCCCAAATTATGAAGGTCTGTGAGAGAGTCTTTGAGGGTTTGATCAGGCAAAGATCTCCATTGATTATATGCAGTTTGGTTTTATGCCAGGACGTGGTACAACCGATGCTATCTTCACAGTCAGGCAGATACAGGAAAGATACTTACTAAAAGGCAGGGATCTTTACTTTGTGTTTGTAGACTTGGAAAAGGCCTTTGACAGGGTGCCTAGAGATGTTGTGCAGTGGGCTATGAGGAAACTTTGTGTAGAAGAGTGGCTGGTGCGTGTAATAATTAAGATATATGAGGATTTGCGAACTGCGGTGAGGGTGAAAGGTGTACTGAGTGAGGAGTTCATCAGGGTTCAGTGTTAAGCCCCCTCCTCTTTATTATGGTACTGGAAGCACTGTCTAGAGATTTTAGATTCGGACTCCCGTGGGATCTGTTTTATGCAGACGATTTAGTCCTAATAGCTGACAATGTGCAAGATGCTGAGGCCAAATTCAGAAGATGGAGAGAGGGCATGGCGAGCAAGGGTTTAAGAGTCAATATTAACAAAATCAAGGTTATGCATTGTAGATTGAGATGAGGCAATGTGGAAAAGAGAGGTGCATACCCATGTGCAGTGTGTGGAAAGGATGTGGGCGCTAACTCGATTCGGTGTAGCATCTGTTGATGTTGGGTGCACCATGGGAGTAAGCGCTGTAGTAGAATAAAAGGACCCGTGCCGAAGGATAAGTCAGAAATTTAAAAAAATTAGTACGTAGTGTGCAAAGGCGAGCTTGTGTTAAATGATGATCCTGTGGCTCTGAATTTTGGAAATAAGTCATTGGAGCTGGTGGACAAGTTTTGTTACCTAGGAGATACCATCTCTGCCGGTGGTGGGGCCGAGGCTGCCACTGTCGCTAGAATTAGATGTGGCTGGGGGAAATTCAGAGAACTGCTGCCAATTCTGACCATGAAAAAAATGCCTCTCCCCTGAAGGGAAAGGTGTATGCCTCATGTGTTAGAAGTGCAATGACGTATGCCTCAGAAACATGGGCCGTTAAAGTAGAGGATGTCAACAGAATGGAACGTAATGAGATGAGAATGGTGAGAGGGATGTGTGGGGCCAAGCTGCAAGATAGAATAACAATTGATAGAGATGAGGAGATGTTTAGGTATAAAGAGTATTAGCGAGGAGATGCATACAAGTAGGCTAGACTGGGATGGTATGGGCATGTGGAGAGAATGGATGAACAAAATTGGGTGAAAAGATGCAGGTCTGTGATTGTGGAGGGAGCTGCACCAAGGGGTGGACTGAGGAAGACCTGGGATCGGAATATACGTGCCGATCTGAAATCCAAAAACTTGACATGTGAAGCAGCCCTTAACAGGGTTGCCTGGAACGCCGCCATTAGGACAAGAGACTGAAACTGCATGTATGTGTGGAGCACTCAGTCTTAACATTTTATGTATGTATTTATATTAGATTTGATATGAAATGGAGTATGGTTCTATGTGTTGTTGTAGCCCCGAGATGCCCTTTATGGCAATCCTGCAGCATCCAGGTAGTCCTTGTGCCGCACCTACCCAGGGGGAGGTAGGGTGTGGTGAAATCTGTTTGTCAGCAGCGGGGAAGGTGGAATCAGTCCATGGGCTCGTAACTTTGGGGCAATGTTTCCTCCATCCGCAGCCCTCCGAGTAGTGCCACCATTGCAGGCGTGTTTACCCCTCCCCTCCATTTGGTAGCCTTGTACGACACACAGTAGGATATGTTTTCCTCCACTAAGTATTTATATTTGTTTTTTGTGTGTTCATTTTTTTGTTCTATTGTGTTGTCCCTATTTGGGCTCTGTCTTGAGTCACCCCCCCACAAAAAAAAAAAAATAAATAAATAAATAAATAGGAAAAGTGGGGAATGGGCCTGATTATATACCGGTACATACATACATACATACAAGACCCCCTTACCCCCAGGGCCCAGGTTCTATGGGTTGTTATTGTTATTGTACAGTAGTTCCCCAGACTGTCTAGCCGAGCAGTCCCGAGTTCGGTTGACTGAAGCCGCTTCAGATGCTCAGGCCCCCGAAGGGCCCAGTGTCTCTGAGAGGGCAGGGGATCATCAGCCCACGCCCACGGGCTTGCACTCCCGATCCAATGTCTCCACCATCCACAGCCCACCTTGCAGTGCCACCTAATCAGGCGATCGTACAAGCACCTAGAAGGAAAAGTAGTACTGTACAGGAAAAGAGACAGAGACAGAAAAGGCTAAGGTTGGGTAGAGGATTCGAGAATGAGGATAGATAAAGTTAGTTAGCTGAACTCTGGTGAAATTTGAAGTTGCCAAATCATAATTTCCCATAAAAATATTGCTAAAATATTGCTCATGTTACACCGCCTTAGTATGTGTCCTTCCACAACTTGTGCCTGTTTGTGTTTGTCTGTTGATTTGTGTGCTTGTTAAGCCAGTATCACATAATTATTTTTTCCTTCAACACTGGTTTGGCAGCTTATAAGGTCAACATATATAATATTTGGGTCACCTAAGTTCATCTATCATTAGTCTAGTTTCCAATACCAGTGCAAAATATCCCATAAATGTTACCAGAAAAATGTTGATCATCGAATGTTGAGTATAAAAGCTCTCGTGTGATACCAGCTTTAGTGGGAGTGTGGGTATCAGTAGGACCAATAGGATGTGTAATACTCTTAGAGGGTTAATTGAGTCTTTACCCTTATAATTCCCACAGATCCTTCATAACCTGTATCAAATCATCTAATGATAGCCAGATTAAACTGTCTAAATGTGTCCTAATCTTCAAATGATTAATTTACAATATGTACAGTCTGTATATAATTTTATATTGTATTTATTTTGCAGACACTGGGTGTATTCGTGATTATTTTCTTCATGGAGTCTTTTATTGTGAGCGGCCTGAGAAGCCAGTATGGAGAGTACGATATCTGGCAGAGCCCGGCCCAACGCTACCCCCTGTGGCTGGGTCTGTCTGGAGGGATATCCGTGCTCTTCGCCTTTGTGGCCGTTGCTGAACCAACGCTCTCATTCTTCCTCGGAGTTACACAAACACGATTGGTAAGTCCTAGTACACATACACTAACCCCTTGGAATTTGTGAGGGTTAAGGGGATGGGACTGCCGCAATTTTTTTTAAATGTGAATATTTTCAAATTGTTTTGAAAACTAGTCTAGGACCCCCTCCCGACCCAGTAATACAAAGAAAGTCGATCGCGCTGGTTTATAAGGGTGTACGAGAGCGAGGTGGAAGGACAGAGAGGGAGAGGTAAACCGAAAGAGAGGTGGAAGGATGCACTACTGTTACGTTACGAGCGGGGTTCGAACCCATAACATAAAGAAACATTCCACTAAAAAACACAAAACGAGGACTTATTATTTAGCCTCACAAAATGCGGAAAATATGACTATCAGTTTCAGTCAAGAATAAGTGGTACTGTATGTTAAACTTCCACAAAAACTAGCAACTCTCTTTGTAGTCACTAAAGCCTTGGTAGGTGAATAGATGTGGCAAGTTCATAAAATATCAGTTGATATCAAATGGCTGTTTTAGCCTAAAAACCCCAAAGTTGTACTGTGCTGCAGTAAAGACTAACCACCGTGCTATGATTGCTGTGCACTGTGTGCAGTACTGTGATAGTACCATGGAAGCCACATTCACTGTGGACGGTTGCGGTCTTTAAACCTGTATGTATGTATGTATGTATATGGATGAAGCTGGTTGGGAGGAGGGGCGTCGACTGACTGGGGACAGAGGTGCATGGGGTCGTTTCGTTCGTGGCCACCACTTCGGGGATCACAGCTCCAGGCAATAGATACATAAATGTACATATATAAACCTGAATAATAATAATGATATTTCACCATTGGCATCACTATCATCTCCAACATTATTGTTACCAATACTGATTGCACCACGATTTTGTACAATTCGATACAATAAGTTTCCCCCAATCACGAGCGAAGCAGTTCACCATATGTCGGATCTGTATCATAACTATAGCAACTCAAACTATTTTTTATTCAGTGAAACATTCAGGGCACAAACCTCTTGAATGAATATAAACACCATGTGAGGAGGAGCACTTTATTGACAACGTTTCGCAGATAACTTCTTCAGGTCACTAACAGACACTAGGCCCTAGGTCCTCTTGTTTGTATGTTCACAAACTAATTTGAAAATGCCGACAAAATTATAGGTTTGGCTTAGCCTAGCCGACAATTTCAATATCATTTTTGAACAAGCACAAGCAGTAAAAAACCTAGAAAAAATTGGGAATGGGCCTGAGCAAATAGATAGATAGATAGATTGATTGATTTTTATAATTATATATTATTATTATTATTATTATTATATATTATTATTGTTATTATTTCAGGTGTGGATGACTGCTCTTGTCTCCTCTGTGTGTAACGCCTGGATTGCCGTCCTGACATCCCCGGTGTTTGTCAGATCTTTCATTGGAACGTTCCACCTCTACTACGACTACATCAACTTACTGATATTTGCCATCGTGTCCAGCATCGTAGCGTTCACCCACACCCTCCTATGTTGGTTCACACCTGGACTGCTGAGGACGCCACCCAAGATCGTCCGTATGGCGGCGGAGAAACTGTCCACCCTCTCCCTCGCTGACATAATGGAGACTGGCTTCCCATCAATTTCCTCGGAAACTTCCAGCAAAGTGTCTCGCACATGGGACAGAAGATGCACAAAAACCCAATCTTTTCTATAATTTGGTATCAACTGTGAGTATGCTATGATTTGGTTTCTTTATTTACTTAAAATGCATAAATGCCCGTATTTTCGGTGTGAGTATCCTAGGTTCGTGTCCTTGGAGTGCCACATGTATTGGTTGATTTCATTAATTGAGCTTAGAAGTAAAGTTGGTTGGTGAAGAAATATTAATTTTTATTATTAATTAAAATGTAAAACTTGCAAACTAAACAAACCAAAATTGGGACAAGGACAATATAAAGTATCAAAATCGCTATGTGGAAACAACGCTTACTAAAATGAAAATTATTAAATAAAAGAACACAATCCACCACATAGGGTGTACATTACTACATGAGCAAGTTAATCTGTTTCCCAAGCAAACTAATCGCACATATAACAACGCACTATCGTCACGTTAAAGGAAGTAGTCAAGTTTGGGAAGTCCGGGACGTTTTATTATTATTAGTATTTTTTTTTTTTTTTTTTAGGATGTGAGGCTGAAACCACACTCTCTGTGGATGAAACGGTCTTTAAACTTGTATGTACTGTATGTTTATTTTGTCTTTTTAGATTGAAAAAGCCTGCATGTATAAGTCTATGACGTTTGATTTGTTGTCAGTGTGTATTTTGATATATTGTATTTATGTAGTGGTGTCGTGAGGGGAGAAGAGGAATTTTGTATGTGCACTGGTATCAGAGAAGTTTATCGATGTGGTGCAATCAGCCTCTGTAGCAGTTACGGGGATTTTTTGTTACTGCCTTATTGTAGCACGGTTAAGGCTGATGTGGTGCGATTTTGCCAGGTGCAAGTGCTTTAGGGGGATTTTTTTTGTTCTACTGAGACACTGTTAGCGCTATACCAACATCAGCCACAGTGATAACATGGGGTGTTGTTGTGGCAAGACTTTGTTGTACTGTGCTGCAGTAAAGACTAGCCACCGTGTTTATGATTGCTGTGCACTGTGTGCAGTACTGTGATTGTACCATGGAAGCCACATTCACTGTAGACGGTTGCGGCCTTTAAACCCGTATGAATGTGTGTATGTATGTACCAGGGTGATAAGTCCACCGATGCCGCCGACAGACTAGTCATATCTAATGGTGGTGTAGTTATTAAATGTGGGTGTTTTTTGTGTTCTGTGTAGTTTTGTTTCTTGCTAGATGGCAATGTGTATATTGGTGTTGTTTGATGAAGTGTGTGAGTTTTTGTTTTTTGGTGTTTATGCCCTCTATGTTTAATTGAAGGATGTTGATGTTATGTGTACGGGGTGTGTGTTAGGTACGGCTGCACGGGGGTGGGGTGGGGGTGAGGATTTTTTTTTTTTTTTTTTTTTTTTTTTTTTTTTAGAAGTTTAACCAGAGCACTGAGCTCCCCAAAAGAACTGCCATAGGACTGGCCAAGGGTTGGGAAGGATGTGGTGGTGAGAGTGGAGATTTAGGTAAAGGTGGTTAGGATGGAGTGGATTGGGGAAGAGGAAGTGAGAAGGGTTGGTTGGTTGTTGTTGATGTTTTTCCCTAGGCTGCCTGGATGGTGCCTACATCTCAGCCTGGCCAGGTGGACTCTGTCCTCGCGAGGAAGGGAGGATTCAGAAGGATGGGTTTCGGGAGGTTGTGCCTGCAGCTGCGTGTTGTCTATGAGTGATTGGATGGAACGGTGAGAGATATGAGTATGGATGTGCTTCTGGAAGCTGGTTTGGGGTGGGCAGGGAGGGAGAGATGACAGTACTGTATTTGTGTGTGATGGGTGTTGTTTTGATATTTCTTGGTGTCTGTGGGTGTGTTGCCATGTAGTGTAGTGGGTGCTGTTGGTTTGGGGAGGCTGCAGCCAGGAATTGAGTGCCGCTCACGTGCAGATGGCCTTTGACTTGACTTTGGTGTCTTGATGTAGGTGATCTGTAGGTGTAGTAGCTGTGCAGCCTGTGATGATTTTTATGGCTTTGTTTAGAATAGTCAGACAGGGCTTGCATATTCTATCACTTATCTTATGTATTGTTTGTATACTGTGGTGGTAGTGTGATTATGATAAGTTCCTTTGCCTTTATATTGTGTCGTCCCGGTTTTGGTTTGTTTATTTTGCAAGTTTTACATTATAATTAGTTTGTACCAAGTTATTTTGGTGTGAGTATCCTAGGTTCGAGTCCTTGGAGTGCCACATGTATTTGTTGATTTCATTAATTGAGTTTAGAAGTAAGAGTTGGTCAGTGAAAAAATATAATTATCATATATGATGTTACAGGTGACCAGTTTGGTACTGATAGTGATCATGGGTGTGGCATGGGACAGTCCAATGTACCGAGCCTGGGGAGCAGTGGTACTGATGGCGGTGGATGTGGAGGTGTTGCTGCGCTGTCTCCCGGCCCTCGTCCTCCAAGTTGGCTACTCCCGCACACACATTCTGCCTTTTACCGAGGTTAGTGTTGTCCTGTTGTTGCTATTCCAACAACAGGACAACCGGCCAACTCTGTTCGAAATCTGGGTGTATATGTGAACTCCCGATTAGATTTCAAAGAGCATGTAAACCAGATAGTTAAAAGTTGTTACTTGCACATCAGAAATCTCTATTTGGTGAAGCCGTTTTTAACCAGACGTTGCCTCCTGACGTTGGTTCACTCATTGGTCTTCTCTCGTGTTGATTATTGCAATGCCCTGTTGGTGGGTCTTCCAAATTATATTTTGAAGAAAGTTCAGTCTGTTCTTAACAGGGCCGCAAGACTAATTTTTGGTGTTCCACCTAGAACTCCTACTACATCTCTTCACATAGAACTGCACTGGCTGCCAGTAAGAGCAAGAATAGAATTTAAGTTGTGTTTGGTGACTTTTAAGGTTCTCAAATTTGGTGAGCCTAGGTACCTTGCGGAGCTGCTCAGGCGCCCACCGGCACACCATGGTGTAGTTGTGCGTCATGACAATGACCCTTTTCGTCTTGATGAACCAAGGGCTTTCCAGCAGTCTTCTTTCTTTGAGAGGTCATTCTCCTACATGGCTCCGAGGTTGTATAACAGGTTGCCGCTGTCCATGAGACAGAACTGAGTTCTGTTGAATGCTTCAAGAGACAACTTAAGACTTTTCTCTTTGAGAGAAGCTATGATCTTGAGAGAGGTGTCATGACAGATGGCTATAGAGTTTAGGCTATTTTGCCACTGCTAGTGATTGTTAAATGTGTGTTGTATATAAGCCTTCTTTTGATGCATTGATTTTTGTTCTTTTTTCTTTCTCTTTTCGAGCGCTAGTGAATTCTTCGGAAAAATTGGCGCTTATGAGAAATAAGTAACATGCTTATTATTATTATTATTATTCCCCAGGCTGTCTGGCCGAGCAGCACCAAGGTCCCAAGCAAGGTCACGGCCATAACCGAGCGCACCAACAGAACCCTCCCTTTTTTTTTTTTTTTTATATGTAGAGCAGATTAACCAGACCACTGAGCTCCATATGGAACTCTCTGCTTACCACTAATAAAGCCAAGGTGACCGAAGCCACTCCAAGGCGGGGAGCTGTGGAGGGTGAGGAAACGCCCGGGAAACCAAAGCCCCACCCAAGGCCCTGTGCCCCTCAACAATTATGAAGGGAAAGTTGAGAGGCAAAGGAAAAAGTGTTGCCCTGTAATAGTCCGGTGTGCCTCTGTAGGGTGTCAAATGAGAGACCATTTTAAGGGGGAGCTACTCACTTTTTCTGGACCCCCTTCTCCCTCATGTTTAGACCCATTAGTTTTGCGATTTTAAAACTTTCGTTCTCTGGTTTGGCGATTTTGAGACCTTTCGTCCCATTTCTATGTCAAAATTAAGACCTTTCGTGACTTTCAGGTGTTGATTTTTTCCTGGTGAGCGATAGCGAGTGTAATTTTTTAAGGAAAAGGCCTTCGGCCGGGTAATTTTTCTACTGAAAAGTGTACAAATCTATCATGAAGGGGGGTCTAGGGAGTGTTTTTCTAAGCTTGATGGAGGTCTAGGGAGGAAACTAAAAAAATATATGAATAAATTAATTAATAGACCAAACAAACAGCCACTGTCCCCTTAACTTGCTCATGTAGTGATGTACACCCTATGTTCTGGTTTTGTGTTATTTTATTTCACAATTGTATTTGATTAAAGCGTTATTTCAACATAGCGATTTGTATGAGTTCTTTGGCCTTTAAATTGTATCGTCCCGGTTTTGGTTTGTTTATTTTGCAAGTTTTACATTATAATACGTACAGTATGTATAGTATTATTATTATTATTATTATTATTATTATTATTATTATTATTATTATTACCGTACTGTATTATTATTATTAACCCTACTGTACCAGAGGGTATTACTATAAATGTAACCAACCTCCAGTACCAAGCATTGTGGCCAAAATGGCTTCAAAGACGAGAGAGCGCAACCTCTTGCCTCGAAAGCTGGACGAGTACTGAGCCATCTGCCCGTGGGACCTTAGATACACTCTGAGAAGTGTTGCCAAGGTCTCATAGCAGTGTTTACAAGTCATGGTGCCTGGTACCGCTCGGTACAAGGACCGAATACTACTGACGGACATCGTACGACGCTGGTACTGGCGAGTTACTTTCTTACCGTCGACCATTGTACGTCGCTGGTACAGAACGGGTTAATATAATTATCGATTTTCACTGCACTAATTCTGGTTTGTGCACTCTACAGCGAGTGATGAGACATGCGCTTGAATCAGTTGCAGTCTTGATTGGAGCCATTGGTCTCTGGTCCAACACCAGGTCTTATGAAGTCGGCCTTCAAATTGGTGCTGCATTCAACTTCATCTTCTTCTGCGCTCAGGTATGGTTTAGATGCTTATGTTCTGGGTGTGGTGTCCCGAGTTCGAATCTTGGGAGGACCATATGCTTTCATTAGTTTATTCAAGTGCATTGGGGTTTGTAATTGATGATTAATGTTAAGAACGGGATGTTACTTAATGTTATGTCTTGATAGCGTAATGCATAAATGCGCCAGAATTTTGGTGTGAGTATCCTAGGTTCGAGTCCTTGGAGTGCCACATGTATTTGTTGATTTCATTAATTGAGTTTAGAAGTAAAGTTGGTTGGTGAAAAAATATGAATATAGACACTGGAAAATTGTTACTTAAATACCAAGATTTTTCCCAGTGTTGTTAAATTTATTTTTTGTTCATTTTCATCAATACATAGTGTTTGCAATTATTTATTATCTATCTATCGTTCTATCAGTTTTCCCCGTTATCCACCAATTTTATAACACACCGCCCGATAGTGGGGTGGGCTATGAAGATCAGACAAAATAAGGGGGTAATGCGTATTATGCCGATAATAGCGTGTTTTAGCAAATCTTGGCATGGGTTTTAGGGTTTTGGAAAGCTATAAAACCCAAAATTTGAAAACTGGAGTCAAGTTTTGGCAAATGTTGGATTTTACATTATTTTCAAAGTGGAAAAGCGGAGTATGCCTAACCGATAGTAGTTTCCAAAGTAATACTTTTGTTTTTGTTTATAGGTATTGTATGTATTGTATATACTCAGGCATATTCCCCATAGCTGGGGGTGGCCGACTCGAGACAGAGCCCAAACAGAAACAACATTTTAAATTCCAATTCTTAGTGTTCGGGACCATTTTTGCGTTCCCTCGCCCCTTGCTCTTTCGTTTAGTAGGAGAATTTTACAAGGGGAGGAGGATTTCTTGCCCCCTGCCCCCAGAAGGAAGAGTAAGACAGTAATAGAGACAGACAGAAATGGCTAAGGTTGGGTAGAGGATGCCAAACCTCACTCTGGATGCAAGACTAAACCTCATCTAACACCTACTGTACTAGGCTGTGTGTCCCTCGTACTTGGGGTAGGCCTACAAGACTTTTTGAGTTTTCATAAACATACAGTGGTTGTAATTAGTTACGCATAAGTTGGCTCCAGGGGGCTAGGAATCCTCCTCCCCTTATATAATTCTCCTACTCGACGAGACAGAGAAACGGGCGAGGGAACGTGAAAGTGGTCCCGGACCCTGAGAATAGGAACTTTAAATGTGGTTTCTGTTCGGGCTCTGTTGTGTCTGCCACCCCCAGCAATGGGGTATGTGCCTGAGTATATACATACATGTATGTACCCCTGCTCGCGTATTAGCTATTTTGCGGATTGGCAGGCCAGGCTGTACCTAGTATGTGGGTTACAAGACTAACCCTCGCCTAACACCTAGTATGTGTTACTAGTACCTAGTTTATTCCATACCTACCACCTGATCCCTTGTCATTAACCTAACCTAGACTTAGTACATTGGATGCAAGACTAACCCTCATCTAACCCCTACTGTACTATGTGTCCCTCATACCTGGGGTACAAGACTAACCCTCACCTAACACCTAGTATGTGTCCCTGGTACCTAGTACAGTACATGGGAAGTAATGCTTAGTGTGCGGAATTTCGGTGTGAGTATCCTAGGTTCGAGACTTTGAGTCCTTGGAGTACCACATGTATTCATTACTTTCATTGATTTCATTAGTTAGCTTAGGTTTATTTGTAATTTAATTGGTGGGTTGGTGAAAACTAATATGAATACATTAACAACACTAACCCTCACCTACTGTCTATAGGAGAGTATTGATAACTTTAAATAAGTCTCGTATTAAGGTAATTAAATATAGATCTCCCTTTTGTTGTTTTTGTTGCTGTTCCTGTTCCCCAGGCTGCCTGGCCGAACAGCCCCAAGGCCCCGAGCAGGGCCAAGGCCCCGAGCAGGGCCAAGGCCATAACCGAGCGCCCCCACAGATCCCTCTCTGCCACCACAATAAAGCCTGGGTGACCGAAGCCACTCCATGGCAGGGGAGCTGAGGAGAGTGCAGAAACACCCGGGAAACCAAAGCTCCACCCAGGGCCCTGTGCCCCTCAGCAATTATGAAGAGAAAGTTGAGGGGCAAAGGAAAACAAATGTGACGCTTTGGCTTCCAAACTGCCAACATCTAGGTTGGCAGATTGGGAGGTCCCACGGAAGAGACGCCGTCACTTGAGATCTAGAAAATATATAAGTAAAAGGAACAGTCAGAGTAAGCTATGGGTATGGCAGAGATCGCTCAGTTCTCACTCTGATAGACCAGCCCATCACCACTCTCCCTTTTGTTGAGTGTGGTAGGGTTGTACATCCAGGTACAGTTACTGATGTTATGTTATGTAAACAGACGGCGATGTTGGTGAAGGAGTACTACGACCACAAGAAGGAAGCTGCTACCACCGCCACCAACGCCTCAGCCTCCACTCAACTGCTGGAGGAGGAGAGCGAGACTGAGGGGGAGACCGAGGGAGACAACGACCCATGTCTCACACAACCACCAGAGATCTGCCGGGATCCAGAGTGTCAGGCTTAAGGCCAGTTTTTTTTTACTGGACCCCTTCTCCCTTGTGTTTAGCCCCTTTAGTTTTGAGATTTTAAGAAGTTTGCCCCATTAGTTTAGGAACACAAGAAAATATACCCTGAAATAGCATTGTTTTGGTCATTTTAGCAGTTTCCCATTTTCAAAGACACAATTTGAACTATAAACCGTAATTTTAGCTATACTGTACACCTACAATAATTAAAACTAAAAATAATGGACCCGGCTTGCGTTTGACACCCTGATCATATACTTTTAGCTCGTAACAAGTTAACACATTTAACAAGTGCACTTTTCAATCTGTATCTCATATCCCTATCTCATATCTCATACACCCTATGTGGTGGATTGTGTTCTTTTATTTAATAATTTTCATTTTAGTAAACGTTGTTTCCACATAGCGATTTTGATAATTTAATTTGACTTTATATTGTCCTTGTCCCAATTTTGGTTTGTTTAGTTTGCAAGTTTTACATTTTAATCTCTATACTTCTTATTCTCAAACCTTGACCCTGTAGATTGTAAGTGAATATAGATCAATTGGGACAATCTTATTTTTAACCAATAAGATTGTTACTATAGGTAGTGCCAACGAACTTGACAATAATCTTGACCCTTTAACTTCTCATAATTCAAAAGGGCTTAGAGCAAACTGGCTGTAAATCATCATCATCATCATCAATCTGACACTTTGCTTCCAGAGGAAGTGCCCCAAAAGGGATGGCCATGGCAGAAACTGCCTCCAGGCTCCCAGACATGCCTCCACATGCCATTTCCACTATATGGATTAACCTATATGGCCCCTAACACTGAAGGAGCAGACCCAGAGCAGTCCCTCACCTGGATGGCAGTTCCACCAACGTTTTGCTATTTATTTTTACCCCAGTGGGGCCCTGGCTGGAAGCATACCAAGTAAACTGCGTGAGAAACAGAACCTGAAGGTCAATGTGGCAAAAAGTAAGGGTATGCGTCTTTGAAAGGGCTATAGTACCAGAGTGTCAGATGAGGTTGAATGGTCAACTGTAATGGCTGTAAATGTCCATACCTATTTCCTTGTGGGCTCTCTCCAAATTATAGAAACGTCAGCTCGATTGCTTTCATTCATTTTGAGTTATGAGAAGTTAAGGGGTCAAGATTATTGTCAAGTTCGTTGACGCTACCTATAGTCTTGGTCATGATACTATTCTTATATTTTGTGTAGCCACTAACCAGAGTTGAGCTAACCATCCATAGCAATACAGTAGCTATATCAGGTACTATACACACACTCATGATTAAAATGTAAATTAAAATGTAAAACTTTCAAACTAAACAAAGAAAAACAGGGACAAAGACAATAGAAAGGCAAAATAACTAATCAAATTGCTATGTGGAAACTACACTTACTAAAATAAAAACATTGAAATAAAAGAATGAGTTACAGAGGTTAGAGGTTACGATTTCTGCCCAACCTAGAATGAACGGACTACTGTATAGCTGTGTGTGGTGTGGTTAGGTCAACTCGAGGGACAGTGAAGGTGGACTTGCACGAGAGCTTTAGCCCACAACTTTATTCTGCCACATCAGCCATATCGGCCAGGCAGCTTAGGGAACAACAACAACAACAACAACAACTTTATTCTGCAACTATGATCTGGCAGCTTCTGAGTCGTTGTTATATATATTTTAACTGCAACCCGCCTGAGCACGGTGGGCCATAGAAGCACAAAACGCCAAGTAAGGAAAAATGTATAGGAGAAAATTATAAAAAGAACCTTGACCCCTTCACGCTCTTTTCTATATAACTATCTATATACTCAGGCCCAATCCCCACTCTTCCTATTTTTTCTTTTTCTCTTTCCCTTTTTTTTCCCTTTTTATTTTTTTATTTTTTTTTTTTTATTTTTTTTTTTGGGGGGGGGGACTCAAGACAGAACCAGAATAGGGACAACACAACAGAAAACAATGAACACACAAAAACAAAATACAAATTCACACACATCTAGGTCTTTTACTCACATGAAATAACTCTTTAAATTTATCACGTTGGGTCACAGACGCACAAAACGCCAAGAAAATCATAATTACCAGGAGAGAAAACAAAGATTGATGCCTTCACCCTCTCTCTCGCTCACATGAAATAACTCTTAAATTATTCAGCCATCAATAATAAGCGAGCCGTGGCATAGTCAGGAGAGCGTCGGCTGCTGATCAAAGGTTCGGCGGATGGAGCCCTCACTGTCAAAATTGTATTGGTAGTTGTCAAGCCCGGGCAACTTGACCTAGCCATTTATAACAAACGCCTAAAATTCATGCGGGAATTACGGCGTCTGGCAAAAAAAAAAAAAAAAAAAAAGCCTACCTTCATTCTAGTTGTCAATACCAGGGCAAGGTAGTCTCAGTCTTGCCAGAATTTAGTTGCTGATAAGTCGGAATAATAACCCTCGTGTAAAAGCGCCTTAACCCTTGTCTAGCGGGGTGTTTTGGGCTCATTTGGGCATATTCAGGCCCTCCTGAATGATCAATCAAGTATCTGCATGAAAAGAAATTTATTCAGCAAAAAACTAGGCGCTAAAAGCTTCAAAATGAGACCAGAACGAGCTACGTAGCACTCGTGGTTCTCTTGCAGTGGTGCCACGAACATGGAAGTTTAGCATATATCGGTATTTTTCCAGCTATGCTCACTACTGGCTACACTGCCGGCCTCTCGAGAACACAGGGAACATGAGTTAATGGGCGGCGGTAAGCCCTGGGAGTCGGCTGTCTGGCCCGCTGCGCTCCCGGCCATTTGCACTCTATTTTAACCCTTTAAAAGCCTTAAATAATGCTCCTAACTTGCTGCAAATTGGTGCACGACTTAAGTCGAGCGCCGCCAATAAGGGGTTAAAGATTGATCTGCTTTTGGTTAATATAGGATCATTTATAGTTTTAGGGATAAAACAAACAATGTATTACAGTACAGTGTATTGAATATGGATGTTTAATGGTTCATCATATAGTCATTGCTTATTGTGTTGATGTTCTATCAATATTAGTGTTCATTGCTGTGTACAGTATAAAGAATAATATATATACTGTATGTTGAATGTAGATTTTGCACCACAGTAAATATCTCTTTAACTTGCCAAGGCCTATACTTTTAGTGTGAAACAAATATAAATGCAGCTGGATGATAGATAAGCTTTTTTTTTTAACCCCTTCAGCACGATGGTGTCTTTTAGTGTCAAACAAATAGAAATGCAGTAGCTGGATGATAGATAAGCTTTTTGTTAACCCCTTCAGCACGATGGTGTCTGTTTACCTTGGATTCTGGCTATAATTCCAGTATTTTATGCAGCTTAAGAAGAACTTATCTTGTTCAGAGGGTGTACCGAGATCGTATTTACCCCTTTGAGTCATAGAGGTCGAGTCTCGGCTAAAGGAAATTGTCTAATGGTCACCAAAGTATGATGAATAATAAGTCGTGCTGAAAGGGTTAAGAGACAATGAATGAAGGAAGGCCAATCAAAAAGAAAATGGTATACCTGTGCTGTAATAGTTTATATATCATGATTATTATAATAGTTTTATATTTAGGCTATTATTATTTGTATTATTATCCTGCTGCTAAAAATGTGTTTGGTGAATGTCGATTGCTATTGCGTATTTCATATTTAGAGATTATTTCCAATTAACCATGTTTTTCATTGGCCTTTCACTTCAACTTAATGTGAACATATCATGAGTAACCAGGAAAGTTATAAGATGTTTGAAATTATTACTGTAAAATTATAGGCCTTTCACGTTAGTTTATGAATAGTGGAATATTGCAAATTTGGGCTGCTTTTATAACATTTAGAACTTGGATTATTGCAAATTTGGGCTGCTTTTATAACATTTAGAACTTTCACAATAATTTCAAAGCACCTATGTGTAATGTGTTCTCAGTTTAGTTTAATAGTTCATATAACCAAAACTGTAGACTACAGTTAGTGATACTTTATAGGTATTTCATAATCTTAAGGTGATGTCACATGAACTATTTTACCGGCAATTCTTTTGGGCAGTTGTGGTCTGGCATCTTCTGACTTCAAGTTGTATGTTATGTCAATCTATTAAGCTCATTATAAAATTAGCTTATTTATCGATTCCAATGCGAAAATACAGTGCCAAGAAATAGTAGCTTGCTCGTAAAAAAATTCCCCCAAAAGCGCTCGTGTGACATTGCCTTTAACCCATGGACTGCGAAGGTCCTCTCGGAAGCCACGGTATTTAAACGTGTAAAAATATCCCTTCAAAAACCATGCCAGTGCCGGGAAATGTCTGAAATTTGGGTCACATGTAGAAAGTAGTGGCATTTTTTCATACCACATCCTCCACTCCTTCCGCCCTATATACCCCACCCCCCTCCCTCCCTCCCTCAACTTGGCCTTTTATTTTGCACATGTTCTAGCAGTTTGTGGGTTAATAGATGCGTTAGCTTTTGATATGGTCAATGTGTTGTGCTCTCTATATCAGTATTATTAAAATGTAAAACTTGCAAACTAAACAAACCAAAATTGGGACAAGGACAATATAAAGTCAAATTAAATTATCAAAATCGCTATGTGGAAACAACGTTTACTAAAATGAAAATTATTAAATAAAAGAACACAATCCACCACATAGGGTGTACATTACTACATGAGCAAGTTAATCTGTTTCCCAAGCAAACTAATCGCACATATAACAACGCACTATCGTCACGTTAAAGGAAGTAGTAAGTTCTTGTGTATTCTCGCATTACTCTTACATTTTTTACGCTTGTCTGTAAACTCAACTCTTGGTCAATTTAATGGTGTTCTGGACAACTTAACCAGTAGATCTCAACCAGTGCCAATACAAGTCCAAGCAGACTATAAATCCGTGCAGCCGTGTTAACTCAAAGTCGCGTTACGCAACAGGGTGAAATTTTTTAAAGGGGCTTTGTTACGGCCTAGAGGATAGATCAGAGTACAGTGGAGCCCCCATCCTAGCTGCTAATCGGTTCTGCAGAAATAGAGCTAGGATTGAAACAGCCAAGATCGGGGCACTGTTCTTATGGGGAAAATTCAATCGGGTCCGTGCTCATGCCAAAATTTGCGTCTTTTTCTATTTTTTGCCTATGAAAACATGTTTTATTGTACACAAATTAAATTTTATGCATAGGCCTATGTATCATAATACACCATAGAATAAGTTTTTAATAACTAGAAAAAAAAAAGGCCCAATATCTAAACAATTACCGCACTTTTTCACAGTGTTAGGCTATGAAAACATGTTTTTTGTCTAGGCTACATCAAGTAGCCTAGGCCTAAATCTTATGCATTGTAAATAATAATGTAGACATGGCTAAATGACAGTCCTAACCATAAATACTGTAGATTGGGGCATTGTTTCTATCATGCGAACATTTTTAGGTCCAACCACCCCTCAAGTACCCATTTTGCCCCAAATCTATCTATCTATCTATCTATTGCCTGACGCCGTGATCCCCGAAGGGGTGGCCACGAACGAACCGCCCCCATGCACCTCTGTCCCCAGTCAGTCGACGCCCCTCCCCCCAACCAGCACCACCTTCGTTCATGTACTTCCTCACTCCATCCTTCCACCTCATATTCGGTCTACCTCTCCCCCTCTGTCCCTCCACCTCGCTCTCATACACCCTCTTAGTCATTCTCTCGCTTTCCATACGTTCCATATGGCCGAACCATCTCAAGTTGTCCCTTTTCACACTTTCCACATCTACCTCCACACCACACCTCCTTCTTACTTCCTCATTAGTCTGTCTATCCCTCATGTAACCTCCGCACGCACTCCTTAAGTAATTCATTCCACTGCTCTCACTCTTGTCTGAGTCTCTCAACCAACGTCCATGCTTCGCTTCCGTAAGTCAGTGTCGGGATTACCACACTGTCATGCAAGGACTTCTTCACTTCCATACTGACCACCCTATTTTTTGTTACTGCTTTTAGCGTTCCTACAACCCTCTTCCCCTGTTCTCCCGCACCTCTCTCATCCATAGTCCCATTCTTATCAAAACACTGCCCAGATACTTAAAAGAGTTGACGATCTCCATAGCCTGACCGTTCAGCTTCACCTCACACTCTGTGACTTCACCCCTTTCGAAGACCATAACCATGCCCCAAATACATCCAATAAATACATATTATGAGGAAAAGACGTATAAATACGTATTATGAGAAGATTACTTACCACACAGATTTTATTATAAATCATTGTCATATTTAGCCTAGCCTAGGCTAACATCGTCTAGGCTAGGCATTTCAATCGCTTTCGTCCGACATGGACTGGTCTTTCCTCTGTGTTTTGAGCATGAAATTCCTTCATTGCTACCACCAGGCCAACCATCCCTATCACTAGATGTACTAGAGGTTATAATAAACGCGAGAGATAAGGGGTTCAGGCACAAAAAACTTGCAAATGGTTGTTTTGTCAACACAGATACTAGCTAAACTGCAAGCGTCTGCTTAGTGATGACGTCATACAAAGATGGCGGCATCTTCTTACAGTTTCTTACAGTAGATCCTCTGGAAAAAGGCAAACTAGGCCTGTGTATCCAGCTCAGTACCAGTACTTGCACTGCTGCGGTCGTTCACGGTGTTGGCGGCGGCGGTAGAAGACGCAAAATTTTTACTATTCTGTATTTTTGTTTTATAATCAAACTTCAAATCTTGTCTTCCCCATGCTTTATCAAGATTACTTTCAAACTCCCTTATTGATTCGGAATCGACTACATACTGGGGCAGTGCGTTCCACTCATTTACCACTCTATCACAAAATGAGTTCTTTGCCTTCTCAAGCCTATTCTTTCTTTGTAAATTTTCTTAGAGTGTCCTCTCGTTCTTGTTCCCTCCCGCATCAAGAAGATACCCTCACACACATCCTCATCGTACTTTCCTGACACTATCTTAAAAGTCTCTATCATATCCCCTCTCTTTCTCCGATATGCCAGTGTCAGAACCCCCCAGTGTCCTCAACCTCTGCTCATAGCCCGCGTTCTTCAACGTTGGTACTAGCTTGCTAGCTCTCCTCTGCACTTTCTCCACTGCTTCTATATCCTTTACCATATAATTATGGAGCCCACACCTGGTTCACATATTCCAGGTGCGGCCTAACCAGCGCTGTATAGAGATTCCTGAAGATTTCTTCGTCAAGTGACACAAATGTCCTCCTTATCAGCCCTACAATTCTATTGGCTTTGTTTATCTTTTCCGCTAAATGTTCTGAGAAATTTAACTTATTGTCCATCACTACTCCTATATCCTTTTCTGCATTCACTTCCTCCATCGCTTCATACATACTGTATCCTACCTTGTCTATCTTGCTTGTCCCAATCTGCATGTACTTGCATTTTTTTGGATGAAAAGGCATTAACCAATGCTCAGACCATCCCTTCATGCCCTCCACATCTTCCTTACTCCTCACTCTTCTATACAGCTTAGTGTCATCCGCATACAGGTATACTTCACTTCCATTAGTTATAACTTCAGGTAAGTCGTTGATAAATATAACTAACAGCAGTGGTCCCAACACAGATCCCTGAGGTACCCCACTTGTAATTTCCCTCCACCCCGAGCCTATTCCATTCACCAGTACCCTCTGTCTCCGATCTTTCAGGAAGGCTTCTATCCATTTCACACATTTCTCCCCTATATTATAGCTTCTAACTTTCTCTATTAACCTTTTATGTGGGACCTTATTGAAGGCCTTCATAAAATCGCAATATACCACGTCTATTACATCACCATCTTCTAGAATTTGCATCCAATCATCTACCACCTTAATTAGCTGTAGTACCGTCGACCTCCCCGGCAAGAATCCGAACTGTCTCCCACTGAAAAGTTGGTTTGACTTCATATGATCCATTATTCCTTCTCTAGTTACCGTTTCCATTAGTTTACTCACAACACTTGTCAAACTGACTGGTCTATAATTCCCTGGGTCATTTCTCTTTCCCTTCTTAAATATAGCTGTTATGTTCGCCTCTCTCCAGTCCATCGGGATTTGTCTTGTATTAAACGATACCTCAAATAAAATTTTCAATGGCTCTACTAACATCTACATGCATCTTGTGCATTTGACGATCGGATCTCGGATTCACTCGGATTTCCTCTCCAAACAGCAAGCACCTGGCAGATTCTTTCGTTATGTTAAAACAAAATTATTGTTTTTGTTTGTTTTCTAGTTTTATGTCGAGTTTTTCGTTCTTTTTGCTATTTTTTCGGGTTTCAGCTGGGATTTTGATGCGAGAATTGAGGCTTTTGGCGCAAGAATTGAAATTGGGAATATTTGGTGTGTGGTGTGAGAATTGAATTAGCGAAGACCGGTGTAGCGAAAATGGGGGCCCCACTGTATATGCATATGAAATATCATTAAATTTGGTTCTGTAATAACCGAGAAATGAGCAATTTTTAATAAGCGTCACTCTAAGAACAACAACGTCATGAGTGAGTCCTAGAGGTCCTCGATTCACACGGACCTAATAATGACCTTACCTGACTTAACAAAGCAGTACATACATAACATTTTTAGACTTAGTGCTCCACACATACGTGCAGTTTCAGTCTCTTGTCCTAATGTATTAGGACTTACTGTAGTGAACTTGGCACTGGTTGAGAGCTACTGGTTGAAATGGTCTACTGATTGTGTTGTCTGGTCACAAAATTTAACACCATTGCAAACATCCAGCCTATACTATTTTAACCTAACCCAGCGTAAAGTAAGCTGACCTAACCTAATCTAACCTACCCTATCCTCTCTCCTCCTATCTTGCCCTCTTAACCCGTACTGTACCGTAGGATACAGTAATAAAAGTCCCCAGCAGTCCCAAGCATTGTAGCAAAAATGGCAGGAGACCACCTATCCACCTCCAAAGATGAGGCAACACTGGCTCTTGTCACCCTTCAGTGGGTTTCATATAAGCTGAGAAGTGTTGCCAACACGGGAGCAGTGCTCAAAAGGTGGTAATTGGTACAGGGTTGTACAAGCAGTTACAAGGAAAGTACATTACTGACGCATATATACGGCGCTGGGACTGGGGAGTTACTTATCTACTGACGTATATATACGGTGTTGGGATTGGAGGGGTTAACCCACCCTAACCTAATCTAATATAACCTAGCCTAACCAACCCAATCACATCCCTACAAAAACCAACCAAAACAAACTAAACCAAACTTCTGAACTTACTTAACCCTCTCACGACCATAGGATGCAGAGGTTGCCAGATTAGCAATAAGAAAAAGATTACTCTCACTGTTATAATTACCTCTCCAAAATTAGTTTTCTGCCCACAGCTAACTCAAAGACAACTGCAGAGGTTGAAGTAAACAAACTAAAGGTTTATAGATACCCCTGACGGTAACAAAGGATTTAAAGTATCCCTAATGGGCTCAAAAATTGCGTCCGGATGTGAGAGGGTTAATTGAACTTATCTTACAGTTTCTTACAGTAGATCCTCTGGAAAAAGGCAAACTATGCCTGTGTATCCAGCTCAGTACCAGTACTTGCACTGCTGCGGTCGTTCACGGTGTTATCTTTTGGATTGAATTGACTGGGACCACCATTTTCTACTAGTGTACTAAACTTTATTATATATTGGCTATTTACTGTCGGTGCTAACTATATATTTGTATTAACACCATCATGAAATATCTATATAATCACATGTAATTTATAATGGACCGTAGTATTTAGTTCTTCATGTGGTAGTTGGTGACAGTGTTTTAGCAAATATTATATACAGTAGAAAGCAAGTTGCCTTATGTGCAGTAAAGTCTTGGTATGGCACTGTCTTGTAGCACTGTTGAGGCTGGTGTGGTTTGCAAGTGTTGCAGTGGGACTTAGTCGAATTTTGCTGAGGCACGGTTAGCACTATTAAGTAACATCCCGCTCTTAACATTAATCATCAATTACAAACCCCAATGCACTATGCCAGCATCAGCCAAAGTGATGACATGATGGGGTGGTGTTGTGACGGGACTTTATTGTACTATATTCCAGCTGCGGAAAGGCGGAAACCACGTCCGAGCCGTTACAATGTATGTAATGGAAAACTACGATAAACCATTGTATGTATGTACTGTATATGTGTGTATGTTTCCTTATAGCCTGGCATACTACAGGACTGTATACTGTGCTTGGGACCATCAATATATACTGCTGAGTCAACCCCTTAACCCCGGGATACCCTAGGACGCGGACACCATTTTTCCTTAACCCTTTGCGTAGCGGTGATATTCACTTTACTTCGTTTATCATTATCAACCCCACAAAACCTTGTATTCAGTTCTTTTGCGTTTATTTTGTGTCATCCCAGTTTTGGTTTGTTTATCTTGCAAGTTTTACATTATAATTCAACTCATCACCACAGGAAGATGAAGAAGAGTGTTTGGTATCTACAGTATTTGAAGTATCGATACCATGCTTCATCAAAATCTTTATATTTTTTCCCTATTCTGTTCTTTAAAAGACGTGAAATGTGTTGGTGACAAAAAAACTAAAAATACCCGGGGTGTGGGGGTTAATTCTAGCATTTGACTTTAGCCTTATACAGTATATCAATGTATTCTGACAATTTCCAGTTTTGGACCAGTACCCGATGGCTGTTGTTCATGCTGAATGATCCCTTCCAAATTTACCTATTCTCTGTCCAGGTAACTGAAAAGGACAAGAGACATCAATTGACATCATGTACACCCTGAGTAAACATTTCTGTGAAAATCTTGATATATGCCCTATGAGAGTTCTAGTATAGACCTCATGTTTTCTGGGTAAGGGGGCCCACCTTGTTTTTTTAGGTGACCCCCCTTCAACTAATGGAAACAAACATCTATATATACATATTGTGTACGGTAAATTACAGAAACACGTAAACAAAAATAAAGGGCAGCATTTGCAGGACTGTCAAAATTGTTCAGATAAAGTGGTTCATCTTTACTTTATATATTTTATTTCTTTTGCAATCAAGATTATACTTTTAACAGTAAAACTACTTTTTATTGGGAATTTTTAATAATAGTTAAGCATACTTGGTATAATTATAAAGTTGGTACAGCTTAAATTTTACAGCTTGGTTAGATAATGTATGTAGCAATTTAAAGATCAATTATAATGTGTTCATCAATGTTCATGTAATATTGTTTTCTACAGTAATCCAATGTGATTATTTTGTCTTATTAAATATATTGGCATTCCTCTAGCTACATGACTAATGGTACCTTGATAATAGAAATTAATATTTTTATAAAATCTGTGATGTAATTTTAAATTAAAATGTAAAACTTGCAAACTAAACAAACCAAAATTGGGACAAGGACAATATAAAGTCAAATTAAATTATCAAAATCGCTATGTGGAAACAACGCTTACTAAAATGAAAATTATTAAATAAAAGAACACAATCCACCATATAGGGTGTACATTACTACATGAGCAAGTTAATTGTTTCCCAAGCAAACTAATCAACAATTAAAATAAAATCAACAATTGGCTTATTACTTACCAGGTTTACTTACCAGGTAGGGCCACGCACTGTCCACGGAGCAGCTGTGTTCAGTGGGGGCCCAAGACATGAATACGGGCACTCTAACTAGATGCACGATTAGTAGCAGTTACTGGGAGTCCGGCAGAGATAGTTAGTTTATATTGTGCCCTCGTTGGAGACTAGCTTTTTAGTTGTGTTAGTTTGTTTGAGATGTATGTTAGGTGTTTTAGATGTGTGTTTTTTTTAGTGTTTTAGTGAAATTCGTGGAGGGAGTCGTGTATTTCTGCTTGGAGGCGTTGCTTGAAGAGTCTGAGATTTGGTGCAGTAACGGTGTCCTCTGAAAGTGAGTTCCACCTCTTGACGACTCTGTGGGAGAAAAATCTTCTGGCTTCAGAGGAGCAGTGCTGTACTTGGATTTTGTAACTGTGGCCTCTGGTGCCAGTCCTAGGGGCCAAGGTGAAGAGGTCGGTGGGGTTGATGGGTGAGAGGCCATGGAAGATCTTGTAGCAGTAGATTTGGTCGTACCTGATCAGTCTGCCCCTGACTGAGTGGAGTTTGAGTCTTTGTAGGCGCTCGTCGTATGGGTAGTCGCTAAGGCCGGAGATCTGCTTCGTCCATCTTCTCTGGACAGACTCTGTGAGTCTGCTGTCGGTCAGGTAGTCTTGGTTCCAGAGTGGGGACGCAAAGTCGAGGATGGGTCTTAGGTCGACCTTTAGGAGGGATAACATGAATTGGGGGGAGCGGTTTACAGTACAGTACTCTTGAGCAGGTTTTGGGCGACTCCTCCCGCTTTGTTTACCGCCTGGCGGATATGGTGGTGAAATTTGAGGGTTGTTGGGACGAATACCCCAAGGTCCTTCTGCAGGTTTGATGGCTGGATGGGCAGGTTTTGGAGGAAGTAGATGGGTTGTGTAGGCTGGTTCGTTTTGTGGCGGGAGAAGCGCATGTGACCACATTTTTCCGTGGCAAACCTTAGACCCCACAAAGAGGCAATTTCATGCAGCCGGTCGATGTTTTCTTGGAGGGTTGCCATACCACCGTGGGCTTGGTATGAGGATGATGGGCAGCTGAGGTATATTTTCAGGTCATCTGCAAATATGAAGTATTTGCAGCTTAGTAGTGATCCTATGTGGTTTATGAAGATGAGGAACAGCAGTGGGCCTAGGACGGAGCCTTGGGGGACCCCGCTGAGTACTGGTCTTGCTGAGCTTGTTTTTCCGTTGATGCGCACCTTCATTTTTCGGTCGAGCAGGAAGCTCTTAATCCAGCTAAGGAGGTTCCCCGATATTCCTATGTCTCTCAGTTTGTTTAGCAGGGTTTGGTGGTGGACTTTATCAAACGCTTTTTGGAAATCGAACAGGATGAGGTCTACTGTTTCACCTTTGTCATATTGTGTGGTGATGTAGTTGTATGTCAGTAGTAGTTGGTCGACCACGGATCTGGAAGGCCTGAAGCCAAACTGGTTATTGTCGAACAGGAGATGGTCATCCAGAAAGCTGTAGAGAGATTTAGTGATCAGTCGTTCCATGGTCTTGCATACAACTGAGGTTAGGCTTATGGGGCGGTAGTTTAGCGGGTTTGATTTGCTTCCTTTCTTGAAGATAGGCGAGACGTGGGACTCCTTCCAGGTTGGTGGGACTGTCCCGGTGGCTAGGGAGAGGGTGAAGAGTGCAGTGTGAGGGGAACGGCAAGTTCTGCAGCGCATTCCTTCAGGAGGCGGGGATGGATGAGGTCAGGCCCCATAGCGCTGTCGGGTTTTAGGAACTTTAGGAGGCTCAGTACTTCGGAGTACCTGAGGGGGGCGGCTCCTATCTGGTGGGGGAATGGGTTCACTGGCTGGATTATTTCGTACACCCCGGAGAAGGCTTCGGCGAAGGATTCCGCCATTGCTTCTGGTGAGTCGGTGAGGGTGTCGTTGATCATTAGTGGGCCTATCCGGGTTCTGCTTACTTTTTTATTCCTGATATATGAGTGAAATAGTTTCGGTTTGAGGCTGCGATTTCTGGCTAGGTTGTTTTCGTAGTCGGATTGTAGTGAGATTGTTGTTGCTCTCAGTCGGTCGTTGGAGGAGTTGAAGGTGAAGAGGGATTGCTGCGCTTGATGGGACTGTCCGCCATGGATTCTCCTAATTTCTTTGTACTTCTTCCATTGGTTGGATCGGAGTCTTGTGAGGTGTTTGGGAATTTTTCTGAGCCAGGGGGAGCCGGAACATTTGGGTTCCTTTAGCGGGACATGTCGGGTGACTAGGTCCAGGAGGGTGGAGGTAAGGAAGAAGTTGAGGTTGTCTAAGTCACGTACTTGGAGTTCATAGTCCCAGTCAATCTGTCTCAGGCAGTTTTGGATCTGGTTGTAGTTTCCTTTGGCCCAGTCTCTTATCATGGTTGTATTGTGGGGGGTGTTGGGAGGGTCCCAGTCTTGGAACAGGTAGTTGAGGGTTATGACAATGTGGCTGCAGTGGGGGAGTGGGGGGTTGGTGGTGATGTTCAGTAGTCTGTCTGCCTCTGTAGTTAGGACTAGGTCAAGTATGTTTCCAGAGGGGATAAATGTGGGCTCTCGGACCCACTGGGTAAGGCCTAGTACCTGAAAGAGGTTGAGGAAGTGGGTGTCACGTGCTGATGCACCCAGGGAAGGTTCGGGTTCTAACCAGCGGATGGTTGGGAGGTTGAAGTCGCCCACGATTATTACTTCCTTGCCTGTGCTAAAGTCGGCTATGTAGTTTATCAGCTCGAGGTCTTCATTTACCGTGTTAGATGGGGGGCGGTAGGTAAGTAGTACGTACAGGTTGTATTTATGGAGGTATATTGCTATGGTATTAATGAAGTTTGGGTTGGTGGGGCATGATATTTTGATACTGTCTTTGGTATAGATGCATACTCCATGTTTGGGAATCCCTGAGGGTGAGTCGTTCCTAGTTAGAGTGAAGCCATTTATAGATAGGGGGGCATTGACGATAGTGGGGGTTAGCCATGTCTCTGAAATACAGAAGATGTCGGGGTTTGAGTCATGGCATAGTTTGGTTATGAGGGGGATTTTGTTGGTGGATAGGTTTCACAGGGAGGACGTGGATATCGTAGATTTCAGGGGAGGGCACCCATGCCCCGCAGGCGACGTAGACGCCCCGCCAACCTCAGGAACTTCTTCGTAAGCAGGAGGACCTTGGATTTAGTAGCCTCCGGTACCCCAACACCAGCTAGCAGGACGGGGAGGGAGAAGTCACTGACGCCAAGAGGTGTGAGAGAGGTCCTGGCTGAGTAGTAACGGGGACAGCTGAGGAAAAAGTGGAGGATGGTTTCGTCCACAGAGCGGCACCAGGGGCAGGAGGGGCTAAGGGCCAGGTTGACCCGGAAGAGATGGCCGTTGAGGGTGGAGTGTCCCAGACGGAGACGCGTTAATGAAGTATATCCAGGGCACGGCATGGAGACCGCGCCCAAGGGAGGGGAGAGGAGGAAGAGCGATAGGCAGAAAGGGTAGTGGAGCGGAGCAGAGCAGGGACGGCTGCATTCCAACAGACATAGAGAGTGAAATACGTGTGAAGAGAAAGAGGAGAAATCTAGGGGATAGGATTCAACAGTGGATGTATTATGTGCTAATGTGGCCGCAGCATCCACTACGGTGTTTCCTGGTATGCCTGTGTGGGAAGGGACCCACTGAGAGTGTATTGTGTACCCACGAGAGTGGAGAAGGAGGAGGATGGAGTGAGAGTCAAAGATTAGCTTACGATGACCAAGTAAGTAAGTAAGTATGAGAGTAAGTATGAGAGGATGGGCGCCTGGAGCTCAATAAGGCAAGGGAGGATTGAGAGTCGTTAAAAAAAAAAAATTAAACGGGGGGGAACTGAATCTCTGACATATTCCAAGGCGCCCAAGATGGTATATAGCTCCGCAGCTAGTATAGGGTGATGCCCGTCAAGCCTCCAGGTCCTACAAAGGGAGAGGGATGGGATCAAGCAAGCCACCGTGGAGGAAGGGAGGTGATGGGACAGGCGTTCTGCGGCTCTGCCTGGGAGCAGGTCATTCCCGCCCTCAGACCATTCCGACTAGAAGATCCCGCCCGCTTAGCTAGGTCCTTCCCGCCCGAATGTTGTGGGTGGGAAGAGCCAAGCAATCAATCTTTCCTTGGCTGATTCCGCCCTCCAAGATTAGACCGTCCCGCCCATTTGTATGGTTCACACAACCTCAGCTGATCTTGCCTAAATGTGCGATGCAAAAGCCTGTAACCTTGAAATTCGTGATTGCATTATATATTTTGTCTATTATGTGGCAATTTTATTCAGATTAGGAAGGTTATTCGAGACAGTCTTAAGCATTTCAACTATCACAGATCCTTCCTAAGCTGTATAAGATAGTCTAATGACAGCCGGAATTAATAAAAAGGTGACATAAACCTCAAGGGGTAATGTCACGTTTTCATGATCACTCCATTATTCGCTACTCTATTTGCAAAGTAACTGATTTCTATAAACATGGGAAATATGCAAATCACCATCAGTGAGAGCAGTGGAAATTAATTACTTAAGGAGTGCGTGCGGAGTTACATGGAGGGATAGACAGACTAATGAGGAAGTAAGAAGGAGGTGTGGTGTGGAGGTAGATGTGCTGGAAAGTGTGAAAAGGAACAACGTGAGATGGTTCGGCCATATGGAACGTATGGAAAGCGAGAGAATGACTAAGAGGGTGTACGAGAGCGAGGGGGAGAGGTAGACCGAATATGAGGTGGAAGGATGGAGTGAGGAACTACATGAACGAAGGCGGTGCTGGTTGGGGGGAGGGGCATGGGGGCGGTTCGTTCGTGGCCACCCCTTCGGGGATCACGGCGTCAGGCAATAGATAGATAGATAGATAGACCATCGGCTGAAAATGGACAATTGGCAAATTAATTGGTTGTGATTTTTCCTATTAATGTCTGATCGTCATATATACAGTATATACACAAGGTTAGATACAATTACAAATTTCAAGGCTACAGGCTTTTTCATTGCACATTTCGGCAAGCACAGTTTAAGGTATACACGAACCTTACAAACGGGCGGGACGGTCTAATCTTAGAAGGCGGAATCAGCCAAGGAAGGATTAATGTTTGGCTCTTCCCGCCCACAACATTCGGGCGGGAAGGACCTAGCTAAGCGGGCGGGATCTTCTAGTCGGAATGGTCTGAGGGCGGAATAGTCAGTAAGCCCGGGCCCCGAGTGACTCCGACATCCAGAGACAAAGCGACCTCCAACGTTTGTTAGTGTCACCGGCGAAGACAAATCCTGGGTTAACTGCACAACTACTAATCCTCGATTACGGGATTCCTGTCTTAGGTAATTAGTTGTTGTTGATCTTTCCTTACAGAACGTAGGAGGCCCAATTTCGACACATTGCCCAGAATCCCGCATGTGCCATGTGCCTCCAACTCGATTTGGGAAGCCTAGCCTATGAAAATAATGTCGGTACTTAGACCTATTACCGAAACTACCACTATTTGTTTCTCAATATTTGATGGCTGATACAAAATAAGGATGTTGCAAAGATTAAAATTTGTTTCAACCACCGGAAATGCATTTTATGTGCACTAGGCCTATTTAAAGCACTAAAAAAAAAATAGGGCCTAGCCTATAGCCTAGGCTGATAAATCTACAGTTATAGCCGACTACCCTTATTTTGTCGTTATTCTGTTGGTACTAATGGGTTAATATTATTAGTAGTAGCCTAGACTTAGTATGGTTTGATGATGTGCGGAAATTTATATTTGACTTGAAATAGATAGGCCTAGGCCTACATTGAAGTATTAAAAACCTTCGCGAACCACTAAACAGGGAACGTGTGCTGGGTTTAGACCGTCACGCACCCATAAACAGGGAACGTGAGTTGGGTTTAGTCCATCGCAGAGACAGGTTAGGTTAGGTTAGGCTAATGTTAAAAATACTAAAATGCGACGGTCCTCGGCATTAGCCTAAACAACACTGCATATCAAATAAAAAATAAAAAAACAACAACAAATTACCTGAAAAACTCTTATCTGGCTGGAGATAATTTTTTTATCAAAATACGTTTTT
The DNA here is from genome assembly GCA_032716605.1 of Paralithodes platypus. Taxonomy (NCBI): domain Eukaryota; kingdom Metazoa; phylum Arthropoda; class Malacostraca; order Decapoda; family Lithodidae; genus Paralithodes; species Paralithodes platypus. The sequence continues at coordinate 14,754,201 of CM064536.1, read as the reverse complement.
TTCAGTTTCCGCGTCTGCTGAACCATCCAAAAACATGCTAAAAGGCGTGTTTTGAAGGGAGGAGGTGGTGGGGGGGTAGTATGTATAACTGGTCCTCCCAAAGGTGGAATACTGCTGCCAGCTATGGACTCCCCACAAGATAGGTGACATCGGCAAACTGGAGTCTCTACAGAGGACCTTCACCAGCAGGATCTGGGGTCTCCAACACATGAACTACTGGGAACGCCTGAAGGAGTTGCGGCTCTACTCCCTTCAGAGACGACGAGAACGTTACCTAGTGATTTATGTGTGGAAGACCCTAGAAGGGCTGGTACCTGACGTGGGACTAGTCATCAACAATCACGTTAGAAAAGGGCGACTGTGCTACATCAAGAGGACTGAGGCTACCTCTCAGAAAATAGCAACAGTCGCCCACAACAACTTCAGCAAAAATGGGGCTCGCCTCTTCAATACTGTACCAAAGGCCGTCCGGGAACTGACGGGAGTCACGACAGACTCCTTCAAGCGTCAGCTGGACCGATGGCTGGCTACAGTACCAGACGAGCCCCCAATACCAGGATATCCCAGCACCGCATCCAACTCGTTAGTAAATAGACGGAACGAGGGAGTTGCGGAGCTGCCTGGCTGCAGCGGAAGTCCACTTTAGCTGCGTCCACAGAGGACGGAATTCTACCAAGTATGACCAAGTATAAGTAAGTATTTACCCCTAGGCTACCTAGCCTAGGCCTAATTCGGTAAAGATTTAAGACAACACAGACAGGTGGGATCTCATTTCTAATGGTAGTTTTGGGTTCCTATCATGTTATGCTTCATTGCTATATAGGCCTACTTTTTATCCACCGGAATTTTTATTTTTTCTTGGCTTTAGCCTAGGCCTATTTTTTTTTTATAGTATTAACCTAACCAAAATACCTAACCTAACCTAAGCTAATAACCCCCAAATACATTTAGGTTAGGTTAGGTTTTTTGGTTAGGTTAGCCTAATGCTAAAGAAATAAAATAAGCCAAGAATTTTTTGTTTTTTCCGGTGGATAAAAAGTAGGCTAGGCCTAGCCTATAGCAATGAAGCATAACATGATAGGAACCCAAAACTACCATTAGAAATGAGATCCCAGCTGTCCGGGTTGTCTTCAATTTTTACCCCTAATTCTCCCTATTGATGGTGGTAAAACTCGTATTTAGCCCCTTACTGGCAAAATAGCATAGATACTGATTTCAATAAGTGAGGGTGGTGGGCAAGACCCCTTTCATCCCATCCTGTATCCCAAGGCAAAAAAAAAAAAAAATTTTAGTCTGTAAATTACGTTTTACTCTGAAAATGACGTTTTAAGATCGTTGGATAGCCTAATGGGGAAACAAAAAATTGGGGATTGAAACTAATTTAAACTAGGTTACAGTAGGCTACTGTAGGCCTAATGATAAAAACTACCTAGGCTAGCCTAAAACCAAAAAGAATAACCACAGGAAAAATGTTGGTAGGCTAGGCCTAGTTTCGGGTAATACAGTATTTTTCGGTTTAGGCCTAGGCCTATGTTATTGTATTTGGTTACTGTAGATTAAGCTGATATACATAAAAAGTTAAATTGCACCAATTCTTATTAGGCTAGCCTATAAAAAACTAGTAAATACGAAGGAGATCTAGGGAATTAAGAATAGAAAAGGTTAGGCCTAGGCTAAAGCTAAAATTGATAAATCGATCGTAATTAGTTATTAGTTTGGCTTCCGCTCTACGCCTTCAAAAGCTGTCCCAGATTAAGAGATATGACTGTAGGAATCCATAAAAGAGTGAAATTGAGAAAGTAAATGCTGAAATTATGATACATTATGTTGTGAGGAGCTGCAAGGGATTTAGATAAAATATACGAATGGAGCACCAAGTGGAAAATGAAATTTAATATAAGTAAATGCCATGTGTTAAATATGGGAAGAAGTGTGAATAGACCAAATTGGGAGTACAGGATGGGAGATGATATAATTAGCAAGGCCGAAAAAGAGAAGGATTTAGGGTTGATTATACAAGATAACTTGTCGCCAGAGAAAGATATTAACAAGCTCTTTAGCGGAATGTATGCAATGGCCGGGAATATGAAAGTTGCTCTGGACTACTTGGATGAGACCATGGTAGCGAAAATTATAAAAAGTATGATTAGACCAAGATTGGAGTATGCAGCAGTGGTGTGGTCCCCGCATCTTAAGAAGCATATTCACAAGTTGGAAAGAACCCAGAGAGCAGTTACTAGATTGGTTCCAAGTCTCAGAGAACTGCCATATGACGGGAGGCTCTAGACAAATTAAATCTACAGAGTCTAAAAGAGAGGAGATAGAGGGGAGACATGATAATGATGTACAAATGCACCCGAGGGCTGGAGAGGCTATATTAATTATGGATACAGGAATAACTAGAGGCCACAGCTACAAAGTAAAAAGACCTACCTGCAAAAACGATATCAGGAAGATTAGCTTCCCCTATAGATGTATTGACAAATGGAATAGGCTGGAGGAGGAGGTGGTAGGGGCAAGGAACATCCATATTTTCAAGAAAAAATTGGATGAAAGTAGACTGAGAGACGGGACAACACAAGCTTAGCTCAACTCCTGTAAACTACAATTAGGTAAATACAGTAAACCCCGATATTTCGGACTTTTTACTCGGAAACCCGTACTTCTCGGAATGGCATCTTGACAATTTTACCAACGCCTAAACTTCGTTTGTTGCGAAAATAGCCTCCCGAAAGTATACCTAGAATGGGAATCAAACCCGAGACCCTTGGGTTACGAGGCAGACATCTTACCAGTTAGACCAATAGAGATATACTGTACCACTTGGCCTGGTTGGCTCGACTATATTTCCACATCTTGTTGTTCAGTTTATGATAACCTGGCCCTAGGTTAGATTAAGAATATTTAGATGATTTATGATAATTTTGGACGAGTTTACCCTCGCAACCCCTGTTTACTCTTGTAATGACGCGCAATCTCGAAGGTGCTTTTCATTCTCCCGCAGTACTTTATGGTAATTTAATGGCTTCTATATCATTTTTATGAGCAGCGGGGGCTGGGGGGGCAGCCAGGCAGCCCCCACTCCCAGGTTAGGTTAATGATATCGTTGGAGGAGGCGGGTGAGGGTTTGTTTACGTCCACGAGTATCCCCTCTAGGCTGCGTTCACATTCGACGGATGGCCCAAGTCAAAAGAAATACCAGATAAAAATCTATATACCGGTAGGATGGTTGTAGTATTATTATGTTCTCTCCACCAACCAACTTTACTCCTAAACTCGATTAATGAAATTAACAAACACATGTGGCAGTCCGGGGATTCGAACCTAGGATGCTCACATCGAAAATCAACACACTTATGCATTGCACCACGAAGACAGGGCTAAATGGGAGTGGTAATAGTAGCAGTATCACTCCACTTCTACTAAAAATAAATTGCTTACATAATACAGAAATAGTGGTAGATTTTTAGGTCTGGGTTCAATTTTGTCGGTAAATTTTACTATTTTTTGTTTAATACTTTCTTAGTGTGTTTAACTATGTGAAACTTGCGGCAAATATATACATAGCTTAACATAGCTTATTAAGAAAGGCTATAATAAGCCTACAATAATAGAAATAGCGGCTCGCTTGGTGTAGTGACTAGCGTCTCGGACTTCCACCCAGAAGGCCCGGGTTCGCGCCCACGATTGGCGCATTAAAGATTTTTCACAAGGACTGAGTCGTTACCATCCCTCATGAGCAAAGGGATGGGGTAATAGTACAGGACCCCAATGGAAATACGCCTAATCGGCCTTATTGAGCTATCCTTAGCTAGCTTAGCATGCGCTAGCTTTAAGAACTATTATTATTATTAAACATAAACAAAGACCATTGCTTACCTTAAAATTAAATGCTTAGCCCAAGTGTCCAGGATACGCAATATTAATTGCGTATCATGGACACTTGCTAAGCATTCAATTTTAAGGTAACCAATGGTCTTTGTTTATGTTTCTATTATTGTAGGCTTATTATAGCCTTTCTTAACTATTGATTTTTGATTTAGATCGAAAATGTGTGTGTCTGGGCTGTGGGGCGGGCTGCCGGCCATATGTATTTTTCTCCATAAGTTATGTTATTCCTATTACTGTACGCGAATCCCCAATTTATGCACCACGCTTTTCCGTCCATATAGACGCGTTTTGGGGGGTCTGACTGTACTAGGCCGTCGCATGGGGCCATCTGTAGAGTAGGGTCTGGCCAAATTTTGCGTCCTACCTTATTTTTATATATTTTTTGATTACACATTTCCTGCAGGAATAACACATACAGTATTGGCAAGTAGTATACTGTACGATACCAACACTTCATTATGGACGATAACATTCACAGATTCAGACCTGGACCTAATGCCAAAAGAATACCAGTAGCCTAAAAGTATGGTTTATTTGTGGGTGCATTTCAAAGTTTTAGTAGTTGTTTTACAATATTGACTATTTTCAAGCAATATTTTAAAGCCGTCCATGGACACTTATCGCAGAGGAGTTGACCATTGCACCACCGTTTTCAGTTGATCCATTTTCTTATCATGTGCAATTTTGGATATGGTTTTTTTATTCTCCTGCACAGTACAGTACAGTATTTTGGTTGTTGTTGTTCCCCAGGCTGCCTGGCCGAACAGCCCCAAGGCCCCGAGCAAGACCAAGGCCATAACCGACCGCCCCCACAGAACCCTCCCTGCCTACCACAATAAAGCCTGGGTGACCGAAGCCACTCCATGGCAGGGAGCTGAGGAGGGTGCGGAAACGCCCGGGAAACCAAAGCCCCACCCAGGGCCCTGTGCCTCTCAGCATTTATGAAGAGAAAGTTGAGGGGCAAAGGAAAAATCTCTTAACCCTCGTCTAGCGGGGGGTTTTGGGCTATTTTGGGCATATTCAGGCCCTCCTGAATGATCAATCAAGTATCTGCATGAAAAGAAATGTATTCAGCAAAAAACTAGGCGCTACAAGCTTCAAAATGAGACCAGAACAAGCTACGTAGCACTCGTCGTTTTGATGCAGTGGTACCACCAACATGGGAGTTTAGCGTATAGCGGCATATTTTTTCCAGCTACACTGTATTTTGGTTATACTCACGGTCACAAACATTACGTACGTATCTAATTTGACCGTTATTTTCGAGATCAGATACAGTACTTGTGTTCGATTTCTAAACAAAAGAACTTAAAAACGAAGGCAGTCCATGACAGGGTCGCCCGGAATGACTCCATTTAGGACGCGAGACTGCAACCACACGAAACGGTCTTTAAACTATTATAAATTTATGTACAGTATGTAGTGGACTTTACCCATCTATCTACTGTATCTATCTATCTATACTCAGGCCCAATCCCCACTTTTTCCTTTTGTTCTTACACTAGTTGTATTTGCGGGAGTGAGCATGCTCGTTAATTCCCGCCTCCTAAGATATGTTTGTCATACCGTGCTTTGAAACTATGCACTTATGGTGCAGACACTACTTCGGCTGGCAATTTGTTCCACCCACTAATCGAGTTTGTAGGAAATCTTTTACTCTTCAGATCAGATTTACTATTTAGCACTTTTAGTTTGTAGCTGTGACCTCTTGTCCTCTCACCTCCATCCCTCTCTATGAAGTTTTCTTGGTCGATTTTGTCAATACCTCTAACACATTTATATATCTGAATTTGCTGTCCTCGTTTCCTTCTCTGTTCCAGTGTAGGTAGATTCAATCTCTCGAGCCTCTCTTGGTACTCCAAATTTTCCAAACCTGGGATCATCCTCGTAGCTGCTCTCTGTACCCTCTCAATTTTGTGGATATGTTTCTTCATGTGAGGGGACCACACTACAGATGCATATTCCATCCTGGGTCTTATTATTGCCGTTATTATTTGTTTCATGGTGTTTTCATTAAGATAATTGAAAGACATCCTGATATTTGCTAATAGTGCTAGTGATTCTCTCACTATCTTATTTACGTGGCTTTCTGGAGACATGTTATCCTTAAATTCTATCCCCAAGTCTTTTTCTTTTTCTGCTTTGGGAATCACTTCGTTTCCTAGTTTATAATCTTTTCTAGGTCTGTACTTGCTTTTACCCATTTCTAGAGTCTTACATTTCCCTGCATTGAACTCCATATTCCATTTGATGCTCCATTCATGGATCTTTTGCAAATCTGCTTGGAGCTCAAGGCAATCCTCCTGGGTTCTGATCGTTTTAAGCAGCTTAGCATCGTCCGCAAACATGCTCATGTAGCTTGTTAGTCCCTCAGGTAAGTCATTTACAAATATTAGAAACATGATTGGGGCTAGGACAGATCCTTGTGGTACCCCACTCGTAATTTGAGTCCAGTTTGACGATTTCCCCCTTACTGTTGTTCTCATCTGTCTTCCGCTAAGGTAGCTCTCCATCCATTTCAGCAGTTTGTCTCCTACTTTTCCCTCATGTTTTAATTTCCACAGCAATCTCTTGTGTGGAACTTTGTCAAATGCCTTTTTAAAGTCTAGGTAGGCACAGTCTACCCATCCTTCCCTCTGTCCACTGTGTCTATTACTCTAGAGTAAAAACTCAACAAGTTGCTTACACATGATCTGCCACCTCTGAATCCAAATTGTCGGTCAGTAATTAATCTTTTGGATTCCAGGTATTTCACCCATTTGTCCCTTATTAATCCTTCCAGAATCTTCATGAGGATGCTCAATAGTGATACAGGTCTATAGTTCAGTGGTTTATCTCTGCTTCCTCCCTTAAATATAGGAATAATGTTTGCTCTTTTCCATTCTGTAGGTACTATCCCTGTGTCCAATGATTTGGTCATTATGTCATATAACGGTATACTCAGTTCCTTAGCATTTTCTTTAATAATCCAGCCTGAGACTCCGTCCGGTCCAGCGGCTTTGTTTGGATCCACCTTACTCATTTTGTCTATGAGCTCTGGTCTGTTAAATGTGACTTCCGGCATTTCCTCTGTACCTATCTCATTGGTTTCTGGTGCAATTAATTCTCCTTCTTTTGTAAATACTGATGCAAAATTTCTATTTAGTTCTTCCGCAATCTCTGTATCCTCTTCTATGATTCTGTTTCCACTTTTAATCTTAACGATCGTGGCTTTTATCTTCCTTGTGCCGTTTACAAACTTGAAAAACATTTTTGGATTCTTTTCATAGTTCTCCACTATCCCTTTCTCATGGTTTGCCTCTGACCTCCTCCTCATTTCTGTGTATTTGTTTCTCTCCTCTTTATACTTTTGCCTGTTATCTTCCGAATCCCAGTTTCTCATCTTTTTCCAGGCTTTGTTTTTTGCTTCCTGTGCTTGCCTACATTCGCGGTTAAACCATACTTTGCGATTACTTTTTTTCCTTTTATTAATGTACTTAGGGACAAAAGTTTTTATACCAGTATCATAGATCTCCATGAAATGCCTCGAGTTTTTTGTCTACCTCACTTTCAGATAACACCTGATCCCAATTTTGTGACTTGAAAAAATCCCGTAGTCCTTCGAAATCGGTTCTGGAATACATCCAGTGATTTTCCTTGTGCTTTTCCCTTCCCTTGGGTAGATTATACTTCAATAGTAACTCTATGTCAAGTCTAACTCAAGACAGAGCCCAAATAGGGACACCACCACATCAGGAAACAATGAACACTCAAAAACAAAACATAAATTCACACACTCAAAAACAAAACATAAATTCACACACTCAAAAACAAAACATAAATTCACACACTCAAAAACAAAACATAAATTCACACACTCAAAAACAAAACATAAATTCACACACTCAAAAACAAAACATAAATTCACACACTCAAAAACAAAACATAAATTCACACACTCAAAAACAAAACATAAATTCACACACTCAAATTAGCTCTTGTAAATTGCAGATGGAAAGCAGTGGCGGACCTAACCATTTACAAGAGTTTTTACTGCCTGGCGGACCGTTCGTACCGGAGGTGTTCAACGACAAAAAAAAAAGGTAACTTATTTGAATTTTTTAAGACCTTTCGTGTCATTTAGGTGTCGATTTTTAAAAAGACTTCACCGGTACTGAAAGGGGTACCGTAAACTGGGGCAAATTCGGACAATTTTTGTGTTTTTGTACCATCGAGTCAAGTTTTTAGTTCTATCGAAGATCTTTAGTATTATACGTGAGGCTGGTCCATCAAGTCATAGCAGCAAGAAAATATTAGATATCTATTATTATACAGTAGGGTCTCGTAAGATGCGAGTTTATGGTCGATGGATGCGACCGCATCTTACGATTTCGCATCTTAAGATACACGGAAAAACGTCCCGCCTAAGGCTCGCATTTTTTTTTTTTTTTTTTTTTTCGCATCTTAACCCTCTCACCACGGAAGGCCTCTTGAACGCCCATAAAAAAGCATATAACAGGTTCCCGGAAGGCCTCTTGAACGCCCAGTGATTGAAAGCCTGTGAGCTTCGTGTGCGAGGCGTCGGTCCGACGCATGTAAACAACAGCCGGCTGGACCGACGCCCCGCATCTCCGGCCACAAGAAGGAGAGCGTCGCTTGTTCGTGTGTGCCTGTATGTTGTTAAGTATCGAAAAGTGGTGTAAAGTGGCTGTTTTGGCCATAAAGTTATCTCCAATGAAATCATCATCACAGCTCAACCAGTTGACTTAGAGAGCTCTACTTAATGCCATACTACAGGTAAATAACACAGCTACGCTTGGGGATGCGCGGGAATGCGGGAAGCAGTCTGATTAACGAATATACGGTAGCCTAGCCTAGACGTTTTTCGGCCAAAACACCCGGGTTTCGAGGAATATATATATAATACATAGCCGGGGCTGGAGGGTTAAGGTTTCTCCTCGGATTTAGCCCACTTTGAGCCTCCGATTCGCAAATTATGGTCAGTCTCGCATCTTAAAATAATTCATTTATTATTTGGGGGCCCTCGCATCTTCTGATCTGGCATCTTACGAGACCCTACTGTACTGTACTATGAGAATATATAATTACAGTGGAGCCCCTACCATATCTTCGCGACAGCAATCTTCGCTGTAGACGCTAAATAGACTCAATTTCGCTGTAAATTAATCAATCTTCGCAAAAAAAATACGAGGAAAGTATGCCGCGGTTTTATTCTTCGCAGCTAATATTTCAATCTTCACGCCGCATTTTCCTGCCTAGCTGAGGCATAAACATGCTGGCCAGCCAATTACAGTCCAACATTCGGGCACCATCTAGCAACGTCATTGCAAAGCAGTCAATCACAGGCATCCAGTAGAACGCCATTGGAAGTAAAGTGATTAATTATATTTTTTCTATAGTCCAGGAATAATTTGTAGCGAGGTCGGTCCTTTGAGATCAGTGCCTTATAAATTGTCCTTTCCTTCCACGTAAACATTGCGCTATTCGGTGTGCAGTTGGGTCTGAGTGCATTATTAGGTTAATATCCAGTATTGGATAAATAGATATCAATCGTAGTCATGTACTTAACCTTTAACCCTCGTGGCCCGGGCAGGTCCTCCTAAGGACGGAGGTCGTATCTGGGCGATCTGGCCGAAAAACGTCTAGGCCTAGGCTACCGTATTTTTGTTTATTTTAACTGATAGAAATTTCCCACGCATCTATAAACGTAGTGCGGTTTCCAATCTGTAGACTGGCGTTGAGTAGAGCTCTCTTAACCCTCGTCTAGCGGGGGGTTTTGGGCTATTTTGGGCATATTCAGGCCCTCCTGAATGATCAATCAAGTATCTGCATGAAAAGAAATGTATTCAGCAAAAAACTAGGCGCTACAAGCTTCAAAATGAGACCAGAACGAGCTACGTAACACTCGTCGTTTTGATGCAGTGGTACCACCAACATGGGAGTTTAGCATATAGCGGCATATTTTTTCCAGCTACACTGCCGGCCTCTCGAGAACAGAGGGAGCATGAGTCAGTGGGCGGCGGTAAGCCCTGGGTGTCGGCCGTGTGGCCTGCTGCTCTCCCGGCCATTTGCACTCGATTTTAACCCTTTAAAAACCTTAATTATGCTCCTAACTTGCTTTTTAGATACGGACTTAAGTCGGGCCCCGCTCTTTAAGTGAATATGTTTTTTAAGATGCGGGGACCACACCGCTGCTGCATATTCCAGTCTTGGTCTAATCATACTTTTTATAATTTTCGCTAACCTGTTCTCATCCAAGTAGTTCAGAGCAACTTTCATATTCCCGGCCATTGCATACATTCCGCTAAAGAGCTTGTTAATATGTTTCTTTGGCGACAAGTTATCTTGTATAATCAACCCTAAGTCCTTTTATTTTTCGGCCTTGCTAATTATATTATCTCCCATCCTGTTTTGGTCTATTCACACTTCTTCCCATATTTAACACATGACATTTACTTATATTAAATTTTATTTTCCACTTGGTGCTCCATTTGTATATTTTATCTAAATTCCCTCGCAACTACTTTTATTTGTTATTTGGCTCATAATTTTTACGTCATCTGCAAACATTGACATGTACTGTAGGAGTTTATGCCTATGTGATTAAAAGACGTCTTTCGTAAGCTGCATAGAATAGTTTAATATTGCATCATTCCTGTTTTGGTTTGTTTGTTTTGCAATTTGTACATTTTGATTGTCGGGATATAAGTCAGAATAGCATCATCCGTATTGAAGTAATTAATATAGTTTTGACTTTATTGATATTACAGTGGACTCCCAGTATTCGCGCCTATGTCGTACCAGCCCCCTTCCGCGAATGCGTGGTTTCACGGATACGTGGGCAGTGTTTAACATAGGTTTCAATGGGAAATTGGCTTAGGTCGTACCTGACTCGGCCATCTTGGACCCTCAAACCATTATTTTGACCTACTTTATGACAATAATATGGACCAAATTATTAAACAGATACGGTGACGGACCTGGAAGAATGTGGAACAAAGTGTGGTACTGTCAGTGACGGTACCGGTACCACACTTTATTCCACATTCGTCCAGTCACCCATAAAGTACCCATTTCCCCCCAAATATATCCAATAAATACTGTACATATTATTTGAGAATACAGTACTTATAAATACATATTATGAGGAGATAACTTACCACACAAACTTTATTTGTAATCAGTTATTAGGCCTAGGCTAGCCTTACGCATCGGCATAATTTGCCGGCTTACGCTTGCTCTCTGTTTTGATGGTCCCGGGCATTTATTTCCATCATGATTACCATCAGGCCCTCTGTCCCTATCACTGAATGCTCTAAAGGCCCTAATAAATGCGGTAGATAAAAGGTTCGTGCAGAAAAAAGCTTGTAAACAAGTGGTTTTTTACTTTTCCAACACTGGGCTGTGAGCTACTGCCTCAGCTGGGACGCTGTGTTGACGTCACGCAAGAATGCAAGATGGCCGACCAAAGCAAAACTCGGGATGCGCACTGACCCGCCTGATTCAAATCCGTGAATAGCTGGTATTTTGCCGTTTTTTTGCGCGGATGACGAGTAATGGGATATTTAGGGGTGTCCGCGAATAGCAAGGATCGCGGATAACGAGACTCCACCGTACTTTATATGTTTTCACCAACCAACTTCACTTCTAAACTCGATTAACCCTTGCTTAGCGGGTGCTCTGTGGCCGTTTTGGGCCTTTCCGGGCCGTTCTGACTGCTATATCAACCATCAGTATGAAAGGAACTGTATTGCGCCGAAAACTAGGTGGAAATCGCTACACAATGACGCCAAATACAGCTACGTAGCACTCGTGGAACACTGACAGTGTTACCTCGAAGATGGAAGTTTAGCTGATTTTTCTACCTTGCTCACTTTTAGCGAACTATTGGTTACACTGTCATCCTCCCGTGCGGTGGGGGAACTGGAGTTAGTGTGGGCCGGGAGGCCACAGATGTCGGACGTATGGATCATTACTATCCCACCCATTTTCACTCTATTTCAACCCTTTTTTCACCCGTTTTTTGCCAGTTTTTTCAACTCGACTTATGTTGCGCGCCGCTCTTTAACACCTTACGAGCGGCCTATGCGGTTTATTTATATGTACCGCCCAGCGGGGTGTTTTTAGCCAAAATAGGGCTGTTTACGTGATCATTTTCATGCCTAAATAAGACCCAGAACGTAAAACAAGTACCTATCCCTGAAAGGGCATAAACAGAGCTTTCGAATGACACCATAACGATCCTTTTATGATGGCTAGTTTTCTTGCAATAACCGTGCAACGCGAGTGCAAAAAGCATGTAATTAGCCACTTTCCCGATATAATTCCTTATATAGCGAGTGAGAGAGGGAGGAGGGAGCTGGGATTTGTGTCAGTATGTTCGCCGTGGTGGTCTGGAGCAGTCATACGCTCGCTACTCTCCTGCCACCACTTGTCTCTCTCTCTCAGCAACATTACGTGCTGAAATTGCCACTCGAGTTATGTCGAGCGCCGCCACATAGTCCAGCTTTATTTAACTCGACTTATGTGGTGAGTCGCTAATTAAGGGTTAAGGGTTAATGAAATCAACAAATACATGTGGCACTCCAAGGACTCGAACCTAGGATACTCACACCGAAATTCCACGCATTTATGCATTACGCTATCAAGACAGTTAAGGAAATATGCTAAAAACATTATACCCTCTACAGATTGGTGGTGGCTTCCAGTTTGGAGGACTACAAGAGGATAATTGTTCAACCCTTCAACTACGGGGCCATCGGACGCAACGAAGACAAGAACTCTGCCAAAGTAATGTGAGTGTGTAGGAATGTAGTGTTTACTGTTGTTTTGGTGATAATGTAGAGTTTATGTTTACTGTTATTGTAGTGATAGCGTAAGTATGTTTCATAACAGCTGACGGTAAATATCCATGTCTCCATCGTGATTGCTCTGCTTGGCTAATTATGTTGTTAATTAGGAAAAGTTGGCATTAATATGATTTAGATATGTAGGCTAATAGTTTCATATATTTCAATGAAGTAACGAGGTATATGTTGTAAGGAATTCAATTTACTGCCAGGTGAAAAAAGACTGACAATAGTGATAATTAGTGGATGGACTAGCTGTATACCAGTGTAGAAAAATAGTGCTAAAGAGATACATAGGGGGCCTCCGAGTCAGACGGACCCGAAGTTGACAGGTCAATCCTGTAAGTTTAATTACACTGCCACGGATTGTCCTATTCACTGGGGACAAGTCCACTTGGAGACGTTTTATGTATAGCCACCCTCATAAAGAGGAATAAGACATCCGGCAATAGATAGATGGACAATTACAATAGTACTTGCCGCATAATTGTGTTGTTTGCATTCTGTTAAAGTGATAACTCTGGTGTAGGGCTTTTTTTTGTTTTAATAGGCTATCAATCTTTTCACTATGACTTAAATTGCTTCAAACTCCATTTGTCCAGACATTTAAGCTCGAACATTACTTGATTTTGGCCCTGTCACTTTTTCAACTTCAAGGGAGGCACTCGTTACAGACAGTTTTGCCTTTTGCCTACCTCATAAAAAAAAATAGTTTGAAAAGTGAACATCTTGCAAATATTTTACTTTATTTGCTATTGTGCTCCCTCAATCTTTGATTTAAAAATAATAATAATACGGTTTAGCCTAGCTAGAAATACGCCATAATCCACGAACGAAGCTTTGTAATTTTTAGTATGACGTTATTATGGGTATATTATTTAGCTATAAACTCCAGAAGTTCCTATATAAGTTGAGAAAATTGCCTACAGCCAAGTATGCCTAGTTAAAAACCTACAAAATCATTATCATCAGCCATTAGGAGTCCACTTGCTGGACAAAGGCCTCCTTACCTTACCTTTAGACATTTAGATGTGTTCGCCGCTCTTCTAGCGGCACCAAGGAGCGCGACGCCCCTCGTTATGGGTGGTGATTTGGTGCAGTAGACTGTTTGAAGCGACAGCTCGCTCCCTTGCGAGGATGGGCTCGTCTGGCACTTTTTGCAGTTCAACATCTAGGGCTTTCTTGAAGTTGTCTAACGAGATGTCCCTCATGTCTCTTACTCGCCGTGGGAGTTTGTTGAAGAGACGTGGGCCTCTGTGTGATAACCAGCCCTCTCGCAGAGAGCCCATAGCACCCCTGTTATTCATCCGGGGGATTTCGCATTCCCAGCCTCTCCTATCACTGAATTTCATGACTATCGGAGTATGTAGGTTTGGTACTAAACCCTCTGCGATTTTCCACGTGTATATTATTAGGTAACGTTCTCCTCTACGTTCCAGTGAGTACAGATTCAGTGCTCTTAAACGCTCCCAATAGTGTAGATGTTTTATCGAACTTATATGCGAAGTGAAATTTCTTTGTACACTCTCTACGTCATTTATTTCACCTGCTTTGTATGGGGATGTTAATACGTTACAGTATTCAAGCCGCGGTAGCACTAGAGATTTGAAGAGCGTTATCATAGGTACTTCACTGCGTGTTTTAAAAGTACGCAGAATCCAACCCGTTAGACGTTTCGCAGCCGCCACTTTGACCTGGTTATGTACTTTGAAACCCATATTTTCAGACATTAATACCCCAAGGTCTTTCACACTGTCTTTCCGTTCTATTATGTGGTTAGATTCTGTTAAGTAATTTGTAATTTCTTTAACACCATTATTATCTCCATACTGTATTAATTGGAATTTTTCCTCATTGAATTGCATGTTGTTTTCCCTGGTCCACTGGAACACTACATTCATGTCTTCCTGCAGTCGGCCCGTGTCTTCTTGTGTGTTTACTATCTTGCTTAATTTTGTGTCATCAGCAAAAGACGACACCGTACTGTGTCTGGTGTTGGTATCTATGTCGCAAATTAGTATGAGGAACAGAAGGGGCGCTAGCACTGTTCCTTGGGGCACTGAGCTTTTGACATCCGAAGGCTCAGATGTGACTTGGTTTACTGCTACTGATTGTTTTCGGTTTACGAGGAAATTGTATATCCACTGTCCGATTTTCCCAGTTATACCTTTTGCTTTCAGTTTGTGGGCTATTATACCATGGTCACATTTATCAAATGCCTTAACAAAGTCGGTGTAAATGACATCCACGTTTTTCTTTTCTTCTAGCGCTTTAAGAATTTTGTCATAGTGTTCCAAAAGTTGTGAGAGACATGATCTTCCCGCTCTGAACCCATGTTGACCGGTGTTGTGTAGTTCATTTGTCTCCATGAATGTTGAAATTTTTCTTCGCAGGACTCGTTCAAAAACTTTAATGATGTGAGAGGTTAGAGCTACCGGGCGGTAGTTTTTTGGTAGTGCTTTACTCCCTCCTTTATGCAGTGGGGCAATTATTGCGTTTTTCAAGCTATCTGGTATGTCACCAGTGTCTAGAGTCCTTCTCCACATTATAGCCAGGGTTTTGAGAGGTTTTCCTTACATTTCTTCATTAGGATCGAATTCCATGAGTCCGGGCCTGGTGCCGAGTGGGATGGCATGTTGGAAATGGCCTCTTCTATGTCTTTTGGACCGAAATCAATATCCAGCATCTGAGGGGTTTCCGTGGGGGAGGTTTCCATGAAAAATATATTTTGGTCTCTGATGACTTTTGTTTCATCAGGCTCACTGAATGCCATTTCATACTGCCTGCTTAAGAGTTCGCTCATTTCCTTTTTGTACCCTGTGAAAGAGCCGTCCCCTTTGCTCAGTGGGCCGATGTTTGATGTTGTTTTAGCCTTTTGTTTGGCGTATGAAAAGAAGTATTTGGAATTTTCCTTTATACCTGCAATAGCTTTCCTCTCCTCTTCCATATGTTGTAGTTCATATGATATTCTTAGCCTTTGTTCAATTTCCACAATTTCTCTATCTATTTCGGCCTTTTGCCTATCCTGTAGATTTTGATGTGTGCGTCTTTGTGCGAGTAATTTTCTTCTTCTGTACAGCCTCCTCCTTTCCCGATCTTGTTTGCTTCTTCGTTTTGTTTGTCTTGCAGGTATATGGTGGCTACAGATTTGGGTCATGGTGTCTGTTATTAAGACTAGACATTCTGCTGGTGTCAGGTTATTCATTAAATCTTCCCAGTCTATTTCCTCCATTTCTTGATTTACCTCTTCCCACCTAATGTTTTTGTTATTGAAGTTAAATTTACTGAAGGGGCCGGTTTTTGTTCTCGATTCTGAGGTTGTCTGTACACTTTCTAAGGTTGTTTTGATCTCGATTAATTTATGATCTGAGTATGTTGTGTCCGATATGTTAATGCTGTGTACTAGAGAGTCGTTGTTAGTGAAGACCAGGTCTAAGATATTGTTTTCCCGTGTGGGTTCAGCAATATGTTGGGTAAGACTAAAAAAATCGCAAAGTTCAAAAAGCTCTCGTATTTGCTTCTCCGGTGTTGTTTGCCACTAACTGGTTTTCTAGTTGTCTCCATTTAATGTTTGGTAGGTTAAAGTCTCCTAGCCATATAATATTTGGGTTTCCACTTCTGATTTTATTTTGTTGAGCTTGGTTTTGAATTCTTCTCGGGATGCGTCTGGAGGCCTGTATGTAACAATAACTGCTAAATTTAGGGATTCTATTTTAACTCCAAGTATTTCCACCACTTCATTACTGTTATTTAGGAATTCAGTACATATCAGTGAGTCATGGATGTACAAGGCTACACCTCCATGTGATCTATGCGTTCTGTCCGCCCTATGTAGGTTGTAACCAGGAATCCATACCTCACTATCTTCCTGATCTTTAATGTGAGTTTCTGTGAGAGCCGCAAATATAGTGTTTCCTTCTTCTAGCAGGCCCCTAATAAATGGTACTTTGTTCGTGGTTCTATTTTTTAGGCCTTGGATATTTGCAAACAAGATTGGGGAGGGATTGTTTGGAGTACTATGTGTACCTAATAGTCTTCGGGATGTATTGGCCACTCTTGGGAGGCCAGGAGGTGCTCGAGGTGTTCTATGTGCTCTTCCATCTCCCTCAGTCTCTTCATCTTCATCTGCCCTTTCCCTCCTTGCCTTTTTCCTCTGTCTCGTCCTCGCATAGCTAGAGAGTTTTTTGGGCTACCATTCATGTTAGGTCTAGCATATCTCCAAGTCCCTTTAATATGAGAAGCTGGGCATTTCATATTGTAGCAGGTCTTGTTCTCAAGTGATGTCTTGCAAAGGGATGGGTGGTGGTATTTGCAGGTTTCACCAAATCTACATTTTCCATGACTGGTTATGTTGTTGCAAATTTTGGGATGAGCAAATCTACATGACTTCCCATTATATTGGCCCTTTTGACCAAAGTAGCACCTTCTTTACCCTTAACCTTTTCCATGACTCCCGAGACTTTGCCATCTGTTGCCATGTTACCCCTGCAGTCTTTTCTCTCTGTCTCTTCACCTCCTGTCCGGTCTTCTCCTATCGTCCTTTCCTTCTCTGGGGGTCCAGTGAGTTGGTGTTTTACTCCACCTATTGTCCTCTCTTCTTGCTACATGTCCTGCCCATCTCCATTTCTGCTCTTTAATAATTTTAAGAATATCCTTGACTTTGGTTTGCTCTCATACTCACGATGCTCTCTTCCTATCTCTAAGTGTTATTCCTAGCATTGATCTTTCCATTGCTCTTTGCACACTTCTAAGCTTATTCTCCATTGGTTTTGTTAGTTTCCAAGTTTTAGATCCATAGATCATGGTTGGTAGCACACACTGGTTATATACTTTATGTTTAAGGCATATTGGTAGTGTACTTTTCATGATGTTCTGTTTGCCGAATGCTTTCCATCCTAGAGTGATTCGCCTTACTATTTCAACTGAGCGATCTCTGCCATACCCATAGCTTACTCTGACTGTTCCTTTTACTTATATATTTTCTAGATCTCAAGTGACGGCGTCTCTTCCGTGGATTGACCTCCCAATTTACCAAGATTGGAAGCCAAAGTGTCACATTTTTCCTTTGCCCCTCAACTTTCTCTTGATAATTGCTGAGGGGCACAGGGCCCTGGGTGTGGCTTTGGTTTCCCGGGCGTTTCCGCACCCTCCTCAGCTCCCCGCCATGGAGTGGCTTCGGTCACCCAGGCTTTATTGTGGTCAGCAGGGAGGGTTCTGTGGGGGCGCTCGGTTATGGCCTTGCTCGGGGCCTTGGGGCTGTTCGGCCAGGCAGCTTGGGGAACAACAACAACAACAACAACAACAACAACTATTTCATGTTCATTGTCTTTTGTTTGTTTGATTACTTGGGCAAGATAATTGTATTCTTCTACTTCCTCTAGAATGTTGTTATCAATCCTAATTATTCTGCATTGAGCCTTATCATTGTACATAACTGGTTTTACTCCTGTTCATTTTTAGACTTATTTTGAGTTACTTTATTGAGATTATTGAGCATATCTTGGAGTTTTTCTGCATTATCTGAAATTAATACAAAGTCATCTACAAATTGGAGATGGTTAAGGTATTCCCCGTCTACATTAATTCCGTTTGATTCCCATGAAAATGTTCTGAAAACCCCTTCAAGACAAGCTGTGAACAGCTTGGGTGAGATTGTGTCTCCCTGCCTCACTCCTCTCCCAATCTTTATCTTCTTTGTGTCTGTGTAATCGGACCACAGCAGTGCCTTTTGTGTATACTGTACATTTTCCAGTAGAGACGCACTTCATGCCAAAAAACTGCCATGCAAAAAACTAAATTACCTGAAAAGAAAAGAAATACATCAAAAAATACTTTATGCTATTAGTGATGTTCTCAGTTTTATATATGTTTAATTAATTTGTTGTTCATGTAGCAAGTTTGCTATAGCTGTTATCTCTACTGAATCTAATGCCTTTTCGTAGTCTACAAAAGCTAAACAAAGAGGTTTATTATACTCCGAGGTTTTCTCTATTAGCTGGTTCATTGTATGCAACTGATCCATGGTTGAATATCCAGTTGTAAATCCTGCCTGTTCCCGAGATTGATTTTCATCTATAATTTTGCCTAACCTATTTGTGAGGATTTTTGAGAACAACTTGTAAATAACTGATAAACTAATGGGGCGGTAGTTGCCGAGATCTTTCTTATCGCCTTTTTTGTGAAGTAGAATCACTATTGCATTGCACCAAGTTTCTGGAACATCCCGCTCACACAAACATTGGGTGAACAGCTGAGCTACATTAGACCTCTTCTCCTGCATCCTTCAGAAGATCTCTTGTTACTCCATCATCTCCTGGAGATGTTCCACTTTTCATTTTGTTTAAGGCAGACCTTACCTCATGTACAGATATATGTGGGACCTTACCTCATGTACAGATATATGTGGGACCTTGCCTCATGTACAGATATATGTGGGACCTTACCTCATGTACAGATATATGTGGGACCTTACCTCATGTACAGATATATGTGGGACCTTACCTCATGTACAGATATATGTGGGACCTTACCTCATGTACAGATATATGTGGGACCTTACCTCATGTACAGATATATGTGGGACCTTACCTCATGTACAGATATATGTGGGACCTTACCTCATGTACAGATATATGTGGGACCTTACCTCATGTACAGATATATGTGGGACCTTACCTCATCTACAGATATATGTGGGACCTTACCTCATGTACAGATATATGTGGGACCTTACCTCATGTACAGATATATGTGGGACCTTACCTCATGTACAGATATATGTGGGACCTTACCTCATCTACAGATATATGTGGGACCTTACCTCATGTACAGATATATGTGGGACCTTACCTCATGTACAGATATATGTGGGACCTTACCTCATCTACAGATATATGTGGGACCTTACCTCATCTACAGATATATGTGGGACCTTACCTCATGTACAGATATATGTGGGACCTTACCTCATCTACAGATATATGTGGGACCTTACCTCATCTACAGATATATGTGGGACCTTACCTCATCTACAGATATATGTGGGACCTTACCTCATGTACAGATATATGTGGGACCTTACCTCATCTACAGATATATGTGGGACCTTACCTCATGTACAGATATATGTGGGACCTTACCTCATGTACAGATATATGTGGGACCTTACCTCATCTACAGATATATGTGGGACCTTACCTCATGTACAGATATATGTGGGACCTTACCTCATGTACAGATATATGTGGGACCTTACCTCATGTACAGATATATGTGGGACCTTACCTCATGTACAGATATATGTGGGACCTTACCTCATCTACAGATATATGTGGGACCTTACCTCATGTACAGATATATGTGGGACCTTACCTCATGTACAGATATATGTGGGACCTTACCTCATCTACAGATATATGTGGGACCTTACCTCATCTACAGATATATGTGGGACCTTACCTCATGTACAGATATATGTGGGACCTTACCTCATCTACAGATATATGTGGGACCTTACCTCATCTACAGATATATGTGGGACCTTACCTCATCTACAGATATATGTGGGACCTTACCTCATGTACAGATATATGTGGGACCTTACCTCATCTACAGATATATGTGGGACCTTACCTCATGTACAGATATATGTGGGACCTTACCTCATCTACAGATATATGTGGGACCTTACCTCATCTACAGATATATGTGGGACCTTACCTCATCTACAGATATATGTGGGACCTTGCCTGTGTCTGTTGTTGAATCATTTGATGGAACTGTTTTCTTAGAACTTTTTGACTTGTTCTGTACAGTTTATTATTTCACCATTGGTCTCTCAAAGGATTAATTTGTTGCTTACCTAAGGCTAGTTTATGTTGTGTTAGTTTGAGGCTTTTTCCTTTCCTAATAGTTTCTTCAACTAAGTCCATGCTTCTTTTCTTTCTTCTTCCCGTCGTCGTTTGTTGATTAGCTCGTTTAGTTCTGCTCTCTCTATTTCATCTCTTTGTTTTGATTTCCATTGCTTTTCTTCATTTTATTAGATTTACACGAGTCTGTGAGTACTTGCTTTCTTTACTGGTGTTTGTGTTCCCTATCTTTTCTGCTGTTTATGTAATTGTTAATGTTAGGTGTTCGTTTACTTTGTTGATGTAATTTTCATTGCTGTTGAGAGCTTGGAATATATTTTTAAGTTCTAACTGGAACTCCATCTTATTTCTATAGGCATATTTTCTTCCCGGGAAGTAATCTTATTTCTTTCGGCTTTAAGATTGAACTTTTCTATGCAGCATATCATCACTGATATGTTAAAAGGGAAAATTGAGACATCGTAAATAGGGTAGGCCTGTAACTGCAAGGTCTTTACTAAACTGAATAAAGTCTTGGGCCTAGAAAAATGACAGTCAGTCTAAATCATAAACGTCCCTCAAACTCTTTTACAGTACAACAACAACAACAACAACAACAACAACTGTAATTAGTAAACAGAATATATACTATAATATTATCACCAACCCACCAATTAACTTGCAAATAAACCTAATGAATGAAATCAATGAAAGAAGTAAATACATGTATGTGGTACTGTACTCTAACGATTTGAACGTAGGATACTGGCACCCAAATTCCAGAATAAAGTTTAAAAGACGTCACCGGTACTGGCCGGGTTAATAAAATTGTCTATCCTAGCCGATTCACAAGTTGTGCCAGCAAATTTTTGTACTATCGCTTGTTTTTCACCCACAATAATCGCCTTAACCGTACTTTACTACCGTATGCATCACATAGTGATTTTCCGCACTCAAACACGATTTATTTTGGAACCTCACAAAATAACTATATAGCTACTATATACGTTTGTAATACGAAAACACACTTATTTGTTTTAGTTTTCGAAGGTTCATAAAAATATTTTCTAACAGCAATATTGGATTATACTGAAGTGGGCCCCACAAGGGTGCGGTTACCTAAGTCCGAGACATGCGCGCACCCTTGGAGCTTAAGAACCTATGGGAAATTCACTATGTAGTCCGGGGACTCTTCAAACTTACCCTTTTTTCGCCCAATAACCCCTGAAAAACATGAACTAAGGAAAGAATACCTGCACAGTATAGAAATGTGATTAGATATTAGATAGAATATGGGTATTACACTCACTTTGGATGGTTTATGTATGCGTGGAGGTTGGGATGTTGGTCTTACTGAGGGTCCGAGGCTCCTCAGTAAGACTAACATCCCAACCTCCACGCATACATAAACCATCCAAAGTGAGTGTAATACCCATATTCTATCTAATATCTAATCACATTTCTATACTGTGCAGGTATTCTTTCCTTAGTTCATGTTTTTCAGGGGTTATTGGGCGAAAAAAACGCACGCTTTGCTTTTTTCGCGCTTTTTTCGCACCCTTGGATTATAAGCACCACACGGACATCTGCCGCACGGTTGGAGAATCGCACCCTTTTAGTGCGCACCCTTGCGGGGACGACTGTACTGTATATATATAATTTAAAATGGTAATTTTCTGTTCATATACTGTACAGTAATAGGGCCGTCGGGTGGAAAATATTAACTTTAGGTCTGTTTTTGACCATACAGTACGTACATACAAGTTTAAAGACCGTTTTGTCCACAGAGAATGTTAATCTCGCATCCTAAATGGCGGCAGGGATGCATTTGTTTTCAACAAAAAAATTTAGTTTTTAGATCGGACTGAAGTAGGGTAGAGATACCAAAGGAGATGAATTGTCCAGTAGAGACGCACTTTATGCAAAAAACTAAAGTACCTGAAAAGAAAACAAATACATCAAAAAATACTTTATGCTATTAGTGATGTTCTCAAAGACTACCAGCCTAATAGGACACACATTTATCTTGTGAAAAAATAAACAAAAATAAAAATTATATTTTCGGGGTATCTCTTAGCCCAAACCTAAGAAAGCGATTTTTTCACAGCTCATTTTTTTCCTACTTCTCTAACTCAGATCGTTTTTCTTTTGTTTCAAATGGAAAGAGCATGTCTTGAACTATACTCCTGCATGGTTTCATGACTCTTGCATGAACGAGTGCTCGTGAAAGTGGATGCGTCCCCATTGGTTCATGATATGGTCCAAAACCAATGGAGACGCTTTTTTTCAAACTGGGTTTAGAAGGGCATAAACCGCATGCATGGTAAACCCCAATCTCGCCCCACCTCCTCCTGTATTCATGGTCGAGTTTCCTTTGATGGTGGTGGAGCTACCTTCATTTGACTTCGAGGCCCAATGGAGACCCACACGTGCGGGCCATATAGAGACGCGTCTGGATGGGGTGGTGGTGTGCGTCTCCATTGGTTTAGTGTTATTTATCAAAGTTATCTGCCCTATTTATAATATTATATCTTATTTCAGTTGCAAGAATATTGAATTAATAGTGCATGAACTACAACTACAAACTAACAGAAATGGAAAATAGAAATAAATAGTGTATGAACTATCGAATAAAGACTAAATAATGACAGAAATAATCGTACAATTTGTTTTTGTCACGTAGGTCTAAGTGTGAGCTTTCGATACCCAGCTTCACAACACACACACACTCACACACTCACACACTCAGGGGTCTAAATGTGGCCAAATTGCACTTTGTCATTGACTGTGACTGAACATCAACGAGACATAGGTCTACTTGTTTGGACGTCCCTCTGACTCCCTCACTGGAGTGACTCGTGCTGCTGTGCGGTGGCACAACCCTTTAGTAGAGGGTTGTGCCAGTGGGGGTTGAAGGAGAGAGGGAAATAGACACTCCTTTATTTCTCTCTCCTCCCCCACTTCGCGAATTGGTAATTTGTGGGTTATTTCGCATATTTCTTTGTTACTATGCATCTTATATGCATTCATGTGCTTTGTGGTGATATAATATTGATATATATGAGAGATAAAAGCGCTATTGCGTATTTTCCCCCTCCTTTCCTCCCCCCTCCCTCGCAAACTAGCTAGGCAGGGGAAGGGTGGCGGGGTTGGTTGCTTTTTACCAACAAATGTGCAATTCTCGACCATTGTAACTTCACTGCGGCGCGATATTTTAAAGAAAATATATATAGAGTCGGATGTTGGTTGGTATTCACTACACGTTGATGTAGTTTTCGTAGCTATTTGGAAATGTTGCCAAAAATGGCTTAGGATTCGGGCAAAGTCTTTCACAATTTATTTTCTCTATAGATGTACAATGTAGGCCCACTATCAGCATGCAACTACTTTAGTTTAAGCTAGAAGTATAAGTGGTATAAATATTATCTACTAAATAATCAAATTACTCACATATTAATACAAAAAAACAGACGTTCGTCTGCACTGGACTTGGGTGCGTCTACTTAGGGTTTGGTGGTCATAAGGAGACGCACTTGATATTGGACCTCTTATCTCGGAAAATACTTGAAATATATCAAACATTGACACATCCATTAAAAGAATAACCATTTGGTAATATATCAAGTGAGTTTCAAATTAAAGGAATGAATGAGCTTGACACTGATTTTTTTCTTGAAAACTTTCACACTTTTTGAGTCTCCTTTGGTGCCTCTACCCTATACGCGCCGATCTCAAATCCAAGAACTTGACAAGTGAAGCAGCCCTTAACAGGGTTGCCTGGAACGCCGCCATTAGGACAAGAGACTGAAACTGCACTTATGTGTGGAACACTCAGTCTTAAAATTTTATGTATGTATGTGTGTAAATAAAATAAATAAAAATAAAATATATGAAACTGATGAATATAAGTACAGTACAGTACAGCTCAATAGGTGGCGTTCTGAGAGTGAGGGTCTGATTCTGGAGGGTGAGACGGTGAAGCACTTGAGCGAAGCAACCAGCCGCTTCAGAGATGGAGCTGCTTTGAGCCATGATGGATGCTTCGCATGTCTCACTCCCCAGACTGGAACAAGACCTCACAGGCTTCACCGTGTTGAGCGGTGGAATGTACAGGCTCTCAGCCTATGCCCGAGAGGGAGTAGTTGGAATATAGAAAAAAAAAAAAAAAAAAATGTATACAGATCTACCTCGATTTACGATTGGGTTATGTTCCTGAAAACCCAATTTTGAATAGAAAAATTTGTATAGCAAACCCTAAAATAAATTGTAATGGGGATGCGTTCTCGGACTAGCCAAAACCCAAACCCAAACACCTTAAAAACCCCCTATAATAATATCGTAAATTGGGGCATCGGATAGTGAGTGAGAGAGACGTGTACAGTACCTGATCCCACACCTTTCTTGGACAACTTCTCCTTGCAACTCCCTCCACATTCATAGACTTTTTCTTAACCCAATTACTTTTCACATGTCCATACCATCTAAGCCTATTTTTACGCATATCCTCACTAGTACTCTCAATGCTTAATTACAGTACCATTACGCTCTCAAGACAGCATGTCAGACGATTAACTAGAATTGATTGTAGTTTTTCCTTGGACTTTGTTATGAAGTGTTTTTAAAGTGTTTGTAATTTCAGATGACGACTACTGGAGCATGATGACAGCCCCCCTCCAAAGGTGTCCAGAGTACAGAGCTGACCCCCCCCTGATGCCACCACCACCACTACATCCACCACCACCACAGGGGAACGAGCCCCAGTCACAAGTTCTGCTGGGCCACCTAACTTCACACAGGTACATTAACTAGAAATTTTTTACAGTATCTTTTGCTGGGGATCCCAAATGGGCCTGGGTCTTTGGGTTTTCTCGTGGGCGTGTGTGATTTTGTGTTTTGTTTTGTGTTGGTTTTCTGATATGTTGTGATGTCCCTGTTCGGGCTATGTCTCGAGTCGGCCACACCCATAAAAAAAAGGGGGGAAAACTGGGGCAAGTGCCAGAGTACAAACATATGTGGTGGATTGTGTTCAAAAATAAAATCATGTCTAAATTATTATTTTACTTAAGCGTTGTTTCCACATAGCGATTTGTATTAGTTATTTTGTCTTTTTACTGTGTTCGTATATGTTTTGGTTTGTTTATTTTGCAAGTTTTACATTATAATACATACATACATTATAATACATACATACATTATAATACATACATACATTATAATACATACATACATTATAATACATACATACATTATAATACATACATACATTATAATACATACATACATTATAATACATACATACATTTCCTCACTTTAATTTGTTTTCTTCCTGAAAAACAAAAGTACTGTCAGTGGATCAACCTTTATTATGTTTGTCTGTAAAATGTCTTCCTATTATGCAATTGTAATTGTCAACTTGTTAATGAAAAATAGATACTTAAGTACCATAGTTTTCCCCAATTATTGAACAGTGTAATAATGAAACCAATGAAATGATATTGTAAAACTTGCAAAACAAACCAACCAAAACAGGAACGACACAATAGACAAAATAGACACAATAGACAAAAGAACTTATATCAAAATCTATTATACATACATGCTGTACATGCATACATACTGTAAATGGTAGTAATTTGTGATCTTCGTACAACAAAAATTTCGCTGAATGGACGTTCTTAAGTCGGGGTCAACTGTATGCGAAAACCCTAATACGCGGCTGGGGGTCGGAAAAAACACAAAATTGTCAATAAGTGTCTACAGTTCCTAATAAGCGTTTTGGGAGCCCAAAAGTGGTCATATCCGCCCTTTTTACCTAATACAGTACACGTGAACACCCATCATTTCGTGTGGCACCAGATATCATAATTATGTTGATATTACTTACCACATAGCCTTTATTTGAAACCATAGTCATATTTAGCATACCCCCAGTAATACAAAAAATATACTGTATATATATTAAAAATTAAAAATAGAAAATATTTGGAATGAGTCTGAGCAAATAGATAGATATAAATACAGTAGATAGAAACTCATCGTCATTTTTCCGTGGCTTCGTCAGACGCGGCACTTGACTTTACTCTGTTTTGATAGTCCCGGGCATTCAATTCCTTCATCATTTCCACCAGGCCCACCGCCCCTATCACTGAATGCACTAAAGGCCATAATATACACGAGATATACAAGGTTCAGGCACAAATAAGCAAGTAAAAGGCGGGTGGACTCGAGAGCATCTTGGCTAGTGTTGACGACATTAACCCATCGGATCCGGGGGGCCTCATATGATCCCGATCGCTGTGTCCGGGGCCATTTTCGTACAGTCAAGTTTCATAATTCAGTAGCTACTGATTGAGAGCACCTAGAGCAGTCAATATTTTTGCAAATTGTAGAACGTTTTGTTGTTGTTGTTGTTGTTGTTGTTGTTGTTCCCCAAGCTGCCTGGCCGAACAGCCCCAAGGCCCCGAGCAATTCCAAGGCCATAACCAAGCGCCCCCACAGAACCCTCCCCGCCGACCACAATAAAGCCTGGGTGACCGAAGCCACTCCATGGCGGAGAGCTGAGGAGGGCACGGAAACGCCCGGGAAACCAAAGCCCCACCCAGGGCCCTGTGCCCCTCAGCAATTATGAAGAGAAAGTTGAGGGGCAAGGGAAAAATGTGACGCTTTGGCTTCCAATCTTGGAACGTTTTGTTGTCTGTAGATTGCTGTTGAGATGACATCGCTACGACGCATGGTTGCCGAGTTATGATGATTTTAGCGGCGATTTGTAGCCGCGCATTTTGCCTCATATGAGGCCTCCCGGATTCCTGCCAATATTTTTGTTTGCCTCCCGGATTCCGAGGGTTAACCCTCCAGCCCCGGGGGCTATAGCTTACGACTGTGCTCCGGTACCGGGTGTTTTGACGAACTTTGGCCTATGTTAACTACTCTGTAAGTCAATGAATATGTCATGTAATGTTGTGAATAAAAAAGAATAATG
Source organism: Paralithodes platypus (assembly GCA_032716605.1). Lineage (NCBI taxonomy): Eukaryota > Metazoa > Arthropoda > Malacostraca > Decapoda > Lithodidae > Paralithodes > Paralithodes platypus. The sequence continues at coordinate 14,726,635 of CM064536.1, read as the reverse complement.
TTCCACAAACCTTCCTCTGTCGAATGGCGTTGAGTAGAGGTCTCTAGCCCCTCTGGTTGCATAATGGTGAGCGCGGGAAGACGAGTGCTTTTCGGCGGAAAATTCTTCCCGCGTTCGGACGTGTCGCCTCGGCCATGGCTACGACGCACCTAGCCGCTCGCCGCGCCAAAGTATTTATCTCCCTTAGACGATTTTAGTGTTTGATATTGAGAATGTGATGTTTATTTGATATTTTCTAGTTATTTTGAGGCCAATTATATAAAATATGTTTATTAGGGTATCACTGTCACTGATATTGCTAATTTTCACTCGATACCGTACATTTTATTAGTAATTGAGGTAGCTTATTGTTGTATTAGGCACTGATTATTCGTTATCACGGGTGTTTATTATACTTTGGCCATCAAATATTAGGTCTTGTGTCACTTTCACTTTGACAAATATGCTTTAGAGTGTCACTCACTGATAATGCTCATTTTCACTCGATACCGTACATTTTATTAGTAATTGAGGTAGGTTATTGTTGTATTAGGCACTGATTATTCGTTATCACAGGTGTTTATTATACTTTAGCCATCAAATATTAGGTCTTGTGTCACTCACTTTGACAAATATGCTTTAGAGAGTGTCACTGTCACTGATAATGCTCATTTTCACTCGATACCGTACATTTTATTAGTAATTGAGGTAGGTTATTGTTGTATTAGGCACTGATTATTCGTTATCACAGGTGTTTATTATACTTTGGCCATCAAATATTAGGTCTTGTGTCACTTTCACTTAGTTATATGATTTGTAAACGTTTTATATACAATTTATTGTGTCTTTTTTCACTGATTTATATATTTCTATAGGTTCTAATCATATGAATGTCACTTGGTATATACATATGTGTCACTTTCACATATTATTATGGTGTAATTGTATTTGTATCAATGTTCTCATAATACATGACTTTTGTATTACAATACATTGGTTTTCTTCCACTTTTTGCCTATATATAATTATAGTGTACATATTGTCATTTTATTTGGCAATTTCAGTATGATTATTAGAACTCCAGCTTGGAGTGGTAATCAAAGAAGCAATCTACAGCACAGAGTGCCACCTTGCACTCCACACACTCCAGGGTTGACTTTTTACCTGACCTCGGCTTCACCCTGCTGTTGTAGCAGACATGGCACCGCTTCTGCTGTGTTCTTCCGGATTCATTCTGAGGCAGGGAACCAAGCCTGTGCCTAGTCAAGTATTGAGCAGACTGCAAGCGGTCAATAACGGCGGGCCCAGGATGTGCCACTGCCCTCTGTGGCATAGCATACTTCTCCAGGAGCTCCGTCAACACCTGCTTTTGGAACCTCCGCAGGCTATTGAACTTCATGGGTGTGTTCACATTCCGAAGCTTGTATATGTTGTAGGCATTCAGAACTGACATGTCCACCATATGCAGAAAGAACTTTTTGTACCATCTGCACGAGGTACGCAGGCAGTCAATGAAGCCTATCTGCATGTCGGACTTGTCCACCAGCCTCATGTTGATGTTGTAGTCCAGGACAGCATCGGGCTTGGTCACCCTGGCCTGGGTGCGGCGATCCACCTTGCCAGTCTCCACCATTTCCCCCTTGTGGATGGTGGTCAGGAGGTTGACCTTCCGCTGGTCGTGCCAGTGGATAGCCAGAATGGGCCCCGACTTCTTCTTGAACACATCACCTTTTTTGGTCTTTGGAGGGAAAGGTGGCATGCCCTTCCTTTTCCCTCGTACTGTGCCTACAGTCCCCGTCTTGCGCTCATGCAGGTACTGTGAGAGAGTGGGGGACGTGTAATAATTGTCCGTGTAGAGGACGTGATTCTTATGAAAGTAGCGGTCCATCATGGCTTGCACCACTGCTCCGCCAAAGCCAATGAGGGGGTCCACAAGCAAGTCCCCTTCCTTCCCGCTGTAGACCAGGAAGTCCAGGACATAGCCAGTTTGGCAGTCGCACAGCACAAAGAATTTTATGCCAAAGCGATGTCTTTTTGAGGGGATGTACTGCCGGAAGCTGAGTTTTCCCCGGAACAGCACAAGAGACTCGTCAATGACGACCTTGCGGAAGGGCTTGAAGTAGGAGGTGAAGCGTTCTCGCATCATCTCATACAACGTCCTAATCTTCCACAGCTTGTCTGGGAGGTGGACGTCAAGGTTGGTGACAAGATGGAGCGCTGCGAGGATATCAAGGTACCGGTCGCGAGACATATATTTCCCGAAGGCAGGGGTGGATATCAGATCATTGGTGATCCAATAGTCAGGCAACCTATGCTTCTTGACATGAGGCATTAGCATGGTGAGTGCCAGGAACACCATGAACTCTTTATGAGTCACTGGGGTCCACTGCCTCATGTGGCCCTTGGTCACCTTTCCCAAAAAGTGGACCTGGAATTGGTGCTGCTTATTTGTCTCTTTGACAACATAGCCTACCACCTCCTCATCAAAGAAGGCCTCAAACAGTTCGTGTGGTGGAGCATTGGGGCCTGCAGGAAAATTGGGGGTAACGCCTGAACCCTCCAGTACCTCATCAAAAGCTGGCACATCAGGGTTGTATGCATCCTCATCAACTACGTCTTGCCACTGAAAAACGTAGAATGGGTCTTGTCTACGCTGACGAGGAGCTCCAGCTGGTGGCCCAGCACGCCCACGGCCAACTCGGGAGGCGCGCGCCCTAGGGCGGCGGCCAGGGCGGTGGGCAGCACGACGGGCAGCACGACGCCGGGCCAAGCGGATGGGTCGAGGGTCGTCGATGTCCATATAGTCATCGTCAGAGTGGTCATCTTGCCCTGACGGTGGACCTATGTAATCATGGCCAGAGTCTTGAGAGAGGTGCCCTTCATCATCAGTGGCCCCCACATAATCTGGCGGGGAACCAGTGATGCGTGGGCGGCGTGCGGGTGGGCGAGGTGGGGAAGGAGTGGCAGGTGAGGCTGTGTCCCCCCGAGGTCCCGGGCTCCTTGGCCTGCGACGAGTGACAGAAAGCAATGTTTCACTGTCACTAGGGCCAGGTATTGGTGATGCGAGCTCAAAGACTTCTTCAGGAAGACATGTTGAAGGCGGGAGAGGTGGGGAGGACCGTGGGGAAAGTTGCGGGGACGTATGGCTGGGGCCGGCCGGGGTGGACGCCGCGGAAGCCTCGAACAAAACTCTCTTACTTTTCTTAATTTTCTTGGTATATTTCCTACCTTTCCCCTTTTCGGCAGCAGTATGTCTCCTGTCGGGGGACCTAGGAGGCAAATAGGCCGAATGTGTGGGGTCCTCAACCCTTGGCAATGGTGGGGGTGGTGGGGAAGAATGCGGGGCATCCGGGTCATCTTGGGTGGCGTGGGTAGATAAGGGAGACAATGGCGGACGAGAAGGGTCACCACGCTGACCCTCACTCACAGCCTCATCCTCACCAAGTATTTTTGCTTGTTCCCTAGCTGCCGCGGCCGCCTTCTCAAGTATTTTCTGCTTATACAAATGTAGCTTGAAAGGCGATTTACCTGGGGAAGGGCTTGGCGTCGTGTCACTTAAGCGAAATTTGGTGAGTGACCTTGAACTCTCCCACTCGCTCACTCTCTCAAGTTCACTGTCTTTAGGTAAACCAGCTTCCTCAACAACTGGTACATCACCTTCATCACTCTCATCACTGTCATGTTCTCTCGCAAATCCCAGGAATTGCTCTTCTTTATCACTCTCATGGCCATAATCACTCGACTTATAATTACTGGAGTCGTCACTGACTTCATCATCAACATTATGCTTGGCATCAGCTCGCTCATAAAGTCTCAATGTCGTCTCAATACCTCCGGGAGATAACACATTTAGGCGATGGCGTCGGGGTAAGGCGCGACGAACAAGCAAGGGCGTCGTAGGAAGCACGGTATCGGACACAGCGGAATCACTATTTGGCGTACTGTCCATGATGGCGTCGGGGTAGATACTGTTGCTGTGGCGGAGTTTACGCCTGGTGGCGCCACCTACCGTCCCACGATACCGAAAATGTACACGCGGCATTCGAAAGCACGCATGCAAGCAATGGGCGTTCAAGAGCCCTTCCGGGTTGCGCGGGCCGAGGTTGTTATGGGCGTTCAAGAGCCCATCCGGGTTGGAGGGGTTAAAGTTGGCTTGTGACTTGTAAAGTCAACTTGTAAAGTAACTTGCGTAAGTGACGCTGGGATTTGGGATTCACCCGAGTCACTCAGATTTGGCCTCCAAGCAAGAAACACCTTGACAACAACAATGGCAGTTTATATTATTATTATTAATATGTTTTTGTATTTTGTTTCTGGGTCTTCTCCTGGATGACCTAGATGTGTGTGAATTTGTGTTTTGTTTTTGTGTGTTCGTTGTTTTGTGTTGTCCCTGTTCTTGCTCTGTCATGATTACCCCCCCCCCCCAAAAAAAAAGGAAAAGTGAGGATTGGGCCTGAGTCAATAGATAGATAAATTTGTTATTCCATACACAATAAGATGTATACAGTATAGGGCATACAGTACACCCTGATGGTCCATATCACATTCAAAATTCATTCACTTGTTTGTTTATGTTTTCTAGTTTGATGTTTCGAGTCTTCAATTATTTTTGCTCTCGTTTTCGGTGTATTTTCTGGCTGGATTGCGTAATGCATAAATGCGCGGAATTTCGGTGTGAGTATCCTAGCTTTGAACCCTTGGAGTGCCACATGTATTTGTTGATTTCATTAATTGAGTTTAGAAGTAAAGTTTGTTGGTGAGAAAATATTAATTTTTGTCTGTGTTATTGTTCATAATTTTATCCACTTTTGGTTGGTATTTAGGGCAAAAAATATCAAAATTAGGCCATTTTTTTTTTGTTCGAGGTGTCTACCATAAGCTATTTTTCCCATAAGGTATGTTTTTAGGAATAGGATTTACACCATACCCGAAAGAGGAGTTACGGAGCTCCGATCTTACTTTCAACCATCTAGACAATTTTACCAACACACCCATAAACTTCGTTTGATGCGTAAATAGCCTCCCGAAAATATACCCTGGGCGGGACTTGGAGTTGATGGAGTTGACCTATTTCTAATTTTATAAGTTATACTATATCTGTGGAAACAAAAATTCCAAATATAATTTTCTATACATCAAGTACAAAACTATACAAAACAGTTTATTTAAATATTTTATTTTGCTAAAGCGTTGTTTCCACATAGCTATTATAATTAGTTCTTTTGCCTTTATATTGTCTTGTCCTCGTTTTGGTTTGTTTATTTTGCAAGTTTTAAATTTTAATTTATTGAGAACATACATACATACATAACATTTTAAGACTGAGTGTTCCACACATACGTGCAGTTTCAGTCTCTTGTCCTAATGGCGGCGTTGCAGGCAACCCTGTTAAGGGCTACTATACTTGTCAAGTTTTTGGATTTGAGATCGGCACGTATAGTGCGATCCCAGGTCTTCCTCCTCGGTCCACCCCTTGGTGCAGCTCCCTCCACAATCACAGACCTACATTTTTTCACCCAATTTTGTTCATCCATTCTCTCCACATGTCCATACCATCCCAGTCTACTTGTACGCATCACCTCGCTAATACTCTTTATACCTAAATATCTCCTCAGCTCAACAAATGTTGTTGTTGTTGTTGCTGTTCCCCAGGCTGTCTGGCCGAGCAGCCCCAAGGTCCCGAGCAAGGCCAAGGCCACAACTGTTATTCTATCCTGTAGCCTGGTCTGAGAAGTAATGTAATTATAAATTAAAATGTAAAACTTGCAAACTAAACAAACCAAAATTGGGACAAGGACAATATAAAGTCAAATTAAATTATCAAAATCGCTATGTGGAAACAACGCTTACTAAAATGAAAATTATTAAATAAAAGAACACAATCCACCACATAGGGTGTACATCACTACATGAGCAAGTTAATCTGTTTCCCAAGCAAACCAATCACCAATGCATAAAGACTAACATATGGATCCACAAATTGTAATGAGTGGGGTAGCCTATAGAGATTATGGTATCTGACTGTACAGTACTGTATATATTTTGAAAGTTTAATTTCCGATAAATGTAAATGAATGTTTCCACATACTGTATAGATTTTGTTTAGTGTGTTATCGTTTCGATATTTTTTTAACTGTCTTGATAGCGTAATGCATAAATGCGCGGAATTTCGGTGTGAGCATCCTAGGTTCGAGTCCTTGGAGTGCCACATGTATTTGTTGTTGTTCCCCAAGCTGCCTGGCCGAACAGCCCCAAGGCCCCGAGCAATTCCAAGGTCATAACCGAGTGCCCCCACAGATTGTTGATTCCATTAATTTAGAAGTGAAGTTGGTCGGTGAAAAAATATAAATAATTAGATTGGTTTTTATGTATGTATTTATAATTTAAAATATTATTGTTTATTTAATATTGTTTGTTTAGTTTGCAAGTTTTACATTTTAATTTAAATACAGTACTTTAAATGTATGTACAGTACAGTACAGTATATAATGAGGCACAGACCCCATAGCTGTGGGTGACCGACTCGAGACAGAGCCTGGTTAGTAATAGGACCAAACTAGAGTAATTACAACCAGCACTAATGGGGCTTGTCTGAACGTGACGATAGTGCGTTGTTATGTGTGCGATTAGTTGGCTTGGGAACCAGATTAACTTGCTCATGAGATTTCATAATTTTATTTTATTGAGTATTTATTGAGCATGGACGAGAAGGGTTGGGTGTGAAGGGGGATCAGCCGGATTGGGCCAATCAGCGCTCTGCAGACCCCCATAATCCTGCGTTAATCTCTAACCGTTTTGGTAAGATAATCCTCAGGGTATTAGAGTGTTGAGCCTATAATTGGGCTTTGTAATTGATTTGGGGTTGTGTGGGACAGGGATCTGCCTTGCTTAGGCCAATCGGCTTTCTGCAGACTCCCATTTTCTTATGTTCTTATTTCCACTTAGCGATTTTGATTAGTTCCTTTGCTTTTATCTTGTGTCGTCCCAGTTTTGGTTTGTTTATTTTGCAAGATTTACAATTGAATTTGATAGCGTAATGCTTAGTGCGCGGAATTTTGGTGCGAGTATCCTAGGTTGGAGTCCTCGGAGTACCACATGTATTCATTACTCTCATTGGTTTCATGACTTAAGTTTATTTGTAAATGTATTGGTTGGTTGGTGAAAACAAATATGAATTGTTCCCGCTGATGGTACATTGGTATCTGGCCATCCTGAATACTCCACTATTTCATGAGTTATACAAGGTCCTTTTCAAGCTGATTTTAATTTGGTTGTTGTTGTTCCCCAAGCTGTCTGGCCGAACAGCCCCAAGGTCTCGAGCAAGGCCAAGGCCATAAACGAGCGCCCCCACAAAATCCTCCCTGCTTACCACTAACAAAGCCTGGGTGACCGAAGCCACTCCAAGGCAGGGAGCTGAGGAAGGTGCGGAAACGCCCGGGAAACCAAAGCCCCACCCAAGGCCCTGTGCCCCTCAGCAATTATGGAGGGAAAGTTGAGGGGCAAGGGAAAAATGTGACGCTTTGGCTCCCAATCTGCCAACTTCTAGGTTGGCAGTAGGGAGGTCAATCCACGGAAAAGACGCCGCCACTTGAGATCTAGAAGATATATAAGTAAAAGGAACAGTCAGAGTAAGCTATGGGTATGGCAGAGATCGATCAGTTCTCACTCTGATAGACCAGCCCATCACCACATGACTAGAACCCAATCCTCTCAGCATCAGCTAGGAAAGGCCCTAGAAAGCCGCCTTTGGCGGGGGGATAGCTCCCCTATTTCAACTCCTTTCGGGGTTGGGCACCCGCCCAATCTCGACATTCTGATTACTCGACTATTAGCAAGACTATTTGAAAGTTTTACATTATAATTCCACATAGCGATTTTGATTGGTTCTTTTGTGTTTACATTGTCTGGTCCCAGTTTTGATTTGTTTATTTTGCAAGTTTAACATTTGAATTATGGTAAGTTGTCCATAATATGATGCAGACACATAACAGTATCACATAACAGTATCATATTTGTCCATCAAGAATGGAGAAATCAAGCGCTAAATGATTCAATTTACCATCAGCTGGAAGAAAAGTAATTATATGTTTATTATGAAAGTTTGACAAATTGTGTTTTACAATGGTGTTCTTTTATTTAACTTGTCTTGATAGCGTAATAGTTAGTGCGGCGAATGTGGGTGTGAGTATCCTAGGTTCGAGTCCTTGGAGTACCACGTGTATTTGTCGATTTCATTAATTGAGTTTAGAAGTAAAGTTGATTGGTGAAAAGCTATGACAAAATTTCGTTATTTTATTTTGCTTAAACGTTGTTTCCACATTGCGATTTTTATAAGTTCTCTTGCCTTTATATTGTCTTTGTCCAAGTTTTGGTTTGTTTAGTTTGCAAGTTTTACATTTTAAATTATATTATTATTAGAAATGATTTAAATGAAATGGTTTGATTGACTTTATATATATATTGACTAACCTGCCTTCGGGCATTTTTATAATGTGTTACTAACCGAGTGGTTACTGGCTGGGATATTTGGGCCTTCCCTACGACCTGTGCGGGTAGAGGTTTGACTTATCAGGTTGCGGAAGACCCATTTATTCCGACGAGATAAGCCTTTTTTACACCACCCCTTTCTCTCTCCCTGTGTCTTATTCTTCTTCTCTTCGCACTGGTGGAAAGGGAAATCGTGGCAGATGACCATGTCAACGATGGCTCCTTGAAACCTCCGAGGGTCCTTGAGATACGGCTAGAGCGGTGAGATTGGATACGACCCCGACTGGTGCACCCTTGCCACTGCGAGGTATTAGATAGGTGACAGGGACCACTTCCATTTAACCCTCTGTGTACCGGTGATGTACTTTTCTTGATATTCTGGAAGGTATTAGACGATTTTGGCAGAATATAATGTATTGGACGATTTTGTTGAGCTTGGGAAGGATGTCTACCCATTAAAATGCTACAGACACTCAATTAATCGCAAGATCCAGGGTTCGAATCCCGGGTGGATTGTACAAGTTTTTTCTCAATTGGCTATGCGTGCCGATCTCAAATCCAAGAACTTGACAAGTGAAGCAGCCCTTAACAGGGTTGCCTGGAACGCCGCCATTAGGACAAGAGACTGAAACTGCACTTATGTGTGGAACATTCAGTCTTAAAATTTTATGTATGTATGTATGTATGGCATGACTTAATTTAAATGGTCTCAATTAATCCTTTAAGCTACCATATTTATCTTTCCTAAGCTTCCTAAGCTTCACAAAATCGTCTAAGCTGAAATCAAATGAAAAATATGTTGCCGGTACCGTATGGGTTTAGCTGTATAGGACGCCTCCGAGAAATGTGACAACTGCAAAGAAGGCTACTGGGCATGCTACCAAAATGTACGGAAAAACTCTTATCGTATTAAAAACGAAGAGAAACGGCAAATAATGTTCCTGTAACATTATTTGCTGGTTCTCTGGGTTTTTAATATGACTTAGATTTTTTCCGCACATTTTGGTAGCATGCCCAGTAGCCTTCTTTGCAGTTGCCACATTTCTTGGAGGTTTCTTCTCTCATTTTGTGTTTTTTTACTACAGTACATTGTTCCCTGTTGTGATCCTCACAGCGTACCCTGCATCGTATGGTATTTGTAGTGCTTCTATGATAGTCGGACCTTTGGTCTTTATGACATCTTAACCCCTTCTGTAATCTGTAGGTCTATAATGATATTCTATCTATATTTTGACAATTTTTTTAAGTTTAAGAAGGATCTGTGATACTAAAAATATTTCAATAGTTTGAAGCTTGTTAATTGCTGGAGGCCCTTTTTCAACTGATTAAAATAGTCTTATTAGAAGCCACAGTAAAAGTTTAAGGCATGACACTGGTACTTACAATGCTATAGTCTATTTATTAAAAGTCGGCCAAAGCTCTTGAGTACTAACCTCTAGACCTGATCACGTTCTAAGGAGATCTCCCAAGAAAAATTGACCTATGCAGCGTTGGAAACTTCTCACCGAGGCGCTATGACATGGAGTGCCTCGGTGAGAAGTTCCCAACGCTACATAGCTCAAATTTTCTTTCCTTAGAACGTGATCAGGTCTAGAGGTTAGTTTTCAAGAGGTTTGGCGTAGTTTTAACGAATACACTATAGCATTTTCAGTATCTATTATCATGGTTCAATGTTTTTAATGATTACACTTCATAAATTAGTGAACGAAATTCTCTCTGCTTCAAAATTCCTCGCTTGACCCCTTCACCGCCATTGTTATTTTCATCGTATTCTGGATTTATGTATGTACACTCGGTACAAAAAGTATCTGCACCCCTACGCTGATCATCAGGTGTGTACAGCTCGATAGGGTTGGTACCTCTGCCTGCAACTATATCCGATCGTCTCTGACACATGGATATAGTTGCAGGCAGAGGTAGCAACCCTATCGGTAGCTATCAGAAGAGACTGGATGACTCCGTTGTCGACGCCTGCCCGGGATGTAACACAGCACCCCATACCATTAAACACATCATAGAAGACTGCATTTCACACAACCACTTACGCCAACAACACAATCTACACTCAATGAGAGCTCTGTGGGAAAGCCCGATCGTGGCCATGGCCTTTCTCAGGGACTCGGGGCTGTTCGGCCAGGCAGCTTAGGGAACAACAACAACAACAACAACAACAACCCTATCGAGTTGTACACACCTGATGATCAGCGTAGGGGTGCAGATACTTTTTTGACCGAGTGTACATACATAAATCCAGAATACGATGAAAATAATAATGGCGGTGAAGGGGTTAAGTGAGGAATGTCTGTTTTGTGTATTATGTTTGATATTTTGTTTTGCTAAATATTTTGTTCCACATACCTGTACTGTACTGTACTGACTTTGATTAGTTGTTTTTTGTCTTTATATTGTGTCGTCCCAGTTTTGGATGATATTAAAATTGGCTACTGACTAACTTTAGGAATAAAATGCAAGTAGTTACATATATTTTTCTTTTCTTTTCAGGTCAAGTGTTCCTGTGATGTACCAAGAATCGGTTGTCTGTTGCCGTGGTGGTATGGCTGCCTGGTCCCGGCCTCTACTGCTTTAAGAAATGTAAGTACCGTACTGTACTGTATATTCATAATCGTTCTGTTTTTGGTTGCTTAGTTTATCATAATGTATGTTCCATCAATTGCATCAACTTCCAGTTACTTAAGCAGTTGATGCTTTTAATAAACCAGTGAAGTCGCACCTATTTCTGAAGGCTTATGATACTGCGGATCATAGAGTTACTGTACTGATGACTATAAACATGTATTTTTTGTTTGAAAATTTAAAGTTAATGCGAGCGCTCGTGAATCATCTTTGAGAATTGGCGCTCGTACAATACAGTACCAGCCTATTATTATTATTATTATCATCATCATCTACAGTTGTTGGCTTTGTTGTACTTTGTCGTGTACGGTGGCGCTAATAAGTCATGTCCCAGCTGTCATTACGTTTGGCTCGCTCTGTGCTGTATTAATGTCTGTCAGATGTTGAATAGGGTGGGTAAGTGTAGGAACATGTTTGTATATATCACTCCATATGAAGAAATGAAGCTTGGATGATACGAATTATTGATCAAAATATACTTGGTGCCGAGACATGACTTATTAGCACCACTGTACGTTGTCGTGTACTATTATGCTTTTCTATGGTTGGTGTTTACTTGTGAATATTTTGATTGTATTGTTCTTTGCTTGGGTACTTTATATATTGGTTAGACACGTATGGTTTTCAGTATGGCTTGATTTGAGTAGTTTGCTAGGTCATTGGAACTCTCTCCCAGAATCAGTCTTTCCCTGTTCTTATGACTTGAATTGCTCCGTGTGTGCTGGCATTTTGGTTCGAATGTCCCTTGATTTTGGCCCTGTCACTCTTTCAACTCTGGGGGAAGACACTTGCTACAGGCAGTTTTGCTTTTTGTCTCCCTCACTCATATATAAAAAAACAAATAAGTTTTGCTTGTGTATAGGTATATATTTGATAAAGCTCTTGTTTGCTTGAATAGTTTACTTTGATATTTTCTCTACTTTTGAAATGCCTCCTGTTGTTGCTCCCTTTTCTTTGCTTGTCGGTTTGTTTTTAGTTTTATCAATTGTTTTGTTTGGATGATATGTTACTTTCCTGAATGTTTAGCGTTATTTTGCTTTTGTTGTTTATCCTATATAGTTTGCTTAACCCCTTCATGATTGACACATCTTGACAGTACAGTAACTTGGCTATCATTGTACATTGTTTTTGTCCGTTAACCCTTTGAGTATCAGAAGTTAACTTGGCTATCATTTTGCATTGTTTTTGTCCGTTAACCCTTTGAGTACCAGAAGTTAACTTGGCTATCATTTTGGTCCGTTAACCCTTTGAGTACCAGCGATGTGTGCTAGATTTGTATTGTGGCTATATTTTGACGATTGGTGGTTAAAAGGGTTGGTAGAGATATTGAAGCCTTATTTTTGGCTAGAGGTCCTTCCTAAGCTGAATAAAATAGTCTTGCTGTCAGAAGATTATAAAAAGGACCTCTCTGGTATTGAATGAGTTGATTTTGCTTATTTTAATGTGAGAGTTGCTTATCTGTTATGCACTGTGATCTTTTGTCTTTATATTGTCTCGTCTCAGTTTGTTTAGGTCTATTGGTTTGAATATTCGCTTTACTTCATTTCTCATTAAAAAAAAAATAAGGTTGGTCATTATTGTTTGTGCATTTAGTTGTCTTGAGCATCCAGTCATTAGATACCTGTTGATTTCCCTTTAATTTTGTTGCTCAAGCATAGCTTCCACAATGTTGATAAGTTCTTTTGGTTTTGATTATGGTAATATATGAATGATAGGCTATATAATTTATTTGTTTCCACATAGCAATTTTGACTTTGTCCCAGTTTTGGTTTGCTTAGTTTGAAATGTTAATTTATTGATGAAACATTGCGTAGCAATATAGGTATGGCATATTTACTTAGGTCCTTACTATGTTGTATTTCTCAGTACCAATAATTGAGGCCTTTTATTTGTATAAATAATTATCAGTATATGCTCAGGCAGGTCCTCACTACGTTGTATTTCTCAGTACCAATAATTGAAGACTTCTTTTACTTGTATAATTATATACCAGGCACATTCTTTTATTAATCTTTACTCAGTTTAATATAAGAGACTCCATATTATTGGTACATGTACACTCTGGCACTGATGCCAGTCTCTAAGCCACTCAGAAATTTATCTTCTTGTTAAGTCCATGATTATTTATATGAATCAACCAGTTGTCCATTGTATCCATCAAGTTTATTAAGTTATTTCCATAGCAATTTTGATTAGTTCCTTTCTATCTTGTGTAGTCAAAGTTTTAGTTAGTTTATTTTGAAAGTTTTACATTATAATTTGGCAAAGCCAAATGTTTCAAGGTTTATTGAGAAACAAGTATACCAGGTCAATTTTATTAGACAGAAATAACAATAAGTTAAAGGTTTTTGTTAATTATAATAATCATTCATAAAACAGTCAGGTAAAAAATATACAGTACCCAAAGAAATAACAGTAAAACCTTTTAGTAACTTCAGTTTCCAAAGTTATTTTGCACTTATCATCTTAAGGGGTTTTAAATGTTAATTTGTCATGTCCTATGACTTTAGTCAATGCTGCTTTATAAAAATCATAGTCACCAATGCTTTGAAAATCTATAATTGTTGTGATATTACTAAAGTATTGAAAGTGATCATATGTTATCTAGTTAAAACGGCAGACTATAATTGTTGCTAATCCCAAAGCCTAATGTTTGTAAGTGATTGAACTAGTTGAGTTTACTTTTAAGTGAAATATAAGTAAAGTCCATTGAAAGGTGCTTGAAGACTTAAGTAATTCTATCACAAATAGCCAGCTGTCATGTAACATTTGGAAATACAATAAGTTTTGAATACCATATCTTGTTTTATTATAATACATGTAATAGGATACAGTTCACCTTAGGTTCATACCAAAGGCTGGACTATGAATATTTAAATCCCATTCAGTAAAGTAAGAGTATTTTGTTAAAGTAAAAAAAAAATCATAGCCAAGTCAAAACAATGAATGAAATTTAGAATTCAGTTAGCTGTCACTTTGCAAAATTTTGCCAGTCAGAGCTCCGAACATATCAGAACTGTGGACATGCAAAATTGTCCAAATTTTTTCAAAATCCAGTCATAGACTGGACTCAGGAAAGAATTTCACTAGTTTGGACTTTGGAAAATTCAGTTCAGATATGTTCAGCAAATTTTTCAAAGTGGAACTTAAAACAATTTCAGTGGTGTAAACTTTGGAAAATTTCACTAGTCCAGATCAGAACTAGACTTATGGACTTTGAAAAATTTCAGTCACCCCCCAGAAATTTGCTAAGTCCAGCCTCAGAGGCTGGACTTGGGGAAATCAGTCAAAGGTCTATGGGGTGAAACCCAAACATTTCACACCGTGAAAACTTTTCTATCTCAAGATTCTTACTGGCAATTTGTGGAGATAGGTTCTACTTGACCATCCAGGATTGGCCCAGCAACTCTGTACAGTTCAAACCTAACCTCACATACCCAGTCTTATCATTGGCACAAGTAACCCTTTCAGTACTGTCACTACTTATTCTGGCTAACCTCAAAAGATTTTAGTCAGCTTAGGAAAGAAGTACTTTCTAAGCCGATTAAAATCATCTGAGGCTAGCCAGATAGTGACAGTACCGAAAGGGTTAATTGAGCCAATGACCAGCATGGGCTATGGAGGTTAAAGTTTGAAATGCACTAAGAACACAGGTAAAACAGTACACAACCAAAGACCGTCAGAGAAACATTACTTGCCATCTTAAGAGACTTTAAGACCAGACAAATAAAGAAGGCTCTGAACTTTATCATTATGCTTCTAAAACATTCAACCACATTACTTAAAAGAACTTTGGTTTAGCACTTTCAGTAGTGATGGTTGAACATATCCAGAGTTCATAATGATCCTTTTGGTTGTCAAACTGTTCATTCTAGGTTGCTAAACTTTATGTCATGAGTGTACAGTATATAAATATGGTAAACTATCACAGAACAGCCAAAAATAACTTTTAATGATTTATAAAAAGTCCGTAAACAAATCTTAGTAAATGGTAACAAATTTATTACTTTTATTATGCAGGTTATTTATGAAAATAATATTACTTTCTTTGCATGTTAAGTGATATTTTCACTTACCATGCAAACAAAGTATGTATTTTCATAAATGGCATATGCATCATAAAATAATATATTTTTACCAATTTAAATACTTTACATCGACCAGCTATTTTTAAATCTTTAAGTTATTTTGGCAGATTTTTTCAGTCAGTGATAGACAAAACACATTTAAATATGCAAACCCAAGATAAAGTTTTAAACCTACATAAATGCAGCCAAACCATTGCTTACATGATACAGTACACTCTTGAGCAAAAATAAGTACACCAATGGAATCCTGAACCTTAACCCTCTCATAAAAAAATAAGTCATGCTGGCTAAGGAGAAATTTTATGCACTTCAGGAAAACCTCTAGGAATAATAAAGTATAAAACTCCAATAGCCAGAATTAACAAGTCATGCTGGCTAAGAGAAATTCTATGCACTTAAGGAATAATTAAGAGCATAAATGCCAAAATAATTCCAAAGCAACATAAAATAATCAAATATCCAGAATGAACTTACTCCTATTTATCAAGGGGCTGATAATCACTTTCAGTAATCATAGCAGTAAATATATAAAGGCCAAAATTCTAAACCAATTCAAATATGATGCACTTTGGGAATATTGGCTAGCATTCAATTATATTCAGCTTAGGAAGTACCAGATCAATCTCAAGGGTTAATACATTACTATTACCCCTCTCATTGCTCAGTCTTCCTAAGCTGCATATATGAGCCACGTAACCAAAATTCACTTAGTGATTCATATTCATCAATGGGTTAACTAAAAAGGCTAAAGTAAATAAACTGCATTACCACACCTATATCCTAGTCAACTCTTCCAAAGTCAGAACTCGGTGATTACTCATTATTAATCTTAGTGGCAAAGATATCTGGCTTAATTATAATAGAACAGTCTTTTATAATTGCCCAATATTCTTTACCGTTAACATCAACAGTAATCAAGCATGGGATTTTCATAATTTGGGAAGAGTCACCCAGGGAATAAGATAGGAAAGTTTCAGCCCATTTCTTCTAGCCTTCTAGAGTTTCAAGAAGGTTGGCCTATCATATATTAAAATACAGAACCAGATTTGTAAGCAGTCAATTTTCTTTGCAATATCAATATAAATACCATCACAAAAATCAAGGGACATTAATATACATCAAAATGCACAAGTACATTTCCATACATATTTAATCTCAAGTTACATTTCAGTGGGCATTTTCTATGAATATAACTGGTTACAACACTGCATACAAATCTTATGCTGTACCTGCTGTACCTACCCTAAATTACTGTTTCTCCAATAGGTTCAATAGATTCCATAGCATGTACTTATTTATGGCTAAAGAGCATCTCAACGGAATAAATTTTAGAATGTGCAAACTTTTAGTTAAGTCAAGTAGACAGTCCTTGACAAAATCTACTAAAGTACATGGAGTAAAATAATTTCTACTTCATATATTTTCATTTTTGTATATATATTAAAGATTTTAAGTATCGATTTGTTTAAGTCCCCGATAATCAGGACACCCACCCTACCCCAGCTCTTGAGCTAAGAGTGTATGGTGTTAAAACTGAATGATTTTGAAAGCATATAATTTTCCTCTTAAATATACCTTATATTTTCCGAGGGAATTACATTGCCTTCATAAATCAATACTTAATTAGTCTTAAAACATATACAAAAATTGCACATTCTAAAACACCATTCAATTAAAGATTTCATTACTGTATTATGCAGTTGTAGAAAAATATGCATAACTTCTATATCCAGTATTAATAAAGACAACTTTGAGTCGACAATAGAAAAATGAAAAATGAAATATTGCAAATTTTTTTTTTTTTTTTATTTTTTTTTTAGGAAAATTGCAATTGGGCCTGAGTATATAGATATAATTTTTCCTGCTGTCTCAAGTTGGCCAACCCCACCTATGGGATATGTGCCTGAGTATATACAAATTCCCAAATTAACATTTAATTTCCATTTGGGCTCTGTCTCAAGTCTGCCAACCCCAGCTATGGGGTATGTGCCTGAGTATATACACAAATACCCAATTTCATTACTTTAAATGTTCAGTCTTTGGACAAACACTCAAATATTCCAAAAATTATATTTGAATGTTTAAACTCCCTGTGCGGGCTCAGTCTCAAGTCGGCAAACCCAAACTATGGGGTGTATACATTTCATTACTTTAATTTCAAAGTCTATTTTGCAAGCAATATTTTGTTATGAATTTCTTTCTATTGAAGTCTTAAGTTGTCAATTTAAAACTCAATCAGAATAATTATGAATCATCTACAACTGCATCTCAAAAAGTAAACTTTAATCATCTATACAAACAGAACTTGCACCTTAAACTTTCAGTATACAATTACTTCCTTTATTCTGGCTAATAGATTATTTATTCAGCTTAGGTAGGGCCTGTGAGTCGGAAGGTTGATCTAGTCATTGCCCTTTACACTCTCAAACGTCCCTCTTAAACTGCTCAAATTTGTCTAAAAAGCCAGAATATGGAAAAATATATTGCATTCCAAAAGGCTTAATACACCATGCACCGGTTAGTGACATTTTTAGCTCATTGTTAAACAGACAAATAAATACATAAATCATAAATATAACAAATAAGCCCTTTAGTAATCCTTGTATAAAACTATGTATGAACTAAACTTATACCAATCCTACTAATCATTCAATAAAACTATGAACTAACTAAAAGCCTATTAATTATACCTAATGTAGTAGTAATTCTATAAAACTATGAACTAAAAGCCTATTGATTATACCTAGAACTAAAATCTAACTTTCATACTGTACTATACACCAAGGCATCACTATCTCCATCAGTCTTCCCTAGTACCATAAAAGATATCCTTATTACCATATATAGGTACAGTACTGTATTAATAACAACTCTTCTCATAAACTATAACCAAGTTTGAGCGATAAGCAAAAATAACAAATGTAACCTTCAGATTCCAAGTATTTTAACCCTTGTCTAGCGGGGCGTTTTGGGCTCATTTGGGCATATTCAGGCCCTCCTGAATGATAAATCAAGCATCTGCATGAACAAAATTTTTTGCAAAAAACTAGGCACTAAAAGCTTCAAAATGAGACCAGAACGAGCTACGTAGCACTCGTGGGTTCTCTTGCAGTGGTGCCACGAACATGGAAGTTTAGCATATATCGGTATATTTTTCCCAGCTATGCTCACTACTGGCTACACTGCCGGCCTCTCGAGAACACAGGGAACATGAGTTAATGGGCGGCGGTAAGCCCTGGGAGTCGGCTGTCTGGCCCGCTGTGCTCCCGGCCATTTGCACTCTATTTTAACCCTTTAAAAGCCTTAATAATGCTCCTAACTTGCTGCAAATTGGTGCACGACTTAAGTCGAGTGCCGCCAATAAGGGGTTAAAGATATATATATATACCGTAAAATTTATAACTATTTTTCAATCCTCCCTCCTAAATACAGCTATATATTTCATATATGTACAGTATTCCCAATGACCAATTAGAGTTTACAGAAATCTACAATAATCTGACTAAATTTACTTTCAGATAACTGTTACTGTACTAGAGAGTAATAGAAGCTAATATTTCTAGCATTTGGGAAGAGTCAGCCAGGGTATCTTATTTTATAGGCAAATTCCTCACAGCATGTCATATTTTCAGCCCAAATTATATAGATTACACTAGTCTTAGACTTCACTGAACTTCATATAAATGACCAACAGTTACTTTCTTCAGGCTAACATTTGTTATTGAATTCTTAGTCTTCCAGCCTATTAAACTACTTTTCAAAATTTATAGACCATTAATCCACTTTACTCAGCTTAGGAAGGATCTAAAGTTATAAATGGACAATTAAGGTTTGCTTCCATTCCCGTAATTTTTAATTACTTCAGGTAATTTACTCATTACTGTACACCATTAGGTAAATCTTTTACTTCTACATTTAATTTACAATTTAAAAGTTTTATACCAACACTTCACTTAGGGATACTGCATTTGCAACTATAATAATATAGTACTGTATATTCTTCAACAGAGTACCGTATCAAATAAAATAAATGGACTGCAAACTTACTGTATTTCAGTTATTTGCCTATTATTATTATTATTATTAGTTATTCAGTCTTATTATATTATCAGTTATTCAGTCTCACAAACTAGAATAGAGTTTCACTTACGCCAAAATTGCTCTTGCTTTATACCATTTCAAACTTTATTGCTAATTGCTATTTTTACAAGTACTTGGTCTTTATATAGTCATTTGTGTTTTGGTTTCTTTTGCAAGTTTTACTTTCAAATTTCTAACTAAGCTGCCAGACTAATTAAAAACACATTAAAGGCTACAGTACAGGTATATAGAACCAATCATTATCAGATCTTTTACCAAACTTATTCCTAGCATATTTTACTATTTATAACTAGTCACCACTACAACTAGGTACTTCTATTTTCAGCCTAACCCTATCCATTGAACAATACAGCATATCAAAATGTATAATGGGCTTACATGGTATATATACAATTCACATCTCATTTTTGCTTTATTTACCAATGGAGCAAAGTCAAAAACTCATAATAGTGCATTAAAATCAGCGTCGGTAAAATAAATTAGGTTAAAGCTTGGATACTGCACATAAATTCCTTTCCTTAACTTAGGAGAGTTAACGAAAGCAACTGTAATCAGTAACCAAAGCTCTCCCATTCACTTTTACCTTGCCAAGTTCGGTTTGTATAAATTTACTCCGTTAGCAATGTTTACAGAACCCTTACAAACTTAAAATATTTCCAAAACACCAGGATGGAAATGCTTTTAAGTTAATAAACACCTTCAGGATTAGGAAGCGTTCAGTTTATTCGATCATTAGATGCTTTTATTCAGCTTAGGAAGGATCTATGGATTCATATTTTTTCACCAACCAACTTTACTTCTAAACTCAATGAAAAATACACGAGACACTCCAAGGACTCGAACCAACGATATTACTAAAGTAAATTTAATTAAAAATACTGTACATGTGGCACTCCAAGGACTCGAACCTAGGAGACACAGAAATTCTGCACATTTATGCATTACGCTATAAAGACTGTTAAAGAATTATGCACAAGACTACGATATATAGAGTAGATTTGAGTTGCCAAATAACTTCCTAAAACAGAAATTATATAAAGATCGAATAAACTTTATGCGCATCTTAATACCGAGGGAGCCAAGACTCTCCAAACATTGCTTCCGAAGGAATATAAATGATACCAGTGGAACAATTAATACCCCGAAGCTAAGCCTACATAAACAAACTCTCGCTCTCTCCGTTCATCCCTATATCCCGGGCACCTCGGGGGCAGGACCTGACGTTCGGAATCACTACTTATTGACCACCTTGTTGCGTACTAGCAGGAGACGGTTATGAATGACCCTACTAGTTTTCAGGCTGCAGTCGTGGGCCCGGAATATACTCAAAAAACAAATAAAATAAAAGTTCTACAGCTAAAAACATAAATTTAAAGTTACCCTTCCTAGCATAATCACACCCCCACCCTCTACCTCCCAGAATATACTAACAAAACAATAAAAATAAAAGTAATAAATCTAACAAGTACCACCCCATTTAAATACAACTTATAGATCTAATAAATAACACCCCATTCTTATCCATTACAAACTCAAATTTACTTTAATAAACTGATGAAAGCATATGGTCCTCCCGGGATTCGAACCCGGGACACCACAACCAGAATTTAATAAACTAATGGCATCATATGATCCTCCCGGGATTCGAACCCGGGACACCACACCCATAACGTAAGCACCTTAAGCCATTACACCAACAACTTTACTTCTAAACTCAATGACATCAACAAATACATGTGGCACTCCAAGGACTCTAACCTAGGATAGTCACACCAAAATTATACTTTAATTTTTAAGTTAGTCCACCCACCCAAAACTATTCTCCCCCGCCCGAGAGATATGCTCCGCGGTTCCAATATTCAATATGTGAACTAACTTAACTGCATTCAATCCCCATTTCAGGGTAGCAGTACTGTACAAGGGGCAGATCCCTTCTAGCACTCCTCCATTCACATTCTGGATTAGTAGATAGGTTACAGGATTCAATTTTTGGCAAGATTCGGAGATCATCTAAAATAACTTTAATTTTACCTTCATCACAGCTACCCTTAAGACAGTTTTATTAAGCTTAGGAAACATCAGTACGAATCAAATACGCTTTGATGCCATAGACCCTTCATAAACTGAATAAAATTGAATGAAAACTACAATAAAGCAGGAATTACAGTCTGGATTTAAATTTAGTGAACACTTTTCTATACATTTCTGATAACCATTGACTGAAGTCCCCGATCATTAGGGCACCCACCCTAACCCAGCTATAAGTCAGCAGGGAGTACATGGTGGTCAAAACTGCATCAAATATAATACTTAGCAATTTGGATTAGTGGTCTTTTCTTTTTACTGCGTTCCTTTAAGTGGTTTGTTTATTTTGCAAGTTTTACATTATAATTTAAGTTAATGATACTTCAACTTTCTTACATTTGCCCCATTTGTGTGACATTTTTATAACTTTTTATGTAATTTAGAAGAAATCGGCCTTTGGCCCGAGCCATTTTTCTACCGAAAAAGGCACCAATTTATTTTGAGTGTCTTTAGCATTTATTTAAACCTTTGAGGTCAAAGGAATTTTTTATTAATTTATATTTGGTCACCAAAACTTTACTTCTAAACTCAATGAATTATGTTCTCTTCACCAACCAACTTTACTCCTAAACTCGATTAATGAAATCCACAAACACAGGAGACTCTCCAAGGATTCGAACCTAGGATGCTCACACCAATATTCCGCACATTTAGGCATTATGCTATCAAGACAACATGAAAGGTCCTAGTTTAAGTATTACGCTATCAAATCATGACAAAATATTACAATCCTTCGTAACCGTACCTATTCTTCCATCACTATCACACATCGTTAATAAAGTATCCTACTTGTTCCACCGGGATATCATTTTAAAGTTTACCCTGTAAGCATATCATTTGGCTACATTAATGTTTATAGACGATATATCACGTTAGGCTGCATTTAGAGGTTGTAATAGAAATGGGAGAGGGGGAGGGGGGATTCAGGGCGCTACAGGACAGACCGTCACTTTCAACATCAATACTAATATTCGCAGTCTACAGAAAGTCTACAGAGCAAACTAAGACTTTTTCAATCGAAAAATGCACAAAGTGCTTTATTTTAAGCTTGATTGAGGTCTAGAGAGCAAACAAAGTGATACAAAATAAATAAGCAATTAAATACGCCGCTCTATAGATAATATTTCTTAGATTTTATTTTAAGCCCTGGGAGTCTTTTTCTAGACTCGGTGGTCTGGTTAAACAAACTGGATTCATTTTAGCAAGCGTTTTCTCCACAGCGATTTTGAAGTTATTTTGACTTTATATTGACTGTCAAAGTTTTGGTTCGTTTAGTTTGCAAGTTTTACATTTTAATAAGCAAATAAATAAGCCGTTCTATAGATATTAATAATAAATACAATGGGGAAGGTGACCGAGTATATAGATAAAGATTAAGTACTGTGGGACCAAGTTATTACTTTTAACTGTTAATTTGCTAATGCAATGGCGAAGATTTAGGGAACCGATTGTCAAAGAAATATATTCTAATTCAGTGCACGCTCATTTTATTTAATTATTCTATAGCCTTGTAGTTTTAAGTTTAATTATTCTATAGCCTTGTAGTTTTAAGTTTAATTATTCTATAGCCTTGTAGTTTTAAGTTTAATTATTCTATAGCCTTGTAGTTTTAAGTTTAATTATTCTATAGCCTTGTAGTTTTAAGTTTAATTATTCTATAGCCTTGTAGTTTTAAGTTTAATTATTCTATAGCCTTGTAGTTTTAAGTTTAATTTCCGATAAATTATAATGAGTTTTACCACATACAGTATATATAAGGTGGAGTTTCTATTATTTTAAATTTTAAACTTATATTAACCCTCTCAGACATATGACGCGATTTTGAGCCTATTGGGGATACTTTAAAGCCTTTGTTACCATCAGGGGTATTTAGAAACCTTTAGTTTAGTTACTTCAACCTCTGCAGTTGTCTTTGAGTTAGCTGTGTTGAGCCTATTGGGGATACTTTAAAGCCTTTGTTACCATCAGGGGTATTTAGAAACCTTTAGTTTAGTTACTTCAACCTCTGCAGTTGTCTTTGAGTTAGCTGTGTTGAGCCTATTGGGGATACTTTAAAGCCTTTGTTACCATCAGGGGTATTTAGAAACCTTTAGTTTAGTTACTTCAACCTCTGCAGTTGTCTTTGAGTTAGCTGTGTTGAGCCTATTGGGGATACTTTAAAGCCTTTGTTACCATCAGGGGTATTTAGAAACCTTTAGTTTAGTTACTTCAACCTCTGCAGTTGTCTTTGAGTTAGCTGTGGGCAGAAAACTAATTTTGGAGAGGTAATTATAACCGAACTATTTCTTATTGCTAATCTGGCAACCTCTGCGTCATAAATGCGTGAAACGGTGGAGTACTGTGGGACCAGATATTACTTTAAACCGTTATTTTGCTAATGCAATAGCGAACATTTAGGTAGCCAATTTTAAAAGCAATATATTCTAATTCAGTGCACGCTCATTTTATTTAATTATTTTTTAGCTTTGTAGTTTTAAAAGTTAATTCCGATAAATTTTCATGCGTTTTTCCACATATAGAAGGTGGGGTTTCTATTATTTTAAATTTTAAACTTATATTAATTTGAACAGTAACTTCTAAAGTTTTATATATACAATTTACTTGCTAATGCAATACCGAAGATTTAAAAGGAACGTTGTAATTCAGTCCAGTCATTTTATTTCACATTAGAAGTTTGTGGATTTTAAAGCTTAAATTCTGACAATTTTAAATTAATTTTTACAAATTTTTGTTAGTGCGCTACGATAATTTTAGATTTTAAAGTTACCTTTATTAACGCTTGTCTAGTGGCGTATTTTGGTCTATTTTGGGCATATTCAGGCCCTCCTGAATGATCAATCAAGTATCTGCATGAAAAAAAATTTTAGCAAAAAACTAGGCGCTAAAAGCTTCAAAATGAGACCAGAACGAGCTACGTAGCACTCGTGGTTCTCATACAGTGATACCAGTAACATGGGAGTTTAGCGTATTTCGGCATATTTTTCCCAGCTTTGCTCACTACTGGCTACACTGCCGGCCTCTTGAGAACACAGGGAACATGAGTTTGGGCGGCGGTAAGCCCTGGGAGTCGGCTGTCTGGCCCGCTGCGCTCCCGGCCATTTGCACTATTTTAACCCTTTAAAAGCCTTAATAATGCTCCTAACTTGCTGCAAACTGGTGCAAGACTTAAGTCGAGCGCCGCTCTTCAAGGGTTAATATGAACAGTACTTAGTTTCAAATTAAAATGTAAAATGTAAAAAAAGTTAGGCTATATATTTTAATTGCTGTACAAAGTATCCATACTTAAAGTTTGCTGGATTGCCCACTTTAGATAGAGATTAATTATATTGTCGACTTTTACTTTGCCAGAAACTAGTCCAATTCTATACAAAACTATCCAGCAATTTTAATATTACTTTAGTGAACATTTACTCTTAATTTCATAGATTAATTTATAGTTTTAATTTTCCATTTTATATTTAGCGTCATTTCTATAGCGATTTCTATTAATAATTTTTACTTTAATTTCAATTTGTCCCAGTTTTAGTTTGATTATTTTTAAAGTTTTAACATTAATTATCTATATATTTATCTATACAGTAATATTACTTAGTTTATTAAGTGGGAGGAGGGGAGGGGAGTGGAGGGGAGGGGAGGGGAGGGGAGGGGAGGGAAGGGGAGGGGGGAGCGGATCATTCTTAACCAACAGACTAACTTCAACAAGAGACGTTAATTTACAACCAACAAATCCAACATAGCATAAATATATCCTATCGAACTTCACGAACCTTATTGAACAGAAGCGATGTGTGTGGAGAGTTGAAGTAGAGGATTGAAGATAGACGATTGGAGATCCTAGCGACGTTAATCTTCAGACGTTTAGCTTGAAATAATCTTGAGACGTTGGGGAGCTCTTGGTCGGCTGTACGATCCTCGTGCTGTAAAGCGTAGACAAAAGGTTAGTGGATTCCATGGTATACAGATGTGGATATACATGCATCAAATTGTAAGACCGAATGCTCCACACATACGTGCAGTTTCAGGCTCTTGTCCTAATGGCGGCGTTCCAGGCAACCCTGTTAAGGGCTGCTCCACTTTTCAATTTTTGGATTTGAGATCGGCACGTATAGTCTGATCACACGTTTGTTTTAAAATAATAATGTCCGATCAATTTAAATGCACGTTGTTCACTTATTTTGTTTAGTTTCGATAATTATTAATTTTAAAGTCTTTTAAAATTAACAGATAGCTCAAAAGTGACCGTTCAAATTAACAGATAGCTCAATAGTGACCTTTCTTATTCACAGATAGCTCAAAAGTGACTGTTCAAATTAAAGAAAAAAAAAATCCTACCCAAAGCTTTTACCTGTACTCTAAAATAATGATTTTCATTAAAAGTGACTCTTAATTCTTTACCATCAACATCTCCAAAACAATAAGTCAAATTATACCTATAATAATAACCTGTTCGGCCAGGCAGCTTAGGGAACAACAACAACAACCTATTATGTTCTCTCCACCAAACCAACTCTACTCCTAAAATCTGTTATGGGCTGGTCTATCAGAGTGAGAACTGAGCAATCTCTGCCATACCCATACCTTACTCTGACCGTTCCTTTTACTTATATATTTTCTAGATCTCAAGTGACTGAGTCTCTTCCGTGGATTGACCTCCCAATCTACCAAAATTGGAAGCCAAAGAGTCACAATTTTCCTTTGCCCCTCAACTTTCTCTTCATAATTGCCGAGGGGCACAGGGCCCTGGGTGGGGCTTTGGTTTCCTGGGCGTTTCCGCACCCTCCTCGGCTCCCAGCCATGGAGTGGCTTCGGTCACCCAGGCTTTATTGTGATCGGCAGGGAGGGTTCTGTGGGGGCGCTCTGTTATGGCCTTGGCCTTGCTCGGGGCTGTTCGGCCAGGCAGCTTGGGGAACAACTAAAATCGATTAATGAAATGAACACACATGCCGGATTCCAAATAACTATGCAGAAAATATTGAACATTAACATCTATAATTATAGGCTACTATTTGGAAACTATCAGCCAGGGAATGGGTAGACATTTAAAGCTCATTTGCTCTAGCCCTTTTTGAATTACAGACAATACAACCCTCAATAAAACTAAAATAATTATAGAATAGATAGAAGGGGAATGGTACAGTAACTAGATAGATAAAACAATTTCTAGCCTACCTATAAGAAACAGGGTACCGGTATAGATTACTATTATTATAAAAGACTAAATACTATCTACTCAACTCTCATATATAAAAAAGACTTTTCTCCCTCATGAATAGCCCCATTACTTTGGCAATTTTAAGACCTTTTACCCCATAGTCAATATTAAGACCCATTGTGCCATTTAGCCAGCTTCCCTGTCGGCCAATAGGGACTTTTAGGGGGAACCGTCCATATATACAGTCGGTTCCACGTATCCGCGCCTTACTGGTACCGACTGCGGTCCGCGGATACGTGCGGTGTATTTAACATAGGTTTCAATGGGAAATAGGCTTAGCTCGTACCTGACCCGGCCATCTTGGACCCTCAAACCAATATTTTGACTACATATTATTTGAAGAGAATACTTATTAATACATATAATGAAGAGATAACTTGCCACACAAACTTGATTTCAAATCAGTCATTAGGCCTAGGCTAGCCTTACGCATCGGCATAATTTGCCGGCTTACGCTTGCTCTCTGTTTTGATGGTCCCGGGCATTTATTTCCATCATGATTACCATCAGGCCCTCTGTCCCTATCACTGAATGCTCTAAAGGCCCTAATAAATGCGGGAGATAAGAGGTTCGTGCAGAAAAAAGATTGTAAACAGGTGGTTTTTTACTTTTCCAACACTGGGCTGTGAACTACTGCCTCAGTTGGGACGCTGAGTGGACTTCACGCAATAATGCAAGATGGCCGACCAAAGCAAGAATCAGGATGCGCACCGACCTGCCCGATTCAAATCCGTAAATTTCATAAATCGATTTTAGGAGTATAGTTGGTTGTTGGAACATAATAATAGCTGGTGCAGTTTTTTTGCGCGGATGACGAGTAATGGGATATTTAGGGGTGTCCGTGGATAAGCGGCATCGCGAATGTATGGAGCGCGGATACGGGGAACTGACATAGAAACAATTAAAAAACATTTTTTTTTTTTTTTTTTTAGGATGAGTCTTAGGGTGTATTTATAAGTTTCAAGGTCTAGGGAGCAAACTATATATATATATATTTTCTTAACCCTCTCCGACATGCGACGCAATTTTGAGCCTATTAGGGATACTTTAAATCCTTTATTACCATCAGGGGTATTTAGAAACTTTTAGTATAGTTACTTCAACCTCTGCAGTTTTCTTTGAGTTAGCTGTGGGCAGAAAATTAATTTTAGAGAGGTAATTATAAGAGTGAGAGAACTTTCTTATTGCTAATCTGGCAACCTCTGCATCATGAGTCCCAAGGGGTTAATCAACATTTAAAACTACAATTAAGCCAAATATTAATCAAACTTTAATACTTTTACTTTCACTGAAACTTTCTATTTTACATTAAACAAACTACTGTACTCAATTTACAATACAGTTTGTACAGTTGCCCAAATAAGTTCTGGTCCTATGTGATCTATAACATTGAAATTTGATGTGCACATTAAGATTTATGTTGTTGTTGTTGTTGTTGTTGTTGTTCCCCAAGCTGCCTGGCCGAACAGCCCCAAGGCCCCGAGCAAGGCCAAGGCCATAACTGAGCGCCCCCACAGAACCCTCTCTGCCTACCACAATAAAGCCTGGGTGACCGAAGCCACTCCATGGCGGGGAGCTGAGGAGGGTGCGGAAACGCCCGGGAATTTATTATGCCGTACAGTAGTTAACTCAAGGTTACTCATCTCTATTCATATTTTTTCACCAACCAACTTGTGGCACTCCAAGGATGTATGTACAGTATGTATGTACAGTATGTATGTACAGTATGTATGTATGTACAGTATGTAGGCTACAGTATGTATTTACTCAGGTCCTTTCCCGACTTTTCCTTTTTTTTTTTTTTCTGGGGGTGGCCGACTCAAGACAGAGCCAGAATAGGGACAACACAACAGAAAACAATGAGCACACAAAAACAAAACACAAATTCACACACATCCATATACATGAAGGGAGGCTAGACAAATTAAATCTACCGAGTCTAAAAGAGAGGAGAGAGAGGGGAGACATGATAATGATGTACAAATGCACCCGGGGGCTGGAGAGGCTGGATAGGGAGGATATGTTAATTATGGATACAGGAATAACTAGAGGCCACAGCTACAAAGTAAAAAGGCCTACCTGCAAGAACGATATCAGGAAGTTTAGCTTCCCCTATAGATGTATTGACAAATGGAATGGGCTGGAGGAGGAGGTGGTAGGGGCAAGGAACATCCATATTGTCAAGAAAAAATTGGATAAAAAGTAGACTGAGAGACGGGACAACACGAGCTTAGCTCAACTCCTGTAAACTACAATTAGGTAAATACAATTAGGCAATTAGGTAAATACATGACTATAATAAATCGCTGGTACTCAAAGGGTTAATAATGACAAAGTAACATCTTAAAATCCGAAAACTAATGGGGCTAAACATGAGGAAGAAGGGGGACCAGAAAAATGACCCATCTCCCCTCAAGTACGTGGACTATAATAAATCCACTGACCTCCTGTGTAGTATCCAAGAGCGTAGAAGACCCGGCCGGCACAGTAGACGGTACCGGTGATGGCGCTGGTGACGGGACTGTGTAGACCGCCCAGTAGTAGCATGGATAGGAACGTGGGGTACATCTCCAACCTGGTAGGACAACAAAGTAATGTATATTGTAAAACTTGCAAAATAAACAAACCAAAACAGGGACGACACAATATAAAGACATAAAAATATATATACCTGTACCTCCATCAACCTTAAAATATATATACCTGTACCTCCATACCTTACAGACTATTCAAAACAAAGCCCTGAAGATCATTACAGGCTGCACAGCTACTGCACCCACAGATCACCTACATCAAGAAACCAAAATCCTCAAAGTCAAAGACCATCTGGACATGAGAGGCACTCAATTCCTGGCAGCAGCCTCCACGAACCAAGACCACCCACTAAACTACATGGCAACACACCCAGACACCAAGAAATATCAAAACAACACCCAGCACACGGTATCACACACAATTATTGTCCTCTCTCCCTCCCTGCCCACCCCAAACCAACTTCCAGAAGCACATCCATACTCATATCTCTCACCGATCCATCCACTCACTCACATACAACACGCAACTGCATGCACGACCTCCCGAAATCCATCCTTCCGAATCCTCCCTTCCTCGCGAGGACAGAGTCCACCTGGCCAGGCTGATATGCGGACACCATCCAGCTCTCCTGAGCTATCAGAAGAGACTGGATGACTCCGTTGTCGACGCCTGCCCGGGATGTAACACAGCACCGCATACCATTAAACACATCATAGAAGACTGCATTTCACACAACCACTTACGCCAACAACACAATCTACACTCAATGAGAGCTCTGTGGGAAAGCCCGATCGTGGCCATGGCCTTTCTCAGGGTTGTTCGGCCAGGAAGCTTAGGGAACAACAACAACAACCTTAAAAAAATCACCCCCCCCCCCCAAGACCCTCCTTCAAGATAAATTTGTACAATTTTTCAATAGAAAAATGTCTCGGCCAACGGCCGGTTCCTCTTAAAATACATGCCATGAAAAAATTGACACAAAAATATAAATATTGACAAAGAAATGGGGCGATAGGTCTTAAAATCGCCAAACTAATGGGCCGAACGTCATGAAAACTAATGTGGCTAAACATGAGGAAGAAGGGGGACCATAAAAACTCATCTCCCCTGATGACGGGACTGTGTAGACCGCCCAGTAGTAGCATGGATAGGAACGTGCGGTACATCTCAAGCCTGGTCAGACAACACAATACATATCAGAAACAACAAAACAAAACATATAGGCTAATAGAAGGATTTAATTCTACAGTATTGCAACCTAGTCTCAACCTAGTCTTGACCTCCCTACTGCCAATCTAGAGGTTGGGAGATTGGGAGTCAAAGCGTCACATTTTTCCTTTGCCCCTCAACTTTCCCTTCATAATTGCTGAGGGGCACTGGGCCTTGGGTGGGGCTTTGGTTTCCCTGACGTTTCCGCACCCTCCTCAGTTCCCCGCCTGGGAGTGGCTTCGGTCACCTGGGCTTTATTAGTGGTAAGCAGGGAGGGTTCTGTGGGGGCGCTCAGTTATGGCCTTGGCCTTGCTTGGGACCTTGAGGCTGCTTGGCCAGACAGCCTGGGGAACAGCAACAACAACAACAGGGACCATCCAAAAAGACTCCCCTTCGGACAAGATAGGGATAAACAAACTCTCCATACTGTACTGTAGCCTATACAGGTTTTTAGGTGTTTGTGTTTGGGTTTCGGCTGGTCCAAGAACGCATCCCCATTTACCCATTCATTTTAGGGTTTGCTGTAGGCTACGATTTTTCTATTTAAGATTTTTTTTCTTTTCAGGAACGTAACCCAATTGAAATCGAGGGAGACCTATGTAGGATAATATATACCTGTAGTCAGTTTGATTTCAGCTGATGGTAAATTGAATCCCTTAGCAACTGATTTTTCGTTACTTAATGGCTCTACTATCTCTCTGCATCGTATTATTCATATTTGTTTTCACCAACCCACCAATTAATTTACAAATAAACCTAACTAATTAAATCAATGAAAATAATGAATACATTTGGTACTCTCCAAAGACTCGAACCTAGGATACTCACACCGAAATTCCGCACACTAACCATTACGCTATCAAAACAGGGTATAGTAAATACTAACGTGTTCTGGTGAGCCCGTTGGTAGCAGTTGAAGATGTTGTTATCCGGACTGTACATGGTCGGGTACTTGATGCCAAACTCTCGACGCTTACCGCCAACCTGTGAAGAGATGCAGTATTATTATAATGTAAAACTTGCCAAATAACAAACCAAAACTTATACGAACACAGTAAAAAGACAAAACAACTAATCAAAATCGCTATGTGGAAACAACGCTTAATTAAATAAAATAATAATTTATAAATAAAAGAACACAATCCACCACATTATAAATCCACTACATTACTACATGAGCAAATTAATCTGGTTCCCAAGCAAACTTATTATTCATATACTTACTGATTTATTTTATTATAACTACCGTACAGTATATAACAAATTATATTTTAAATTGATTGATTGATTTGATTATACTGTACTATACTGTAATTGTATCTATGTTAATTGGTATTCTTATACTATTAGATATAAGATAAACATGCCAACAGATATTTTTGCTAGTACGGTACCACATACACGCACACACATTGGAGAAAGTACAACGAATAGCAACCAAACTGATCTCAGAACTAAAGGACCCTGAAAGACTAGAAAGACTAGGGAATAGCGGATTTGGCCCCTTCTTAGCTCTCGATTCGTGTATTGTGGTACCACCTCGCGTAATTAATGTTTTTGGTTATTTTCGAGGGGTAACTCGTTTATTAGGGTTTTCGCGAATTGTGGAATCGTGTATTGGGCAACCTGACTGTACTTATATCATTTTATGTGTGTTTTTGTGTTTTAAACATACCTGCGTCTCCTTAGGTCCAGGGGCGTCTCCTTATGGTTTTGTGAAAAAATGGAGATGCATCTCTTATTTATCTTCTCTCTCTTAAAGAATAAGAGATACAAAAAAAAAATTTATTTGCTTTAAAAATATAGCCTTTTTGCTATTTATCCCCCCTACCCCCAATTTTCAATCTGTTATAGGTTGACAGAAGCAACTCGATAACAAAAAATAGTGCCCATTTTTGCGTCTGCATTGGGCATCGTACCCTATTCATTTAAGTCCCTGATCATCAGGGCACCCACCCTAACCCAGCTCTTGAGCAAGGAGTGCATGGTGCTAAAAAAACGCATCAATTTTGTCACAGCTCAGCATTCAAGTTGGTACAAAATGAATTCTTAATCTACTTACAGTGAACAGAATACACAGTAAATAATATATGTATCAACAACAGCCAAGGACAGTCAGTTATTAGTTTTAGGAAAATAATTCAATATCACAGATTCTTACCTGAATCGTACCAGTACTGTACTGCAGTGAAGGAATGTATAAATTCACTACCAAACTACAGATCTCAAGTGGCGACATCTCTTCCGTGGATTGACCTCTCTACAGCCAACCTGGCTGGCTGACTGGGAGCCAAAGCGTCACATTTTTCCTTTGCACCTCAACTTTCCCTTCATAATTGTTAAGGGACACAGAGCCTTGGGTAGGGCTTCGGTGTCCCGGGCATTTCTGCACCCTCCTCAGCTCCTCGCCTGGGAGCGGCTTCGGTCACCACCACCAATAGGTACAATAAGTAGCACCAACAAACTTGATCCCTGACCTCTCTGTAACTCAAAAGGGCCTAGAGCAAACTATCAGTAAATATCCAGACCTATTTACTGGTGGACTCTTTCCGAATGATAGAAACGTCGGCCCGATTGCTTTAATTAATGTTGTGTTATAAGAAGTTAAGGGGTCAAGATTATTGTCAAGTTTGCTGGCACTACCTATATCACCATCATCACTACTAACTACTGTCACCATCATCACTACTATGCTCATCATCATCAGTATGGTCACTATCATCACTCCTACTACCACCTGCCTCTGAGACGTGGCCGGTTAAAGCGGAGGATGTCAATAGAATGGAACGGAATGAGAAGAGAATGGTGAGATGGATGTGTGGGGTTAATCTTAGGGACAGGGTATCGAGCGAGGAATTGAGATGGCGTCTGGGCATTAGGAGTATCAGTGAAGTGATGCGCACGAGCCGACTTGGTAGGTTTGGACATGTGGAGAGAATGGATGATCAGAACTGGGTGAAGAAATGCCGGACTGTGAACTTGGGGGGAGCTGCGCGTAGGGGTGGACCTAGAATGATGTGGGCTCGGGTACTCCGGTCCGATCTCAAAATAAAGAACTTGACAACACAGGCGGCCCTTGACAGGACCGCCTGAAAAGCTGCCATTTAGGACATGAGACTGTAACCACAGCTTCTGTGGACAAACGGTCTTTAAACTTGTATGTATGTATGTATGTATGTACCACCATCATCACTACTACAGTACAGTACAGTACTACCACCACCGTCATCAATACTACTGTACTGTACTACTACCATCACTTTCCATTTCGTGGGTTAAAGAACGTTTTGTCCACAGAGACTGTGGTTACAGTCTCACGTCCTAAATGGCGGCTTTCCAGGCGGCCCTGTCGAGTTCTTTATTTTGAGATCGGACCGGAGTACCCGAGCCCACATCATTCTAGGTCCACCCCTATGCGCAGCTCACCCCACGTTCACAGTCTGGCATTTCTTCACCCAGTTCTGATCATCCATTCTCTCATGTCCAAACCAACCAAGTCGGCTCGTGCGCATCACTTCACTGACACTCTTAATGTCCAGACGCCTTCTCAATTCCTCACTCCACACATCCATCTCACCAATCTCTTCTCATTCCGTTCCATTCTATTGATATCCTCTGCTTTAACCCGGCCACGTCTCAGAGGCAGGTGGTAGTAGGAGTGATGATAGTGACCATACTGATGATGCCCGGACCAGCGTCCGGGATTCATCCATTTCAAGCTGTAGTAAAGATAGTAATAATAATAATAATGATAATGTTAATAAGGAAGTGAGATTTATGTATAACGAAGATATGAAATTATATACATATTACTGCTTGATATTGATAAGGACATGTAGTGCGTAAGAGATGACATTCGGTGTTCAACAGACTCTCTCACTGCTCCACGACAATATTCTCTCCATTCGTCAATCTCTCCTGTAGTTTCTTCACAATCTGAATAAATACTGTATATACATCAATCAAATATATTACATGAATAAATAAATCAACCCTGAACTGAAGAGTCAGCAATGGATAGATTCTGTAGCTGGTCGAAGGCTATGCATTGTTATTCGGTTATTCTCTCCTTACCTTCAGATTACAACTTCGTCATAATAACTTCGTCATAATACGTACACAAATGAGTGAATACATTGATTCAACCCTTGCCTGTATAATGCTAAGGCAACATTCAGCGTTCATCAGGCTCTCCCTCTACTTGGGGGTCACGCATTGTCAGTAGGCCAATCTCTCTTTCCACTTCTTACCCTCTGACTAAATTGACTAAATGTGTACAGTATATACTCCAGCACATGCCCTATAGCTGGGGATGGCCGAATCGAGACTGAGCCCGAACAAAAACAACATGTAATGTTCCAATTTTTAGGTCCCGGGACCACTGTCACGTTCCCTCGTACCTTGCCGTCTCGTCGAGGAAGTGAATTTTACAAGGGGAGTAGGATTCCTAGCCTCCTGCCCCCAGAAGGAAAAGTAGGATAGTAAAAGAGACATACGAACTTGATACATATATAAATTATTCAGATACATAAACAAATAAAAGCCCTTACCTGTAGGGTATTCAGACGGCGTTCAGCGTTGGAAAGATTCTCTCGCTGTTCGGCGGCCACGCACTCTCCGCCAATCAGTCTCTCCTTGTGATCCTTACCCTCCAACTGTAACTTCTTGACAAACTTCTGCAGCTCAGCGTTGGCCTTGTTGCTGTGTTCGAGTGCCACCTCCAACTCGTGGATGTCCGTTTCCATCTTCTTCTGTAAGCTCACGGCCTCCGCTTTGGCCTTGGCTTCGGTTTCCAGCGAGGATTGGAGAGACTCTACCGATCGCTGTTGACATTTGCTGCGGAGAAGAACAGAAGTTATTATTGTTATTATTATTGTTATTATTATTATTATTATAATTGTTATTGTTGTTATTATTATTATTATTATTATTATTATTATTCACTTGTATCATATAATGAAAGTATAGGTAGCGCCAACGAACTTGACAAAACTAGACCCCTGACCTCTTCGTAACTCAAAAGGACCTTGAGTAAACCGGCTGTAAATATCCACACCTATTTCCAGGTGGACTCTTCCCAAATGATAGAAATTTCAGCCCGATTGCTTTCATTCATTTTGAGTTGTTAGAAGATAAGGGGTCAAGATTATTGTCAAGTTGGTTGGTGCTACCTATAGTATGCTCACCGTGCATTCTCAAACTCTTCCTCCTTTTCATGGATACGTTTTTCAATCTCCTGTCGAATTTGGCCTAGCTCAAGCTGTGAGTGCAGGACTTTGGTTTCCTCTTGCTACAGCGTATTCTCGGCTTCCTCCAGAGCAGCCTGGAGTTCGTCTTTCTCCATCTCCATACGCTTGATGGTCTTCTGGGCTTCATCCAAGTGTCGGGTATTGTCGTTCATCTGATTCATGAGATGCCTAACTTCATCAGCGAGGCCCTTGTTCGCACGTCGCATGGAGTCCATGTGCTCCAGGTTCTCCTCGTAGGCGGTGCTGATCCGGAAGTTCTCGGTAGCCAGGGTTCTCATTTCCTTCTGGGAGGAGTTGAGTTCCGCTCCGATATCATCTACCTTTAACTTCCACTCGCCGATGATCTTTTCGAAGTTCCACTGCTTCTTCTCCGCTGCGGCAGCCATGGTTTGCGCTCGCTCCACCGCCACCTGCATTTCCTCCAACTCTGACACAGCACGATACTTGGTCTTCTCCAGGTTCACATTCTTTACATTAAGCTGATCAAGCTGTGCCTCTGCTTCATCCAAGCGGCAGGAGAGCTTGAGACGGGAAGCTTCAAGTTCTTCAGCACGCGCCAAGCCTTCGGACTCGTACTTGGAGCGCCACATGAGGGTTTCTGCGCTAGCCTTAGACAGGAGACGCTGCAGCTCGTTCCTGGTGTCGTGCTCGTCGTCAAGCTGTTCTCGCATGCAGTCGATGTCGTGTTCTAGGTTGCGGTATTTGCCCAGAAGTGTTGCCCGGAGCTGCTAAGAAAATAGGAGTCAATGGAAAGATGGTAATTTAAGAAAATAGGAGTCAATGGAAAGATGGTAATTTAAGAAAATAGGAGTCAATGGAAAGATGGTAATTTAAGATACTAATTCAAACTAAGATATGTTTTTATACTCCCAGGCGGACTTGAAACACCGACAGTCAGGATAAGTGTCCATGCTATAATTCACTACACCACGGCGTCATGCATTTCCGCCGTGGTATAGTGGATTAAAGTATGGACACTCGTCGTGACTGTCAGTGGTTCGAGTCCGGCTGGGAGTATAAAAACATTTAGTAACTCATATGTATTTGTGAGATATATTTGAACCCAAGATATATTATATTACTATGTGGCTTCATTATCACCAAGTTACTATAGGTAGCGCCAACGAGCTTGTAAATAATTTAGATCCCTGATCTCTTTGTAACTCAAAAGGGCAAAGAGGTAACTGGCTGTAAATTTGCACACCTATTTCCTGGTGGACTCTTCCCTAATGGTAGAAACGTCAGCCCGATTGCAATCATACATTTTGAGTAACAAGAAGTTAAGGGGTCAAGATTATTGACAAGTTTGCTGACGCTACCTATACAGTCAGGACCCCCAATACGCGATTCCACAATGCGCGAAAACCCTAATACACGAGTTACCCCTCGAAAATAACCAAAAATATTAATTACGCGAGGTGGTACCACAATACACGAATCGAGAGCTAAGAAGGGGCCAAATCCACTATTCCCGCTTGATACGCGAGCACGGTCTACGTTTCGCGAGGCCCAGGCGTGGCTCCGAAAAGAGAAGAAGAAGAAGAAGGGCATACGCCTGCCTTCCCTCCCGCTTACCCTCCCTCCCAGTCCCGCTCATAGCCGTGCGGAGTGACCAAACGTTTGTAGTGCCTGCCACTTTTTTCGCCATGCCACGCCAATATAAGAAGATAACACAAAATGAAGGTGGAAGTGTTGGATCGCAAGAAAAAGGAGAAGGAAACTGTGCAATAGGCCGTGCTATGGGCTTGTCAGAGTAAACTGTTCGTACGATTTGGTCAGGGAGGGAGAAGTTGGAGAAAATCCTGAAGTCCTACGGTCCTAGTCCTAGCTATCTACTACTAATTTTAAGGTAAGGTTTCATATTTTTATTCATTGTTGTTCTTATATATAAGATATAGACTGTACTGTAGAGCCAAAAATGTCGAAAATAGGGCCAAAAATGTCGAAAATAGGCCATAATTGAGAGATGTCACCCAATCTAATTATTCCCATTTAAATTTAGTTCCACAATATGCGAATTCGCAATACGCGATGCCTCCTGTCACCCCTATTCTCGCGAATTGACTCTTACCTTGCATTCATTTTCAGCTGTCTTCTTAGTTTCCTCTAGATGGTTGGAAATGGAGATCTTAAGTTTGGAGAGGGCCCCTAGTTGCGTCTCCGCCTCCTCCACCTGCCGCAGGAGGTCCGTGTTCTCCGCCGCCAGCTTTTTCTTGGTGCCGTCGAAGTCGCTCAGGTTCCGTAACGCTTCGTCTAATCGCGCCTGCACCTCCTGATTCTGGTGCTGCATTTGCTTGTTGAATTTGTCGCAATCGGCCTGGATAAGCAGAAAATAATCTAAATTAACCCCTTCTGTACCAGCGAAGGCTTCTTAATTTTGCTTTAGCTGTATTTAGACAATTATCTACAGTTTTATGAGATGAGGTAGTAAAAATAGTTAATCGAGATAGTTCAAAGTCTGTTAATTACTGGAAATCTATACATACATGTAACATATGGATAAACGGTGGGTGCCCAACCACGAAGGAGATTGAAATAGGGGAGCTATTATGCCGCCAAAGGCTGCTTTCTAGGGCCATTCCTAGCTGATGCTTAGAAGATCGGGTTCTATAGGAAGCGCCAACTAACTTGACAATAATCTTGACCCCTTAACTTCAAATAACTCAAAAGGGCCTAGAGCAAACTGGCTGTAAATATCCACACCTATTTCCTGGTGGGCTCTTCCCAAATGATAGAAATGTCAGCTCGATTGCATACATTCATTTTGAGTTATGAGAAGTTAAGGGGTCAAGATAATTGTCAAGTTCGTTGGCGCTACCTATAGTCATAAGGTGATGGGCTGGTCTATCAGAGTGAGAGATGAGCGTTCTCTGTCATACCCATAGCTTACTCTGACTGTTCCTTTTCGCATATATATTTTCTAGATCTCAAGTGGCGGCGTCTCTTCCTTGGATTGACCTCTCTAGACTGGGAGCCAAAGTGTCACTTCCACACTTCCAAACGTTCCCTGTCATAATTGTTAAGGGGTACAGGGCCTTGGGTGGGGCTTTGGTGTCCCGGGCGTTTCCGCACTCTCCTCAGCCCCTCGCCTGGGAGTGGCTTCGGTCACCTGGGCTTTCTTAGTGGTAAAGCTGGGAGGGTTCTGTGGAGGCTCGCTTGATTATGGCCTTGACCTGCTCGGGACCTTGGGGCTGTTCGGTCAGACAGCCTGGGGAACAATAACATATGGATAGAAAGGTAAATCACTATCACTATATCCATTTACTGTACAGTAGGATCTCACATAACACGAGTTTATGGTCGATAAACGAGGGCGTTTTATGCGATTTCGTTTTATGTGAACACAGCATTTTGGTGGCGCAATATCGTCAATGTTCACTGTAAGCGAAATTTTTCGTACAAAGCGAACGATATTTCGGCGCTCTATATGAAAACTCCTCGGATTTGCCCCACTTTGGCGGCGGACTCGTTTTATGTGATCACATTCGTTCTGATCGAAAATTAAATATTAATATTTTAGGTCGGTCGTTTTAATCGAGACTCGTTTTATGCGGACTCGTTTTATGCGAACACGTTTTATGCAGGACCCTACTGTATATACCTGTTTATGGCCTTTTTAAACTCCTCATTAATTCCATTGTATAGTCCTAATTGTACCCACCTTGTCCACCTCCAACTTGGCTTCACTCAGGTCTCTCTTTAGGAACTCCTGCTCCTTCTCCAACCTGTAACAAAATATATCTTGTTGAAAAATAAGAATTTAGTATCTTTCTTTTGGTTAGGGCTGGTCCTATCCAGAGTGTGGTTTGGCATCCTCTACCCAACCTTAGCTGTTTCTGTTTGTCTCTTTTCCTGTACTACTTTTCCTACTTTGTGGGTG
The DNA here is from genome assembly GCA_032716605.1 of Paralithodes platypus. Taxonomy (NCBI): domain Eukaryota; kingdom Metazoa; phylum Arthropoda; class Malacostraca; order Decapoda; family Lithodidae; genus Paralithodes; species Paralithodes platypus. Next base: position 14,687,176 of record CM064536.1, on the reverse strand, counting down.
GGAGGCTAGGAATCCTCCTCCCCTTGTAAAATTTGCCTACTAGATGGGACAGAGAAAGGGGCGAGGGAATGCGAAAGTGGTCCCAGACCCTAAGAATTGAAAATTTAAATGTTGTTTCTGTTCGGGCTCTGTCTCGAGTCGGGGTATGTGCCTGAGTATTTAAAAAAAAATAAAAAATAAAAAATAAAAAAATAATAAAAAAAAATAAAAAAATAAAAATAAAGACAAGTGTAAACTCAGAAAATGTTGACATAATGAATATAAACACTATATTAGGAGGAGCACTTTATTGACTTAGTGGTCCTCCTCATATGGTGTTTGGATTCAGTAAATAATGATGCGTTTCTTTCTTCTACTCTGGCTACCGTATGTCTATGTCCGCTGTAAATTATTGTTAAATCCTAAAATTAACTTGGAGAATTTGTTTCGAGATGATGATGATGATGCAGTTTTTACCACCATGCACTCCCTTCTCAAGAGCTGGGCTAAGGTGGATGCCCTGATGATCAGGGACTTCAGTGAACAGTTGCCACAGATTGCTAGACCGTGCCATCTACCAACAGCGCTATAGTCTGTTCGCTGTAATTAGGCGAGAAATCATGACCTCTATCCTCTGTAACTCGAAAAGGGCTTGAGCAAATTGGCTGTAAATTTCCACATCTATTCCTTGACTGACTCTTCCCAAATGGTAGCTATATTAGCTTGATTACTCTAGTCGTTTTTTATATACAGAGGTTAGAGGTCATAATTTCTCGCTTACTTACAGCGAATAGACTAAAGCATCTACCAATAACACACTGGCTGGCCCGAGACTCCAACACTAATGAAACTTTAACCCATACAGCACCAGTGGCGCTCTTACAACTTTTTTCGCTTCTCCAGATATTTCTCCACAACACATTTCAGGGCAAAAATCTGATCTAAGAACTACTTAGATCCTAAAAATGTGAACCACTTTACCTCGCCTTTGCCTGGTTGAGTGTGTCGATCTGTTCGGAGCCTTCCCCCCCCCCCCCCCCCCGTCTCCCTCATGCTTAGCCCTACTTACAACATAAATAAGCCCCATTTACCTCGCCTTGGCCTTGCTGAGTGTGTCGACCTGTTCCAGATTTTTAGACGTTCTGCTCATTAGTTTGGCGATTTAAAGACTTTACGCCCCATTTCTTTGTCACTATCAAGACTTTTTGTGTCATTTAGGTGTCGATTTATTCCTGGCGAGCGATAGCAAACCTGTAATTTAAGAAGGCCGAGACATTTTTCTATCAAAAAATGTACAAATTTATCTTAACCTCTGAAGTGCGCATGGGGGTAATTGGAAACGTCCCCCTGTGCTGACGTATTTGAGGTGTTTCCGTCACTAAAATATTCATTGTGCCATTAATAGCATTAATACTTATCCATATGCGCCTATTATGGGTTGATTATAAAGGTATTAACCTGAAACAACAATAAAACGAGTGAAAACAGCGTTTGGATGGTCAAAATCGGAGATATAGCCCGCGAGTTGTATGGGTGAGGCAATCTGCTTTCCCGCCAATTTCCCCCAAGGCCACTGAGACACAGTCGATCGATACTCTCTCTCTCTCTCTTGCACTCGCTTGCTATCAGTGATGACCACACCCTCCAATCGGATTTCTAATGTTAGCACGAAAATATACCTCAGAATAAGGGAATAACAGGGAAAATAGGTGATAACTGAAGGAGAGGAGGAAAGTGGGGAAGGAGGGGAGGTAGAGGACTGAGATTTTGCATGGCCCAGGGGCCAAAAAAAAAAAAAAATATATAATTTTTTTTTTTTTTTTTTTTTCGATGTCAAAAGTTGATTTTTTTTTTCTCTGACTCTTAAGAGTCTCCCCGCAGTGCGCCGGGGGAACTCTTAAGAGTCTCCCCGCAGCTCCCGGGTTAAAGGGGGGTCTAGGGAATGCTTTTTACAGTTTGATGAAGGTCTAGGGAGGGAACTAAAATATGTAATAATAAGATGAAACCAAAAAATGTATATCACATTACCTCGCCTTGGCCTTATTGAGAGAGTCGATCTGTTTTAAGCCTTTTCCCCTTTCTCCCTCATGCTTAGCCCTACTTACCTCGCCTTTGCCTTGTTTAGAGAGTCGATCTGTCCGGACATGTCGGCCATGGTGTCGCTGTGTTTCTTGCGTTGGAGGTTGGTTGGCAATGTTGGCGTGTTGGATGTTGGTCTCCTCCATCTCGCAGCGGAGTCGGGCCAGCTCTCCCTCGCGCTTCTTGTTCAGGTCAACCTTGGGAGGGGGGGGGGGGGGGGGAGACACTTGTTACAGGCAGCTTTTACGCTTGTCTCCTTCATACACATAGGAAAATAAATAAATAAAAACACGTATTTATTACAGTGCAGGCCTTCTGTTCAGTGAAGTTCAGAGTTACCAAATCAAGTCCGCTAGATTGTAAATATATGCCGAAAATAACTAGAATAATGCCACAATCTCTAGAATATCACTTACAATGACTCAAATCTCCAGAATATCACTAGAATTCATGCCGCTAGATGTAAAACAATGTCTGTAAATAGAAAATCTCCTGAATATCACTAGAATTCATGCCACTAGATGTAAACATTTGTCTTTAAATCGAAGTAAACTCTCCTAGATCTAGCGGAAAAGTAGCTAAATTGGCAACACTGACCAAAAATTTAGATCTAGCGGGAAAGTAGTCAAGTGGCACCACTGACCTGGGCAGATGTGGCCTCGGCAGACTCCTCAAGGCGGTCCGTCACCTCGTTCAACTCCCGGGATAAGGTGATCTTGGCCTTCTCCGCGGTGGATCGAACTTGTCGCTCGTGGAGGATCTCGGCTTCCAATTCCTCCTGCCGGATCTCCATCTCCTTAATGGTCTTATTGTGCTTGATGACCAGGTGTTGCTCGTCCTCTACCTTTTGTACATGAATGTATATATATATTAATTTATGTCTATGTCTACTATTTTCTATGTCTAATTTTTTCAATATCCACATCATAAAGATATACAGTATTCCCTCGGGTAGCGCGGATATATCGTACTGGTCCGCGCTACGCAAAACCGCGCTACACAAAGCAAAGAACTTATGGGATTAATTCTATTGGTGCTGAAGACTAGGGGTTACCCGCGTTAGACCAAAACCGCGCTACCCGAGGGAGGTCTGTACTGTATATATATAAAAAAAGAAAATCTATGTGAGTGAGGGAGACAAAAGGCAGAACTGCCTGTGGCAATTGCCTCCCCCAGAGTTGAAAGAGTGACAGGGCCAAAATCAAAGGACATTTGAGCCAAAATGCCTGGACACACTGAGTTTGAATCAATTTAATATAATATCTATATAATGTATATACTGTATAATAAACTGTATAAATGTCATAAAATATACTTTATATTAAGTATATCTCACAAATACACATGAGCTACTAAATGTCTGTATGGATAATAAGTCGTAGGCGTGTGCATAAACCTTTAACCGTCCTGGTGGTGTAATGGTTAAGGTGGCAAAAATATGTGTGTGATAACCCGGGTTCGAATCCCGGTGGATCATATATACTTTAATTAATTTCATTGGGGGTGTGGTGGTGAGATTAATAAAAATAATTTTCTCAACAGGGCTCGAACCACCGACTGTCAGGACGATTGTCCATGCTTTAACCCACTCTACCACGGCGTGATAAAGGATACTTAACCTTTTTTCTAATTATATGGATCCTACGACTTGTGTATGAATTGAAATACATTCGCCGAGTAGGATTTCCCTTCTCCTTAATATAAATAGGAAAAGGTCAAGTACCCTTCATCATGCCGTGGTAGAGTTGGTTAAAGCATGGACAATCGTCCTGACTCTCGGTGGTTCGAGCCCCCCTGAGAGTATAAATTAATATACTCTATATATATAATATAAAAATGTTATATATAATATTATAATGTCTAATATCAATATCAATACCTTCTTGGCAAGGGCGGCGATTTCCTGATCCTTCCGGCGGATGGCATTCTCGAGTTCCTTGCGGTTGCGGGTCAGGTCAACCACGGTCTCCTGGGTCAACTTGAGGTCATTCTCCGTCTTCCGCTTGTACTTCTCGGCATCCACGCGCAGCTTCTTCTCATTCTCCAGCGCGTCCTCAAGTTCGTCCAGGCGCTGTTCTAGCTTACCTTTGATGGTGTGGAGATGGTTACATTTATCCTCCACGCTCTGACTGTCTTCCGCGGACTTCTGGTTAATCTCCTGCAGCTGCTTCTTCTCTTTCTTCACCTGTCCAATGCAAATTTGTTTATTATTACCGGTACATGTATGAGCATTATGTAGTGGTAGCTAAGGTTAGGATACAAAGGAAGTGGGTGAGGAGAGCTGGAGGGAGGCGAGAGGAAGGTGGAGTGGCAAAGAGGGTGGAGAGGTTGCAGGTGGAGGAGATCAGGGAAGAGTTCAAGATATTAGTAGAGAGTAGGTAGGTAGGTTTGACCTGGAGGGTATGGAGGAAGTGGAGGAGATGAGCAAAGTGTTTAAGGAAGTGATCTGTGCAGCATCTGAGGTGGAGGAGGGGATTCACCCAAACTCCTCAGGGGAGCTCAGGGACCCTGATTCATACATCAGGGGAAAGAGGGTCTAGGTTGTGCCATTCAGGGCTGGACTGGTTAGTGTAGGAAGAGGACTTCGCCCACATTATGAAAGGGACTCCAGTGCGCAAGAGGGCCATGGAGGACGAGGAGGAGTTCAGGTACCCCGATTCCTCTGAGTCTAGTTGTTGTTGTTGTTGTTGTTGTTGTTCACCAAGCTGCCTGGCCGAACAGCCCCAAGGCCCCGAGCAAGGCCAAGGCCATAACCGAGCGCCCCCACAGAACCCTCCCCGCCGACCACAATAAAGCCTGGGTGACCGAAGCCACTCCATGGCGGGGAGCTTGAGGAGGGTGCGGAAACGCCCGGGAAACCAAAGCCCCACCCACGGCCCTGTGCCCCTCAGCAATTATGAAGAGAAAGTTGAGGGGCAAGGGAAAAATGTGACGCTTTGGCTTCCAATCTTGGTAGATTGGGAGGTCAATCCACGTTAGAGACGCCGTCACTTGAGATCTAGAAAATATATAAGTAAAAGGAACAGTCAGAGTAAGCTATGGGTATGGCAGAGATCGCTCAGTTCTCACTCTGATAGACCAGCCCATCACCAATCTGAGTCTAGTTATGGAAGTATATCACTGGAAAACAATGTATGCCTATCATTTTCTATATGTCCACTACAAAACTGTATATACTATGTGTTGGAAAGCAAGTTCCGTCCCCAAAAAACAATTCAAATACCTAGTTATAATTGTATAAGAAAAACATAAGGCGGCCCACGACTGTTTATAAGTGAGCGTACACTTAAAATCCATAGTTCGCCGAAACCTGTATACATCAACTGGACTTTTAAGGGGGTGGGGGGGGGTCACCTGTTTTTTTTCTCTCCTTTTCTCTCTGTCTCTGGCTTGTATCCATTCGGCCCCATTCAGACTACTGTTTTATGATATTTATCCCCATCCAGGTGTCGAATGGAGAAATCCGGCTTGGCCGGAGACATTTTTCTATCGAAAAATGTACAAATTTAGCCTGCTGCTAAAAAAATGTTTTAAATATGCTGGCTCGCCAGGCAAAAATCGACACCTGGATGGGGATAAACGTCTTAAAACTGTAGGCTGAATGGGGCCGAATGGATACAAGCCAAAAAGAGAGGGAGAGAGATAGACACACAAAAAACAAGATTGTCCCCCTTATCTTTTGTCTTTGTTTCCTTGCCAGTACTAATCTCTCTCTCTCTCCCTCTCTCTCTCTCTCTCCCTCTCTCTCTCTCTCTCTCTCTCTCTCTCTCCACACCACACTTCACCTGCTCTTAAAGTCGGAGTAAGGCATCCTGTTGGGGAAGCCCTTACGACAGATACGGATGCCCTCAAGCACACCGTTACAGGTCAGCTGATGCATGATGATGAGACCAGCATCAACGACACCTGATGGGAGAGATAAAGGAAATAAAGGAATAAATAAAGAAATAAAGAAAGAAATACATGATAAAGTAGATGTGCAATCTTCGCATTTAAAAAAACACAAGAAACAAACCTGCATACCCAACTCTGCGACCTAGAATTCTGAATGTGGTCTTCATTCTCTTTACCATATATATATATATATATATATTAACAAATTCATATGCAAATAATAATAATTAGTAATATGTTCTGCTTATATGGTGTAGTGTGGTGATGGGCTGGTCTATCAGAGTGAGAACTGAGCGATCTCTGCCATACCCATAGCTTACTCTGACTGTTCCTTTTACTATTATGCTGATGGGCTGGTCTATCAGAGTGAGAACTGAGCGATCTCTGCCATACCCATAGCTTACTCTGACTGTTCCTTTTACTATTATGGTGATGGGCTGGTCTATCAGAGTGAGAACTGAGCGATCTCTGCCATACCCATAGCTTACTCTGACTGTTCCTTTTACTATTATGGTGATGGGCTGGTCTATCAGAGTGAGAACTGAGCGATCTCTGCCATACCCATAGCTTACTCTGACTGTTCCTTTTACTATTATGGTGATGGGCTGGTCTATCAGAGTGAGAACTGAGCGATCTCTGCCATACCCATAGCTTACTCTGACTGTTCCTTTTACTATTATGGTGATGGGCTGGTCTATCAGAGTGAGAACTGAGCGATCTCTGCCATACCCATAGCTTACTCTGACTGTTCCTTTTACTATTATGGTGATGGGCTGGTCTATCAGAGTGAGAACTGAGCGATCTCTGCCATACCCATAGCTTACTCTGACTGTTCCTTTAACTATTATGGTGATGGGCTGGTCTATCAGAGTGAGAACTGAGCGATCTCTGCCATACCCATAGCTTACTCTGACTGTTCCTTTTACTATTATGCTGATGGGCTGGTCTATCAGAGTGAGAACTGAGCGATCTCTGCCATACCCATAGCTTACTCTGACTGTTCCTTTTACTATTATGGTGATGGGCTGGTCTATCAGAGTGAGAACTGAGCGATCTCTGCCATACCCATAGCTTACTCTGACTGTTCCTTTTACTATTATGCTGATGGGCTGGTCTATCAGAGTGAGAAACTGAGCGATCTCTGCCATACCCATAGCTTACTCTGACTGTTCCTTTTACTATTATGCTGATGGGCTGGTCTATCAGAGTGAGAACTGAGCGATCTCTGCCATACCCATAGCTTACTCTGACTGTTCCTTTTACTATTATGGTGATGGGCTGGTCTATCAGAGTGAGAACTGAGCGATCTCTGCCATACCCATAGCTTACTCTGACTGTTCCTTTTACTATTATGGTGATGGGCTGGTCTATCAGAGTGAGAACTGAGCGATCTCTGCCATACCCATAGCTTACTCTGACTGTTCCTTTTACTATTATGGTGATGGGCTGGTCTATCAGAGTGAGAACGGAGCGATCTCTGCCATACCCATAGCTTACTCTGACTGTTCCTTTTACTATTATGCTGATGGGCTGGTCTATCAGAGTGAGAACTGAGCAATCTCTGCCATACCCATAGCTTACTCTGACTGTTCCTTTTACTTATATATTTTCTAGATCTCAAGTGACGGCGTCTCTTCCGTGGATTGACCTCCCAATCTACCAAGATTGGAAGCCAAAGCGTCACATTTTTCCTTTGCCCCTCAACTTTCTCTTCATAATTGCTGAGGGGCACAGGGCCCTGTGTGGGCCTTTGGTTTCCCGGGCGTTTCCGCACCCTCCTCAGCTCCCCGCCATGGAGTGGCTTCGGTCACTCCAGGCTTTATTGTGGTCGGCTGGGAGGGTTCTGTGGGGGCGCTCGGTTATGGCCTTGGCCTTGCTCGGGGCCTTGGGGCTGTTCGGCCAGACAGCTTGGGGAACAACAACAACAACAACAACAACTACTACTACTAAAACTAAAATTATAAGTAAATAATGTCCGTACCTTCCTCTCCTCATCACTGGCCAGCTTCTCCTTAACCTCAACATCCGGGTCAGACAACCTGAAGCGGTACTTGTCAAAGGTGGATACAGCGATGGGGGTCGGGGTGTACCGCACTGTTAACGCCTCGTTCTCATCATGGCTCACTATGTTCACGTCACAGAGGTTATGGCCGGACCTGGACAAAGAGAAAATATCAACATATTATTAACATATTATAGTGTACTGTATATAAAGTTTAAATTGTAAAACTTGCAAAATAAACAAACCAAAACTTGGACGAACACAGTAAAAAGACAAAACAACTAATCAAAATCGCTATGTGAAAACAACGCTTAAGCAAAATAATAATTTATAAATAAAAGAAGAGAACCACATAGGGTGTAATTTACTACAAGAGCAAGGTAATCTGTTTCCCAAGCAAACTAATCGCACACATAACAACGCACTATCGTCACGTTCAAGGAATTTAACCAGACCATCCGGATAGTCAGGACGATATTCCATGTTTTGACCAACTACACCAAGCGCAATAAGGAATAGTTAACCATTTCCTATATATTGTACTGTATTCATATTTTTTCACCAATCCAACTTTACTTCTAAACTCAATTAATGAAATCAACAAATACTGTATATGTGGCACTCCAAGGACACAAACGTAGGATACTCACATCGAAATTCCGCGCATTTATGCATTACGCTATCAAGACAGTTAAAGAATGATGCACAAGTCTACGATTTATTATGCAGTTTCGAATCCTACATATTAATCTGAGCATGTACATACATTCCAACTGTGCTATGGTAGCCTAAGCTATAGACGAATGGAAGGAGTAATTAATGGGGCACTTAACCCTCGGGAAGGTCTCGCTATAAATTGCTCCTGATCCAAAATTAATTAATATTTTTCACTAACCAACTTTACTTCTAAACTTAAACTGTGATTTGAGCACTTTCTGGGATACTTATAAGCCTTTGTGACCATCAGTATTGTTTAGAAACCTTTAGTATAGTTACTTAAACCTCTGCAGTTGTCTTTGAGCGAGCTGTGGGCTGAACACTAATTTTGAATAGGTAATTATGAGATTAAGATAATTTTATTTATGAATACTAAACGGCAACCCCCAGTGCATGAAAGTGTTAAGGAGATGTGTTAAGGAGAAGATGTGTTAAGGAGATGGAGAAATCCTACTGGGAGGAAGTAGGTAGTTAGGTACAGTATTGTAGGATTAAGTTTTTACAACATGCCCGAAAGGGAGGTTCTGGAGCTCCGATCTTACTTTCAACCATCTTGACAATTTTACCAACACACCTAAACTTCGTTTGATGCGAAAATAGCCTCCCGAAAATATACCCACTGCGGGAATCAAACCAGTTAGACCAATAGAGATATCTCACTTGGCCTGGTTGGCTCAAGTATATTTTTGCATCTTGTTCAGTTTAGCCTATTTTTACTGCTTGACACTATATACTAACGTGTCCTGGTTGAGCGTGGTAGTTTGACTGGATACAGTGTGTGCGGTGGTGTAGAACTGGAAGTTATACATCTCTCCGGGTCGCAGGTCACCGATCAACACCGTCTGCTTGCGGTTGATCCCTTCCGTTGCTTGGTCACCGGAGATCTCCTTGGATTTCTGCAATGGATTGATTGATATATTAATAGGAAGACAGAATAATTTAGTCTAGTCAATATAAATAGGCCACACAAATCTTAAAGGGAGATTTTTGTGTTTAATTGTTATAATTTATTGTTTGTTTGTTTCATCCCTAGACCTCTATCAAGCTTAAAAAAAAAACACTCCCAAGACCTAGTTGCTTAGTTGGGGGAATCCCCATGGTGTACTGGCTTGCCTTAACTGGTTGGCTACAACAGTTGCTAAGGCTAGAGCTCTCAGAAATTCTCAGAGATGATGTCCCAGTGACTCCGGTTCGTTGGGGAGGTATGGTAGCGGGTTCCTGCACTGCCTCCTCGCCGTGGTGTGTGACCCGCCCGGCAAGTGACGGATATAAGGAATGTCGCTGGTGATCGTTGTCTCGGAGCCTCGCTGTAGTTGGCACGCTCAGACTTGTGCCTCGCTTGCTTTCGCTCGCTCGGAGTCTTCGCTACCTGGATGATAATGTGATGTAATGCCTGGATTGTGGCAAAGTATCTGTAACGGCATTCGATGCTGAAATCTGCTTGAGCTATCACGCTAAGTGGAGTACAGTCTGACCTGCCAATACGCGAGCTTTTAATACGCGATTCACCTTATACGCGAGGAGGGGGTCGAATCATACCCAAAACTTTCAAAACGCGTGATGTACCTTTAAAACGCGAATCCGGGGCCGATATAAGGGCAATTCCGGGGAGTTCAGCTAATACGCGAGGTCCCCCACCATTCCGCGCCAGTTACGTAGGCACACAGGGCATTGTGGGATACGCCAGTCTAATCCACGCTCGCGCACCAGCTGTCCGACTCGTGTTGGACATTTACTGTTAATTTTAAGGTGAGTTTTATTATTATTGTTATATTTTCTTATGATTTGGATGTTATGTACATATATGTACCTTTTGTGGCAATTGATGGAGATAAATAGGCCTAAAGTAGACAACTTGGAGTCAGTGCCGCCCATATAGATTTATTCCCATATAATACTCTATTGCTAATACGCGAATTTTCATTCCGCGCCCTCGCGTGTCGCCCATATTCTCGCGTATTGGCAGGCCAGACTGTACTTCTCTTGGTGTAGCGGTTAAGGCGCTCGCCTCCCACGTGGCGGGCCCGAGTTAGAATCTCGGCCGGGCCGCGCCCGAAAACATTTGGGGCGAATTTCCGCATCAGACGCAGTTCGGATGTGATTGTTAAAATTGTAAATTGTAATTGTGTGTCATTGTAAAGTCGGCAAAAATTGTACGGTGCCGTTGCGAGGTCACTTCACTCCACTGCTTCCGTTTATGTCGATAAGCGGGTCCGAGATTCTCCGTTGTACAACTCTACTTCTTACATAGCCAAACTAATGTGTGGAGTGTCTTATAATCTCATAAATAATTGGGCTAAACATGAGGGAAATGGGATATATACTCACTTGTTGCCATATATATCTGTGAAGGAGGGTCGCTGTGGATGCCGTTGGAGACTGCAGCCACAGAGATGGAGTAGTTGTGGCCGGGGTAGAGCTCCTCCACTGCTTCCGTCTGGGTCACTATACGGGTCCGAGAGTCCCCGTTGTACGTCTCCACTTCTTGATACACAACCTGAAAATATCGTCACGGGTTAATTTTGTATTTTTCCTTATTTATTTTTTGATAACCCTTTCTGTACCGGCGATATACTTTTCATTATATTCTGGCAACTAATAGACGCTTTTGTACAGCTTAACCCTCCTGGCCCGGGCTGTCTCTCCAAAGGACAGTGTGGGCTACCCGGGCGATCTGGCCGAAAAACGTCTAGGCCTAGGCTACCGTATTTTTGTTTAGTTTAGCTACTAGAAATTTCCCACGCATCTATAAACGTAGTGCGGTTTCCAATCTGTAGACTGGCATTGAGTAGAGCTCTCCAAGTCAACTGGTTCAGTTGTGATGACGATTTCCGTGGAGCGAATTTTGCCGCAATGTTGACAATATCGGAGCTTTTCAGACACTAATTTCGTCTGACGTCACAACAATAACATTGATCCGACGTCTCCTTATTGTTTTCGGAGGTGCGGTGACGCAACGATCGGCTTTGTTTACATTCGTCGGACACACAGTGTTCAGACCAAGCTGAATAGGCTTGAAAGCTTACTGCCTAGTAACAGGACACCCGGGCTCCTGCCCTTATTTCGTGGTGTCCTTTCACACTGACACCCGGGCAGGAAGGGTTAATTAAGAAGGACGTCTACTCATTAAAAGGCTAGAGACTATCTCGATTAATCCTTTTAGTTACCATAGAAAAAAAGTCTGAGAATAGTATTTCACTCTTGGGTTGGAGAGTTGCAGAGAGTAGGGGTGGGACTGTGTTGCAAGGCGGGTACTACGCACCCTACGTAGAGGAGGTGGTATACACTGGGAAAGCTCCGAGGAACACTGATTATTGTAGTAGCGATAGAATAGCGAGAGATGCAACATTGCGGCGAAGAGAGAGAGATTGCAGAGAGTTGGTGAGTGGACGGGAGTTAATGATACGAAAGGCTTTCCTTTCTACTTTATCTAGGAGTGCGGTGTGAGAGGATCCTCCCCACACATGTGAACAATACTCAATACAAGGACGCACTGTGCCCCTGTACAGAGCAAGAAGCTGCGCAGGGGTAAAGAACCCCTTGAGGCAGTTGAGCACACCCAGCTTCTGGGAGGCTGCCTTAGCGAGACTGGTAATATGGTCTTTCCAAGAGAGCATGAAAGCTCTAAAACTTGGAAAATATATGGGGTGATAATGTTCTTAAAGGTCTTAAAATGTAAAATTGTCAAGAATCCTTGTGGTTGACTTTTGTTGATCTACGTTGTCGGGATATCCACATAGGCTAGTGACTAAGTGATCCTTATGGATGATGAGTTGTGGGCTAAAATGTTATTAGGGTGGAGGCACCAAAGGAGACGCAAAAAGTGTGAAAGTTTTCAAGAAAAAAATCAGTGTGTCAAGCTCATTCATTCTTTTAACTTGAAACTCACATGATATATTACCAAATGGTTATTCTTTTAATGGATGTGTCAATGTTTGATATATTTCAAGTATTTTCCGAGATAAGAGGTCCAATATCAAGTGCGTCTCCTTATGACCACCAAACCCTAAGTAGATGCACCCCAGTCCAGTGCAGACGAACGTCTGTTTTTTTGGATTAATATGCGAGTAATTTGATTATTTAGTAGATAATATTTATACCACTTATACTTCTAGCTTAAACTAAAGTAGTTGCATGCTGATAGTGGGCCTACATTGTACATCTATAGAGAAAATAAATTGTGAGACTTTGCCCGAATCCTAAGCCATTTTTGGCAACATTTCCAAATAGCTACGAAAACTACATCAACGTGTAGTGAATACCAACCAACATCCGACTCTATATATATTTTCTTTAAAATATCGCGCCGCAGTGAAGTTACAATGGTCGAGAATTGCACATTTGTTGGTAAAAAGCAACCAACCCCGCCACCCTTCCCCTGCCTAGCTAGTTTGCGAGGGAGGGGGGAGGAAAGGAGGGGGAAAATACGCAATAGCGCTTATATCTCTCATATATATCAATATTATATCACCACAAAGCACATGAATGCATATAAGATGCATAGTAACAAAGAAATATGCAAAATAACCCACAAATTACCGATTCGCGAAGTGGGGGAGGAGAGAGAAATAAAGGAGTGTCGATTTCCCTCTCTCCTTCGACCCCCACTGGTACAACCCTCTACTAAAGGGTTGTGCCACTGGCCCCACCGCACGGCAGCATGAGTCACTCCAGTGAGGGAGTCAGAGGGACGTCCAAACAAGTAGACCTATGTCTCATTGATGTTCAGTCACAGTCAATGAAAAAGTGCAATTTGGCCACATTTAGACCCCTGAGTGTGTGTGTGTGTGTGTTGTGAAGCTGGGTATCGAAAGCTCACACTTAGACCTACGTGACAAAAACAAATTGTACGATTATTTCTGTCATTATATAGTCTTTATTCGATAGTTCATACACTATTTATTTCTATTTTCCATTTCTGTTAGTTTGTAGTTGTAGTTCATGCACTATTAATTCAATATTCTTGCAACTGAAATAAGATATAATATTATAAATAGGGCAGATAACTTTGATAAATAACACTAAACCAATGGAGACGCACACCACCACCCCATCCAGACGCGTCTCTATATGGCCCGCACGTGTGGGTCTCCATTGGGCCTCGAAGTCAAATGAAGGTAGCTCCACCATGAATACAGGAGGAGGTGGGGCGAGATTGGGGTTTACTATGCATGCGGTTTATGCCCTTCTAAACCCAGTTTGAAAAAATGCGTCTCCATTGGTTTTGGACCATATCATGAACCAATGGGGACGCACCCACTTTCACGAGCACTAGTTCATGCAAGAGTCATGAAACCATGCAGGAGTATAGTTCAAGACATGCTCTTTCCATTTGAAACAAAAGAAAAACGATCCGAGTTAGAGAAGTAGGATAAAAATGAGCTGTGAAAAAATCGCTTTCTTAGGTTTGGGCTAAGAGATACCCCGAAAATCTCATTTTTATTTTTGTTTATTTTTTCTCAAGATAAATGTGTGTCCTATTAGGCTGGTAGTCTTTGAGAACATCACTAATAGCATAAAGTATTTTTTGATGTATTTGTTTTCTTTTCAGGTAGCCTACTTTAGTTTTTTGCATGGCAGTTTTTTTGCATGAAGTGCGTCTCTACTGGACTATTAGTCTCCTTTGGTATCTCTACCCTACTTAAGTTTACTGTAGGCTAGTTGTTGTTGTTGTTGTTGTTCCCCAAGCTGCCTGGCCGAACAGCCCCAAGGTCCCGAGTAATTCCAAGGCCATAACCGAGTGCCCCCACAGAACCCTCCCCGCCGACCACAATAAAGCCTGGGTGACCGAAGCCACTCCATGGCGGGGAGCTAAGGAGGGTGCGGAAACGCCCGGGAAACCAAAGCCCCACCCAGGGCAACAACAACAACAACAACAACAACAACAACTGTAGGCTAGTTCACTGTGTTCATATAATTTATGTTACATCTGTTATTCTTCGGTCTAATTGTGTTTATTTGGGTAAGATCCTGTGTAGCGGGAGGAACTGTTTTTTCGATGCCTATTTACTAAGACACGTTGAACAATTTCTTTAACCTAACCTAAAAAACCAAAACCTAACCTAACCTAACCAAAACCTAACCTAACCTAACCTAACCTAACCTAACCTAACCTAACCTAACCTAACCTAGTATATTAGTGGACTATTTATGAATGTCAAAATATATTGTAACATTACCAAATTATTGAGATATAGCCTATGTACAGGTCCTCCCGCTACACAGGATTATACCCATGAAGGCGATGTACGCATATAAATCACAAAATAAGCAAACTGGCCTGTGGCTAGTCTTGGGAATATCCACGTGTCCCGTTGTCGGGGACGCCGTGCAACAAAAAAACGTTACGGTAAACCTAGGCTGTGGCAGTATCACATGCATAAGGGGTAAGTGTAAAGCCGCTGTCACACGAGCGATATTTCCATCAATTTTCCATGAGCAAGTTTAGTATACCGTAACTAAATGAGTTGGTCACCAATTATTTTGCAATATTTGAAAACAAATATGGATTTTATATGCTCTAAACATAATATGAAAATGTGTTTTAAGCCTCGGCAAAACCTAATAAAAATATATGGTACTAAAATGGAATTTTGTCGTAACATGGTTGTCAATACGTTCCTATAGATGGCACCGATTCGTACACACGCCATTTTCACCTGTCTCCCGAGGTCTGTCCACCAGCTTTTTAGTCCACTCCACCTGCCCATCTCTGTCAATAGGTTGGGTTGTTTGGTTAGGTTAATATACTAGGTCTCAGAAACAAGATTCGTAGTTGCGGTAGTATTTACGGTATCGGGACACTTCGAGCGAATTCATATTCGAGCGGAGGCGCATTTAGGTTAAGTTAAGTTAAGTTAAGTTAAGTTAAGTTAATTAGGTTAGATTGTGCATCCGCTCGATCAGGAATTCGCTCGAAGTGACTCGCATTCGTATTTACAGATACGGCCAAATACCAGTAGGCTACTAAATGGGCGCCGGCCCAACCGCCATGTTGTATCCCACGTAGGCCTACTAGGTACTACGGACACATTGTAGGCGTTAGGTGTGGATTAGGCTTGTATCCAATGTACTAGGTCTATGTTACTGGATATTTATGATTTAAATAAGTGCTACGTTTTCGATAAATCTGGTTATATGGCTTTGCAATTAGGGAAATCATGAGCCGATTTCCGACATTTAGTTAGTCTTTTTCGATTCTCAAAATACGATCCAAGTTTTGCCAAATATTGGCTCGGGTTTTCCAAAATTATGCTTTTTGGGGTTTGCAATTTAGGGAAACATGAGCCAAAATTCTAAATTAGGTTACTGTAATTTGTTTACTCTTAAAATTCGCAAAATCCGAGCCAAGTTTTGCCAAAACTTGGCTCGGGTTTTCCAAAATTCGGGTTTTATGGCTTTGCAATTTCGGGAAACCTGAGCCAAATTTCTAAATGAGGTTACTGTCATTTTGTTGTCTACAAACTCTCAAAATCCGAGCCAGCTTTGGCCAAAACTTGGCTCGGGTTTTCAAAATATTGGGTTTTAGGCCTTAGAAATACCTTAAAACCCGAGCCAAGTTTTGCTAAAATACGTTTTAATCGCCGTTTTACGCATTTAACCCCTCATTTTCCCTGTACTTCATAGCCCTCCCCACTATCGGGCGGCGTGTCTTAAGATCGTTGTATAATGGGGAAAACGGTTTCACTGAGGGTTGTAATGATTTCCAAACACTAGGCTATATATTGATGAAAACTAACAGGGAAAAATAAAAAAAAATCCATGGGAAAATTGGTGACCATCTTATTTCGTTTTTCCGCAAGTCTTTTCTCGTTATATTTCGGGACTTTTGGTTTTATGTTATTTTAATACCACAAATTTTGTTGATAGCCTATATTTGAAGATAAATATTGAATCTATATGCTCTAAAGATCATAAGAAAATTTGTTTTAACCCTCGGCAAAACCTAATAAAAAAGTATGGTACTAAAATTTCTTTTTCGTAACAAGGTTGTCAATACGGTACTTTCAGTCATCGATAGCTCTAAAGATCATATGAAAATGTGTTAAACCCTCGGAAAAACCTAATATAAAAGTATGCTACTAAAATTTAATTTTCGTAACAAGGTTGTCAATACGGTACTTTCCCGTTATCAATGTACAATCAAGCTGAAGATTGCAGAGTAAACACCATAGCCTAGACTTCATCGACTTTTCCCATTTTTTTATTTGTTTTATTAAGTACTCGACCAGCGGGGGTGTGGGGGCAGCAGCCCCCACTCATAATACTAGGTTAGGTTAGGTAAGGTTGTTAGGTTAGGCTAATGTCTTTTCAAATCACTATCGAGGGGCTGTCTCAACATCGATCAATAGGCCTAATAGGGAAAATAGGTTTTCCCGAGATTTCTAATTAATTCTATCTATCTATCTATCTATCTATTGCCAGACGCCTTACTCCCCTTAATGAGGGTGGCCATACACAGAATGCCCCCAAGAGGACTTATTCCCTGTAAGAGGGACAACCCGAGCCAGTTTAATGAAGGACTTACAGGATTGACCACTCAATTTAGGATCCGTCCGGCTCCGAGGCCCTCTGTGTATCTTGTTAGCACTATTTTTCTACAGTGGTGTCCATCCACTAACCTGCCTTACCCTTCGGTAAGCAGTACGGATTTGTATCAGGTTATCATCCCCTAGACAGGTTGCCGACCAAGGCTGACGAGTCCCATCCACCCGGATTTTTATAAGGTTGTCTCCCCTAGATAGGTTGCCGACCAAGGCTAACGAGTCCCATCCACCCTGTCTAATTAATTACAAACACTAATTATATTGATGCAAATGACCAATTTTGTTTAGGCCTATAAAAAACACTCGGAAAATTTGTGGTATTAAAATAAAAAAATTCCGGACTTTTTCGCACTGATATCGATAACTAGACTGAAGGTATGATAAATCTACAGTTATACTACCCCTATTGTGTCGCTATTCTGTTGGTACTAATGGGTTAATATTATTAGTAGTAGACAGTATGGTTTGATGATGCGCGGAAATGTATATTTGACTTGAAATAGATACATTGACAAACCTTCGCAAACCCATAAACAGGAACGGAGGGTTTAGACCGTCGCGCACCCATAAACAGGGAACGTGAGGGGGAGACCGTCGCGGAAACAGGTTACTTTTCGGTTAGGTTAGGCTAATGTTAAAAATACTAAAATGCGATGGTCCTCGGTATTAAACAACACTGTATATAAAAAAATAAATAAAAACAACAAATTACCTGAAAAACTCGTATCTGGTTGGTGATAATTTTTTATCAAAATAAGTTTTTTTCCAGTTTCCGCGTCTGCTGAACCATCCAAAAACACGCTAAAAGGCGTGTTTTGAAGGGGGGAGGTGGTGGGGGGTAGTGGGGCACGGGTAGTATAACTGTAGATTTACCGTCTCCTTGAATGCTACCGTGCAAAAAACACTGCCGGGGATAAAAGAAAATATAGAAAACAAAGAAAGCTTGCCTGTCCATAAAGTTGAGGCGGCAATGCGGACATCAGCTGATCGTCAACCAGCGCCGCTAAAACAATAGCGGCAGGTACCGGCACTGTCGGATCTACGACCCGCCAACTTTGAAATTACTCCAGCTCAAATAATGCCTCTGTTCTGATCGCCTGACAGTAAAATAGGTCTATGACACGGTAAAAAGGTTCCGTTCCTCGTGACCTCATGTCATCATAGGGGCCCACTGGGAAATTACTCTGGGGGCCCACCGGGAATTTTCCCGGTTTCCCGGTGAAACAGACAATCTATCAAATGTGGAGAGTACGAGAGAAAAAATTGAAAGAACTGAAATAAGAAGACTGAAGAGAGAAGAAACAAGAATGAAGGAAGACGAGAGAAGAAACAAGACTGAAGAGAGAAGAAAGAAGATTTCAGAAAAAGGGATGAAAAATGAGATATATTTATTTTTAGACAAATGAGCACGTCACAAAGTCACAAAAAGAAAAATAACAAAACCTCTTAGGGAAGTGCCGATGTTAAGGCTAAACTTCCCGAATTCCAACTGAACTGAACTGAACAGGGTAAAACAGCTCATATGCCTTATATATAACCAAAATCAGTTAAATCACGATTGTATTTTGATTCGTTAGCGAGCATAACATACCACTACTTACAATAATACTAATGCAGAAAATAACTATAAATAACAATAATTTGGTGGGATAAAGTATGGAAGCTACTTATGGAAGGCAATGGCTCCCGGAGCGCTAACCACGATTCTATTTCGGTTGATTTTGACTTAATGTTATTGCATTTACTAACTTAACCTAACCAACCTAACCGAATACAATAACATTATATAACATATTATGGTGGTTGAAAGTAAGATCGGAGCTCCATGTAAAAACCAAATCCTACAGTAGGGGAAGTAACAGAAGGCGAGGAAGTGAATATAAGCACGAGAGAATGGGGGTAATAGAGTCGGGGCTTAACCCAACAACTAACCTTATATCTGTCCTGTTGTGACCCTTGGCTGGGCTCCCACACCAACCTCACCTCCCGACCATTGTCTTCCTCGTCAGCAACAAGATCAACCACACCAAGAGGACCTGTGATGGACAATGATAATAATAATCATAATAATAATTATAATAACAATAATAATAACAATAATTCTTTGATAGGAGGTTGTGGTCACTATCTTAGGTTGCATTAATAGCTGCTTGTAGAGTTATACTAGGTATCACTTATTACCACTTACTAACCCTCGGGTGAGGGCTGGTCCTATCCTGAGTCAGGTTTGGTATCCTCTTCCCTACTGTACCTTAGCAATTTCTGTTTGTCTCTTTCCTTGTACTACTTTTCCTTCTAGGGTGGCACTACAAGGGGAGCTGTGGATGGTGGGGGCATTGTCCCGGGGGTGCAAGCCCGAGGGCTGATGATCCCCTCCCCCGCTGCCCTCTCAGAGACAGATCTCATCTCACCCTGAGCATCCGGAGCGGCTTCGGTCAACCAGACTCGGGACTACTCGGCTAGACAGTCCGGGAAGCTACAACAACTTACTAACCCACGGTATAGTTGTTGTTATTGTTGTTGTTGTTCCCCAAGCTGCCTGGCCGAACAACCCCAAGGCCCCGAGCAATTCCAAGGCCATAACCGAGCGCCCCCACGGTATAGTAATACAGTACACCGTGTACTAACCCTTGAAAATAATGATGCGTTTTGACATTTTATTCTCGCTAACATTAGATGATTCACTATAACTCAGGAAGAATCTCCTGAAGTTAAGGGGAGATTTCCACTTAAGGGATTTTTTTCTTTACCCCCTTCTCCCTCATGTTTAGCCCCATTGCTTTTGAGATTTTAAGAAGTTCACCCCATTAGTTTGTCGATTTTAAGAACTTTCACCCAATTTATGTCCCTTTTAAGACCTTTCGTCCCATTTAGGTGTAAATTTTTTCCTGGCGAGCGATAGCGAGCCTGCAATTTAAGAGGAAACGGCCTTCGGCCGGGACATTTTTCTACCGAAAAATGTACAAATTTATCTTGAAAGGGGGTCAAGGGGGTGTAATTTCAAGCTTGATGGAAGTCTAGGAAACACACTAAAAACCTCCCCTTAACCCTCTCCGACATATGACGCGATTTTGAGCTTATTGGGGATACTTTAAAACCTTTGTTACCATCAGGGGTATTTAGAAACCTTTAGTTTAGTTACTTCAACCTCTGCAGTTGTCTTTGAGTTAGCTGTGTTGAGCCTATTGGGGATACTTTAAAACCTTTGTTACCATCAGGGGTATTTAGAAACCTTTAGTTTAGTTACTTCAACTTCTGCAGTTGTCTTTGAGTTAGCTGTGGGCAGAACACTAATTTTGGAGAGGTAATTATAAGAGTGAGAGAACTCTATTTCTTAATGCTAATCTGGCAACCTCTGCGTCATATGTGCGTGAAAGGGTTAAGAGGGTATAGACTGGTTCAATCAACCCTCTGACGTCCATTTACCTTTCCTACTCTGAATAAAATGGTCTAATGATAGCCAGAATAAAGTGTCAGAATGCGTCATAATCCCCAAGGGGCTAATAAGAATAATATAGTTTAGTTTGTCCCCTACGCCAACAAAAAACGCCTTCCCAGACTGTTTTCTAACTTACTATCTACCGTCCTTACTACTACCGTCCTGGTGGTGTAATGGTTAAGGTGGCAAAAATATGTGTGTGATAACCCGGGTTCGAATCCCGGTGGATCATATATACTTTAATTAATTTCATTGGGGGTGTGGTGGTGAGATTAATAAAATAATATTACTAATTAATGCTCACTCAAACCTCCTTCAAGCTAAATTTATGCATTTTTCGTTATCTAGATGGCCTTTAGTTTGTCCCCTACGCCAACAAAAACTCCTTCCCAGACTTTTTTCGAACTTACTAATGCTCACTCAAACCTCCTTCAAGCTAAATTTATGCATTTTTCGTTATCTAGATGGCCTTTAGTTTGTCCCCTACGCCAACAAAAACTCCTTCCCAGACTTTTTTCGAACTTACTAATGCTCACTCAAACCTCCTTCAAGCTAAATTTATGCATTTTTCGTTATCTAGATGGCCTTTAGTTTGTCCCCTACGCCAACAAAAACTCCTTCCCAGACTTTTTTCGAACTTACTAATGCTCACTCAAACCTCCTTCAAGCTAAATTTATGCATTTTTCGTTATCTAGATGGCCTTTAGTTTGTCCCCTACGCCAACAAAAACGCCTTCCCAGACTTTTTTCTAAATTACCGTACTAATTAATGCTCACTCAAACCTCCTTCAAGCTAAATTTATGCATTTTTCGTTATCTAGATGGCCTTTAGTTTGTCCCCTACGCCAACAAAAACGCCTTCCCAGACTTTTTTCGAACTTACTAATTAATGCCCACTCAAACCTCCTTCAAGCTAAATTTATGCATTTTTCGTTATCTAGATGGCCTGCCCAAAGGCTGATTTCTTCTAAGTAAGTTGCTATCGCCCGCCCTGAAAACAAAATCGACACTTCCAAGGGGTGAAGCTTCTTATCATTGCCAAACTAATGGGGTGAAGAGTCTCACTATCGCTAAACTAATGGAGTAAAACGTCTTAAACTTTCCAATCTAACAGGGGAGGTAAAGAAAGGCCTCCCTCGGACCAAATAGGGTGGAACTCTGCTGTAATGTGACGTTAATTGGTTTATAGACCCACGTAGGTAAGCTATAGGGGAGAGAGAGTGTGAGTGAGTGAGTGAGTGAGTGAGAGAGAGTGAGAGAGAGTGAGGGAGGGAGGGAGAGAGGGAGGGAGAGAGAGAGAGAGGGAGGGAGAGAGAGAGAGAGAGTGAGTGAGTGAATGAGAGAGAGAGCGAGTGAGTGAGTGAATGAGAGAGAGAGAGAGAGGGAAGGAGGGAGAGAGAGAGAGAGAGAGTTACATAGATGCACAGACCTTGCGGTCCCTACTAGGTAGTCCGGACTTAATGCTAAAATAGAATTTTCTACAAAGTGGAAGGCAAGGACAGCAAAGAAGAAGGCTCTCGCCCCACCCACCTCTCCCTCCGACCGTTGGTCGACATGAAATTAAGTTGGGAAAAGAAGTCACCCAGCAGAATGAGAAAAAAATAAAAGAGAGAGAAAGCGAGAGCGAGCGAGAGAGAGAGATCAGGGGCTTCTATAAACTGTGTAGCGTAACTGAATGGTACTGAGAATGGGGGTTGGTCATTGGTAGCCTCAATAATTGAGTCTTGAGAATCTGATAGAGCAGTGGTTCTTAACCTTTTAATTAAGCCCCCCCACCCCCACCCCCCACCCTTGGTCAGGACTGTATTCATGATGCCCCCCCCCCCCCCCAGTGCCTAGAAAACTATTTATTAAATTTTATCCATTCCATATTGATGCTTAAGGGGAGATCTCCACTCGAGGGATTTTTTTCTTGACCCATTTCTCCCTCATGTTTAACCCCATTGCTTTTGATATTATAACACGTTTGCCCCATTAGTTTAGCGATTTTAAGAACTTTCACCCCATATTAAGACCTTTCGTGCCAATCAGGTGTCAATTTTATCCTGGCGAGCGAAAGCGAGCCTGTAATTTAAGAGGAACCGGCCTTCGGCCGAGACATTTTTCTACCGAAAAATGTACAAATTTACCCCACGGGCCGTATGTATGCATATGAATGGCCCAGCCTTATTTTGAACTTTGATTACCCCACGGGCGGCCCCCCCACTAGCATTGTCAAACGCCCCCCAGCTTAACCCGGGAGCTGCGGGGAGACTCTTAAGAGTTCCCCCGGCGCACTGCGGGGAGACTCTTAAGAGTCAGAGAAAATAAAAATCAACTTTTGACATCGAAAAAAAAAAAAAACATTATTTTTTTTTTTTTTTTTTTTTTTTTTTTTGGCCCCTGGGCCATGCAAAATCTCAGTCCTCTACCTCCCCTCCTTCCCCACTTTCCTCCTCTCCTTCAGTTATCACCTATTTTCCCTGTTATTCCCTTATTCTGAGGTATATTTTCGTGCTAACATTAGAAATCCGATTGGAGGGTGTGGTCATCACTGATAGCAAGCGAGTGCAAGAGAGAGAGAGAGAGTATCGATCGACTGTGTCTCAGTGGCCTTGGGGGAAATTGGCGGGAAAGCAGATTGGCTCACCCATACATTATACAACTCGCGGGCTATATCTCCGATTTTGACCATCCAAACGCTGTTTTCACTCGTTTTATTGTTGTTTCAGGTTAATACCTTTATAATCAACCCATAATAGGCGCATATGGATAAGTATTAATGCTATTAATGGCACAATGAATATTTTAGTGGCGGAAACACCTCAAATACGTCAGCACAGGGGGACGTTTCCAATTACCCCCATGCGCACTTCAGAGGTTAAGGGGAGGTATTTAGGTTGTTCCCTAGACCTCCATCAAGCTAAAAATTACACCCCCTTGAGTCCCTTTCAAGATAAATTTGTACATTTTTCGGTAGAAAAATGTCCCGTTCCTCTTAAATTACAGGCTCGCTATCGCTCGCCAGGATAAAATCGACACCTGAATTGCACGAAAGGTCTTCATATGGGGTGAAAGTTGTTAAAATCGCTAAACTAATGGGGCAAACGTTTTATAATATCTAAAGCAATGGGGCTAAACATGAGGGAGAAAGGGGTCAAGACAAAAATCCCTCAAGTGGACATCTGCCCTTAATACCCTCGATTGTAGGCCTACTTGTGATAAATATTTGAGCAAGTACCACGAATCCGACAAGTGACACATTTTTCCAAGGGACGTCCTTTACATCATATTCTGACAACTATTGGACGATTTTATTCAGCTTAGGAAGTACCTCTAGCAATAATAAGGCTTCAAACTATCTCCATCAACCCTTTTAACTACCACAGATCCTTCCTAAGCTGCATAATATCATCTAAATATAGCTAGAATAAAATATAACACACGTCGCTGGTACTCAAAGGGTTAGATATTTGAGTAGCGAAACAGTGAACGAAACTGGCAGTTGTTATAAATACCGGTGGTTCGAACATGTGATCAGGCTGAGAGTAAATTGCCATGTTACTCAGCTATAAGGTATATTTTGTATCGAAATATGCCGTTAATTATGAAAACTTGGCATTAATACGACACACAGCCATTGTAGTTTCATATATTTCCATTAAGTATCGAGAAATCAGCTAAGAAGAGATTCAATTTATGATCAGCTGGAAAAAAATAGAGTTCGGGTTTGGTGGTGGAAATTGTTTCATTTGTTATCGTTTATTTTCTTTTGAGCATGGAGTAGGGCCTATATATATGAGGATCGGTCAGAGTTTTACCTAGTACGAGTGTTGACGTTGTTGGAGAAACTACTACACGCTTGGGAGGAGACATTTTACTGGTGAGATACTTGTAAATCAGGGTAGTTTACCTTGGAGTTATTTTGGTCAAATTCTAGTTTCGGTTTCACAGCGAATTTAGCGTTTTGAGTTTTTGTTTTTCTCAGTTTTCTCTAATATAGAGTGTTGTTTTATACTAGGGTCCAGGACTGGCGGAAATGAGTATTCACCTATTATCCAACAATCTAAAAACCACGACCCCCACTAGGCCTAGTGGGGAGGGCTATGAAGATCAGGGAAATTGCGGGATAAAAGACTAAAATAAAGGGTAACATTAGTCTAACCTAACCTAACCTATCCTAGTATTATAGATGGGGGCTGCCACCCCCACTGGTTTGGTATTAAAATATATATAGAGTTCACTGTTCAATACGTTGCGTTCTGTGAGTGAGGTTCTGAATCTGGAGGGTGAGACTGTGAAGCCCTTGAACGAAGCTATCGGCAGCTTCAGAGATGGAGCTGCTTCGAGCCATGATAGGATACTTGACATGTCTCACTCCCCAGACTGGAAAGAGATCTCACGGGTTCACTGTGTTAAATTTAAAGGGTAACATTAGCCTAACCTAACAACCTTACCTAACCTAACCTATCCTAGTATTATAGGTGGGGGCTGCCGCCCCCACACCCCCGCTGGTTTGGTATTAAAATATATATGGAGTTCACTGTTCAACAGGTTGCATTCTGTGAGTGAGGTTCTGAATCTGGAGGGTGAGACTGTGAAGCCCTTGAACGAAGCTATCGGCAGCTTCAGAGATGGAGCTGCTTCGAGCCATGATAGGATGCTTGACATGTCTCACTCCCCAGACTGGAAAGAGACTCACGGGTTCACTGTGTTAAATTTAAAGGGTAACATTAGCCTAACCTAACCAACCACCTTACCTAACCTATCCTAGTATTATAGGTGGGGGCTGCTGCCCCCACACCCCCGCTGGTTTGGTATTAAAATATATATGGAGTTCACTGTTCAACAGGTTGCGTTCTGTGAGTGAGGTTCTGAATCTGGAGGGTGAGACTGTGAAGCCCTTGAACGAAGCTATCGGCAGCTTCAGAGATGGAGCTGCTTCGAGCCATGATAGGATACTTGACATGTCTCACTCCCCAGACTGGAAAGAGATCTCACGGGTTCACTGTTAAATTTAAAGGGTAACATTAGCCTAACCTAACTACCTTACCTAACCTAACCTATCCTAGTATTATAGGTGGGGGCTGCCGCCCCCACACCCCCGCTGGTTTGGTATTAAAATATATATAGAGTTCACTGTTCAACAGGTTTGCATTCTGTGAGAGAGGTTCTGAATCTGGAGGGTGAGACTGTGAAGCCCTTGAACGAAGCTATCGCCAGCTTCAGAGATGGAGCTGTTTCGAGCCATGATAGGATGCTTGACATGTCTCACTCCCCAGACTGGAAAGAGACTCACGGGTTCACTGTTAAATTTAAAGGGTAACATTAGCCTAACCTAACCAACCACCTTACCTAACCTATCCTAGTATTATAGGTGGGGGCTGCCGCCCCCACACCCCCGCTGGTTTGGTATTAAAATATATATGGAGTTCACTGTTCAACAGGTTGCGTTCTGTGAGTGAGGTTCTGAATCTGGAGGGTGAGACTGTGAAGCCCTTGAACGAAGCTATCGGCAGCTTCAGAGATGGAGCTGCTTCGAGCCATGATAGGATACTTGACATGTCTCACTCCCCAGACTGGAAAGAGATCTCACGGGTTCACTGTGTTAAATTTAAAGGGTAACATTAGCCTAACCAACCACCTTACCTAACCTATCCTAGTATTATAGGTGGGGGCTGCTGCCCCCACACCCCCGCTGGTTTGGTATTAAAATATATATGGAGTTCACTGTTCAACAGGTTGCGTTCTGTGAGTGAGGTTCTGAATCTGGAGGGTGAGACTGTGAAGCCCTTGAACGAAGCTATCGGCAGCTTCAGAGATGGAGCTGCTTCGAGCCATGATAGGATACTTGACATGTCTCACTCCCCAGACTGGAAAGAGATCTCACGGGTTCACTGTGTTAAATTTAAAGGGTAACATTAGCCTAACCTAACAACCTTACCTAACCTAACCTATCCTAGTATTATAGGTGGGGGCTGCCGCCCCCACACCCCCGCTGGTTTGGTATTAAAATATATATGGAGTTCACTGTTCAACAGGTTGCATTCTGTGAGTGAGGTTCTGAATCTGGAGGGTGAGACTGTGAAGCCCTTGAACGAAGCTATCGGCAGCTTCAGAGATGGAGCTGCTTCGAGCCATGATAGGATGCTTGACATGTCTCACTCCCCAGACTGGAAAGAGACTCACGGGTTCACTGTGTTAAATTTAAAGGGTAACATTAGCCTAACCTAACTACCTTACCTAACCTATCCTATCCTAGTATAATAGGTGGGGGCTGCCACCCCCACACCCCCGCTGGTTTGGTATTAAAATATATATGGAGTTCACTGTTCAACAGGTTGCATTCTGTGAGAGAGGTTCTGAATCTGGAGGGTGAGACTGTGAAGCCCTTGAACGAAGCTATCGGCAGCTTCAGAGATGGAGCTGCTTCGAGCCATGATAGGATACTTGACATGTCTCACTCCCCAGACTGGAAAGAGATCTCACGGGTTCACTGTTAAATTTAAAGGGTAACATTAGCCTAACCTAACAACCTTACCTAACCTAACCTATCCTAGTATTATAGGTGGGGACTGCCGCCCCCACACCCCCGCTGGTTTGGTATTAAAATATATATGGAGTTCACTGTTCAACAGGTTGCATTCTGTGAGAGAGGTTCTGAATCTGGAGGGTGAGACTGTGAAGCCCTTGAACGAAGCTATCGGCAGCTTCAGAGATGGAGCTGCTTCGAGCCATGATAGGATGCTTGACATGTCTCACTCCCCAGACTGGAAAGAGATCTCATGGGTTCACTGTTAAATTTAAAGGGTAAAATTAGCCTAACCTAACAACCTTACCTAACCTATCCTAGTATTATAGGTGGGGGCTGCCGCCCCCACACCCCCGCTGGTTTGGTATTAAAGTTATAAAAGATTGACGGTCGCCGAAAAAAATAATTGAAGTCTACGGTATTTACTTCACAATCTTCAGCTTTGGCTGTGGATAACCGGAGGTAAATATTAACTTTTTCACAGTAATTATAATTCCATTTGCGCCGCTACTGACCGATATAGGAATGAAGTATGGTATATGACAAATTTATAGAAGCCATATAAATTGATGAGTGTGCTGTGAAACCGGATCTAGAATAATACCCAGCAGTCAAGTGAGTTCACTGCTCAATAGATGACTTTCTGAGAGAGAGTTGTCTGAATCTGGAACGAGACTTCACGGGCTCAGTGTTGAGCACACTAGGTCTGGAGTCCAGTAGTCTTAGTGGGGGCACACAATTTGGAGTGTATACCGGTAACTGTAAAATTTGGCTTAGCATGATCAGATATTGGGGTTGGATTATTTATTACAGAAACTGAGGTTCGGTAATTTTGTTGATAAATGTTTCGCAATGTTCCCGTTATAATATCCTCAAGTAACTTATTAAGAACTGGTCAGGGGACTGGTTATAACTTGTAGGATGTTTAATTGACGTGCGGAAATCCGTATTTACTGAGAAATAAGTCTTTAAATGCGCTATGGGTCACCCAGGGTCCCTGCCCTGTTTCCCAGGTAAACTATGACCAGTTCAGGCAAAAATCCACCAGGGGGCAGCAGGTAGGCTATGCTGAAATCTGTCCATAAAAAAACTTATATTATTTAGTTATTTAGGTTAGGTTAGGTTAGGTTAAGTTAGGTTAAGTTAAGTTAGGTTAAGTTAGGTTAAGTTAGGTTAGGTTAAGTTAAGTTAGGTTCTTTATTATCTATCTATAGAATAAGAGTCTGGTGAAACATAGCGCATCTGTTTTTTTATGGACGGATTTCAGCATAGCCTACCGGCTGCCCACTGGTGGATTTTTGCCTGAACTAGTCATTGTTTACCTGGGAAACAGAGGGCAGGGACCCTGGGTGACCCATAGCGCATTTTAAGACTGTTATTTCTCAGTAAATACTGATTTCCGCACTTCAATTAAACATCCAAGTTATAACCAGTCCCCTGACCTCTTAATACTTGAGGATATTATAACGGGAACATTGCGAAACATTTACCGATTTTCTTTAACCTCGTCATAGTGAATTATAAATGTAAATGCGAGTAGTTGCTTTGATCATTGTGGGAGGTCGGTTTTGCTGAATAATAAAGGTCACTGGGCAGTTTGTACCGGAATGTGGTGGTTTACAAGTATACATTTTTGCAGCGCAGAGTGTAGAGACAGGCTGGGACATCTGGCAGGAGTGACTGTTGGATCCTGCCTGTACCCTGACAGTCGGGGCATACTCTCCAAGGGTTAAGTCAGTGACTGTTGGATCCTGCCTGTACCCTGACAGTCGGGGCATACTCTCCAAGGGTTACGTCAGTGACTGTTGGATCGTTCCTGTACCCCGACAGTCGGGGCATACTCTCCAAGGGTCAAGTCAGTGCTGTGGGTCACTGTATCTGCTCAGCTGTCTACCTTGCTCTACCAAGTTCGCCTGCTTTGGACATTCCTGCAATCTCTGGAGTACATCCTTCCGGGCCACAACAGATAGCCCTTATGGAGTGTCCCTTCTCTTTTAACCCTCTCAGACATATGACGCGATTTTGAGCTGATTAGGGATACTTTAAAGCCTCCGGTGTATTTAGAGACCTTTAGTTTAGTTACTTCAACCTCTGCAGTTGTCTTTGAGTTAGCGGTGTTGAGCCTATTGGGGATACTTTAAAGCCTTTGTTACCATCAGGGGTATTTAGAAACCTTTAGTTTAGTTACTTCAACCTCTGCAGTTGTCTTTGAGTTAGCGGGGTTGAGCCTATTGGGGATACTTTAAAGCCTTTGTTACCATCAGGGGTATTTACAAACCTTTAGTTTAGTTACTTCAACCTCTGCAGTTGTCTTTGAGTTAGCGGTGTTGAGCCTATTGGGGATACTTTAAAGCCTTTGTTACCATCAGGGGTATTTACAAACCTTTAGTTTAGTTACTTCAACCTCTGCAGTTGTCTTTGAGTTAGCTGTGGGCAGAAAACTAATTTTGGAGAGTTAATTATCAGAGTGAGAGCACTCTATTTCTTATTGCTAATCTGGCAACTTCTGCGTCATATGAGTGTGAAGGGGTTAAAGAGATGTAAAGTGTTGTGGAGCATAATAATTGCTATGTTGCAAAAGAAAATAAAGTTGTTTGAAGATGAACTATATATTTAATAAGTTTCCTATTTCTTATAATATAATTATCCAAAAATCTAAATTACGTGGGAATGTGATTTACTTTAAGGGGATGTTTTTAGTTTGTTTCCTACTCCTCCAGCAATGTTAAAATGTCACCCCCTTGACCCCCTTTCAAGATAAATTTGTACATTTTTCAGTAGAAAAATTTCCCGGCCAAAGGCTGGTTACTCTTAAACTACAGGCTCGCTATCGCTCGCCAGGATAAAATACACCTAAATGGTACGAAAGATCTTAAAATTGACAGAATGGGGCGTAACTTCTTAAAATCGCCAAAATAATGGGGCGAACATCTTACAATCTCGAAAGCAAGGGGGCTAGACATGAGGGAGAAAGGAGTCTAGAAAAAAGTCACTCAAGTGGAAATCTCCCCTTAATATGAAATTAACGTCCACATGATAAAAAACCCAACACATTTGAAAAAATCATGTGCTATGATATGTGCTATGATATGTGCTATGATATGTGCTATGATATGTGCTTTGATCATATGTGCTTTGATCATATGTGCTTTGATCATATGTGCTTTGATCATATGTGCTTTGATCATATGTGCTTTGATCATATGTGCTTTGATCATATGTGCTTTGATCATATGTGCTTAGTTAGAAATGTGCAATACTCTAAATAGTCATTTCCTTTCTGTTTTTACAAACGAAAATTTAGATAAAGTTCCAGTACCGTAGTCAACCAAGTTTTTAACTGTAGTATAGACGAAATATTAAGCACAGTTCAGGTCACCAGTGACGAAGTAATTAAGGAAATAGATAGACTAAAACTCCAGAAATCTCCAGGTCCAGATGAGGTGTATGCTAGGGTATTAAAAGAATGCAAGGACGAATTAAGTTACCCATTAACTCACCGATTTAATAATTCACTAGCTTTAGGCTTCGTTCCTGATTCATGGAAGCTTGCAAATATAATTCCGCTATTTAAAAAAGTGATAAGTCCATACTATAGCATCAAATTACCGTCCTATTAGTCTCACATCAATTATAGGAAAATTGCTAGAATCCATTATTGCCAGGAAAATTAGAAATCACTTGGATATGTTCAAGTTAATAAAACTCTCAACATGGTTTCACTCCAGGACGATCCTGTCTAACAAATTTACTCCGTTTTTTCTCAGGTTTATGAAGCGGTAGATAACGACAAGTCATATGATATAGTTTACTTAGACTTCAGTAAGGCCTTTGATAAAGTTCCACATGAAAGGCTGTTAAGGAAGATGGAAGGACATGGTATTGGGGGGATGCCACTGAAGTGGATGAAGTCATGGCTGACTGGTAGGAAACAGTTGTTGTTGTTCCCCAAGCTGCCTGGCCGAACAGCCCCAAGGCCCCAAACAGAGTTAGTATAAATGGTGTAAAATCGGACTGGGGATTAGTTAAAAGTGGGGTCCCCCAAGGGTCGGTTTTGGGGCCCCTTCTGTTCATTATCTACATAAATGATCTTGACTCCGGCATAAAGAGTAGGATCAGTAAATTTGCTGATGATAC
Organism: Paralithodes platypus; assembly: GCA_032716605.1. NCBI lineage: Eukaryota > Metazoa > Arthropoda > Malacostraca > Decapoda > Lithodidae > Paralithodes > Paralithodes platypus. The sequence goes on along the minus strand of CM064536.1, from coordinate 14,655,872 downwards.
TAAAATAGATAGGATAAGAGTCGGCTAGCGACAGGGAATGTCTTCAAAATTATCTCGATCACTTGCACGAGTGGTCCATAAATTGGCAGAGGAGTTTAAATGTAGACAAATGTAAGGTATTAAGGATTGGAAATCGTAATTTAGATGCAAAATACAAACTAGACCATGTATAATTGGATAACTCGGAGTGAGAAGGATCTGGGGGTACTCGTTAGTAATGATCTGAAACCCAGAAAACTGTATATAAGTGTTAGGAATAGGGCAAATAGAATTCTAGGATTCCTATCTAGGAGTGTTAGCAACAGGACTGCTGAAGTTTTCTTAAAACTATATATACTTAGTTCTAGTAAGACCCCAGCTGTTCAATTGTGGTGCCCTTATTATAGAATTATGGTCAGACCAACAGGTGGGCCGCAAGAAACTTTCCACAAGTACACAGAGCGAGAGAGAATAGATGGTTGACTACTCTACTATCCTTCCTCCTTACCTGAGTGAGCAGCGAGGATAGTACACAACTCCACACGATAATCCTGGTTCTCCTAGCAGCACCCATGTTGTGTCCATAATAAACACGATACAACAGACCCCGCGGCCACCAGAACATAGCACCACCACCTCACTCCACCATTCACTTTTCCCTCTACATTGACCTGCTGTGGAATATTTTAGGACATTTTGCCGGCCCGGTTGACTGAGGGATTGATTGGACACTAAGGTATAATTTCGTGTTTCGTTATCTCACTAGGTAGGACATATTGAGCGCACCAAATCCGGGAGGACCGCCGACACACTTCCACTCGCGACGGACTCTACAGGTGAACTGATTCAACTGAAGACTGAAGAGTGAAGCTGGCTCCGCTCCAGGCTCAGAGTCCGCCTGGGTGCAGTGTTGTCAACTCCCTTTGCGCTAGATTCACTCTTAAAAATTTGCTAAAATGCCGCGAATTATGCCGCGTTTTCAGTTTATTCTGGTTATCACAGACGATGTTATGCAGCTTAAGAAAGATCTGTGCGAAGTAGAGGGGTAAAAGGCTTTCTCAGTTAACCCTCTGACTTCCAGATACCCTTCCTAATCTGAATAAACTCGTCTAATAATTGCCAGAAAACAGAAAGGAAATCCGCCATAGGGGTTAAACTTCTATGTATCTGTAGTGTGATAAATTATTGCAAATAATGCTTACTGTAGGTTAGGAAAATATAGTTTAGTCTGTGCTGAAATATGTAGCCTATTTATAGTGACAATGAGCCTATGAAAGAAAACGGACCCATTCAATATTATTATTATGCTCATCTATTATATTTCTCATATTACATTATGGATGGTGTGGTGAGGGAGGTGCAAAGGAGAACTATGGGAAGAGGATTGAGTTTAGTAGGAAAGAAAGAATGGTAGAGATTGGGAGTTGAATCAGTTGCTGTTCGCTGATGACAGCATTGGTGGCGGATTCTGATGAGAAACTGCAGCGGGTAGTCAAAGAGTTTGGTGTGGTTTGTGGAAGGAGGAAACTGAAGGTAAACGTCAATAAAAGTAAAGTAATGGTGTGTAATAGGGGAGAGCATAGGGTGAATCTAGATGTGAGGCTGGATGGGGAAATATTGGAACAAGTAGAGTGTTTTAAATATCTAGGAGGAACGATAAGCAGGAGTGGAGGTATGGAAGTGGAGATCGGAACCTCTCCGGGTGGTCGGGGGCCGGGGGAGTGCTGGAGCGACCTTGGTGACCCTGGTCTCTGGGTCTTCTCCTGGTATGGGTGGCCTAGATGTGTGTGAGTTTGTGCTTTTTATCTGTGTTTATTTGTTGTTTTATGATGTTTTTGTGTTTTCCCTGTTCTTGCTCTGTCTTGAGTCTGCTACCCCCAAAATGGGGATTGGGCCTGAGCATATAGATAGATAGATCGATTATATTTTGTAATTATAAGATTAGTCTATGCATTTTTAGGTTTCTTTGTATTTTTAGTTGGTCTATAAGTATTGAATTAATCTAGTTATAGGACTTTTGAACATATGATAGGCTACTCATGTAGATAAGATAGGGCAGGATGGGATTTTGGCGCAATTTGATCTATGTGGAACCCTGTCAGGGGTTAATCCTAGTTATGTGTTGTACGGTGAGTTTAATATTTATTTCTTAGTGAACTTATTTGTGAATATACGAAGGTTAATTTGTGGATTATGTGAATGACTGATTTATTATTTAGGAGTTATAATTGATTAGTTGTACTGTGGGAAAACCTTTTGAGACATGTCAAACTTTTGCTTTTGGTATTATAATTATGATCTTAATCAGTTTTATGTTGTTCACAGGTAAACACATACATTACCTGGGTGACTTATTTTGCCTTAAATAAACTATTTGTTAATAGATAAATATTCTTTTGATCCCCAAGTAGTTATTTTATAGCCACTTTGCTACACTTGGTGGAGATGCAGGGTAGGCTAACACATTGAGTTATCCATTTGAAAAATTTATCTGCACGTTTTGGCTCTGTTGTAAATAATAAGTCACCTGGGTGGTGTAGCAGAGGGAAAGCAGATCAAGTTTTAAGACAATGAGGACTGGCTAGGAGCCAAGGACGACACATTGGACCAGGAGTCACAGTGTTGGTGACTAACTATATAGGCCTCAGCTGATCGTCATTGCAATCCAGATGTATCACCCCATCACAGGATTTAGGACATCCAACAAGACTTCTATGAACTCTGGATTCACCGAATCTGGATACACCGAAGCCGCTCCAGAAGCTTGGTTCAACAAGATGAGATCTGTCTCTGAGAGGGCAGCGGGGGAGGGGATTATCAGCCCATGGGCTTGCAACCCAGGGCCAAAGCCCCCACCATCTGCAGCCCCCCTTAGGCTACAGTGCCACCCAATCGGGCGGTCTCGCCAGCACCTACTGTAGAAGGAAAAGTATTACAGTAAAAGAGACAGACAGAAACGGCTAAGGTAGGGTAATGGATGCCAAACCTCACTCTGGATAGGACCAGCCTTCACCCAGGCTATCAGCTTCGGCCTATCAATAGGCTATACATTTTTCAGTGTAGATTTCTGTGTATTTCCTATTGCAGTTTTTGTAAATATAACTAGGCTACTATGTTAACTTCAGTATATTTTATGGACGTACTTCTTTATATTCTGACTATCAGTGGTCCGATTTTATTTAGTTTAGGAAGGAATTTTGGAAATCAGACGGTAATTTACCTTTTGAGGATTAAGGCGCGTTTTAGCAGTTTCTCCTGGCAATATTATTCAGATTAAGAAGGATATACGGAAGTCAGGGGGTTATTTGAGATAGTCCTTACCCTTTGAATGACCAGAGATCCTTCCTAAGCTGTATAAAATCGTCTAATTACGTAACCTTAAATCGTCTAAAGATGTAGCCTTATTTGAGATAGTCTTTACCCTTTGAAATTCCCAGAGATTCTTCCTAAACTGTATAAAATTGTCTAAGGAAGTAGCCTTATTTGAGATAGTCTGTACTCTTTGAATTCCCAGAGAATGTCTAAGCTGTCTAAAATCGCCTAAGGATGTAATTTGGCTCTTGATGCCTTCCCCTCCTCTTGGTGATGGGTTTGGTATTGTGCCTTCAAAGGTCTTTCAGGTGTAGATCACAATGTTATGTAGCGCTCCCTTCATCTTTGTAGGGAGTACAACTTTAGGTGCTTCAGTCTCTCCCAGTATAGTTCAAGGAATCTCTGGATATTTTTCTACTGAACATCGATCTTTGTATTTGTTATAACTCTTGTATCTTTTTAACTTTATAGGGAGACCACAGCTGACATGAATACTCCATGTTAGAGACTACAAGTGTTTTCCAAAGGGGTAGATGGTGTTCTGGGTTTCTGGTCATAAAGGTTCGAATAATCCACCCAGTCATCTGTCGAACTGACCTGGCTGCTTGATGGATGTGCTCACTGAAGGTGCAGTCGTTATTCATCCTTACTCCCTGGAGGTCTCTGAGCCATTTGTTGTCTTTAATCTGGTCGTTGCCCACTATATATTCATATTCCTTAAGGGGACATGGGTCGTTTTCCTGGACAACTTTTCTCCCTCATGTTTAGCCCCATTAGTTTTCAGATGTTAAGATATTTACCCCATTAGTTAGTCGATTTTAAGACCTTTTGCCCGATTTCGTCGTCAATATTTAGACCTTTCGTACTATAAAGTGAATGTGGTGGTAACTTCTAGCCGAATGTGAATGTGGTGATAACTTCTAGCCGAATGTGAATGTGGTGGTAACTTCGGTAAGATAGAAGACCCTGGATCGAGTCCCTGCCACGGGCCCACGGTGGACATATAGGCTACAGACATATACAGACTAGGCACAGATAACAAAGCCACTCCAACAGCTTCCTCTCTCTCCAACACCCCTTCTGGTAAAATTGAAGGTAACGTTCAACAAGACTAGGCTAGGCTACATGTCACTAGCCTCTACATCGGCCTTATTGACCATGTTTTTTGTTATTTTCTTCAAGGAATATAGGCTAGGCTAGTGTTTCATAGTTGTTTTGCATGGTTTGAGTGGAGGATTTGCATAAACTTACCCATTAGGCTAGGCTATCTATGATCTATCCTTCATCTGAACTTCTGAAGAGACCGGGAATAGGCTATCCTAATCCGGTACGATTTTAGTTACTGGACACCTACTGTATTTGACAGGTAGGCCTAGGCCTACCGCCAACGATTTAATATATTTTTGTTTTCGGTTTCCACGCATCCAACACCAAGCTAGGCTAGGCTTACACCCTTTTCGGAAAAACTAAATAAGATAGGCCTAGTCACCAATTTTCCCATGGATTTTTTTATTTTTCCCTGGGTATATATTAAGCAAACCACCCACCAAATTTCATGACCATTTTGAAATGCATGTTGGAATCCCTATAAACTGTAGCCTACTTCATTTTTATGTAAGTCTGATAATTTGGAAAAATCTATTAGGCTAAGGGAGAAAATTAACATTGAAAATGATATGTAAAAAGTCTCCCATAAACGGCGGCCCGCTATGTTATTGTAGTTTGCGGCCTAATTTCGTCTGTTAATTCACTTTCTCCTTAATTGGACCCCCTATGAAGTACAACAGATTATGATGACATAAGTGACGGGTGTTTAGAGGGGGCAGAACTCCCCCTTCAACATATTACGTGTCTCACAGTAACTTCTATTATATAAACAACCCAAGAATTTTCACAGATTTTTAAAATTTCATTTAGGATGTAATATAACATATACTCCATGTTAAAATAAGTGTCAACCCTCGAAAAATTCTATTAAGGGAGATACAGAACCTAGAACCTGTAACGATTTTTGTCCAGGTTTTTTTTACCTCCCCATAGACGGCACACAACACGACTCGGCGGACCTCTTTCTCCCTGCCTTTCAGTCTAATTAACACTAGGAATTTACCTAATTTTCTATCCAATGTACTATCCACCCATAATACTAGGTTAGGTTAGGTTAGGTATGGTAGGTTAGGCTAAAATCTTTAATGTTGCTTAATTGTTGGATAATGGATATTGAGCTTACTGGGTAAGTTCATTTTCTATCCCATGTATCATCCAACAACTTTTGCCAAAACTTGATTTTTTTTTTTCATTTTGGGAGTTTCTGAAGTTAAAAAACAAGAAAACCCGAGCCAACTTCTTTTTTGCACTTGCTGTCTTTTATGCAGCTGAAAAATCTTAAAATCCGAGCCAACTTTTGCCAAAACTTGGCTCGGGTTTTTTCATTTTGGGGTTTTCTCAAGTTGAAAAACAAGAAAACCCGAGCCAACATCTTTTTTGCACTTGCTGTCTTTTATGCAGCTGAAAAATCTTAAAATCCCAGCCAACTTTTGCCAAAACTTGGCTCGAGTTTTTTTCATTTTGGGGTTTTCTCAAGTTGAAAAACAAGAAAACCCGAGCCAACATCTTTTTTGCACTTGCTGTCTTTTATGCAGCTGAAAAATCTTAAAATCCCAGCCAACTTTTGCCAAAACTTGGCTCGAGTTTTTTTCATTTTGGGGTTTTCTCAAGTTGAAAAACAAGAAAACCCGAGCCAACATCTTTTTTGCACTTGCTGTCTTTTATGCAGCTGAAAAATCTTAAAATCCGAGCCAACTTTTGCCAAAACTTGGCTCGGGTTTTTTCATTTTGGGGTTTTCTCAAGTTGAAAAACAACAAAACCTGAGCCAACTTTCATCATAAAAGCCATTATATTGCCTTTTTATGTCTTTAACCCCACATTTTCCCTGATCTTCATAGCCCTCCCCACTATCGGGCGTCTTAAGATCGTTGGATAAAGGGGAAAACTATTTTTGCGGAGGTTGAAACTAATGTCAATCACTATATATTGATGCAAATAAACTAAAACTAAAAAAAAAATAATGAAAATAATTGGTGGGTGGTTTCCTTAATATTTTCCTTTCCCTGTTAGTTTTCATCAATATATAGTGTTTGGAAATAATTACAACCCTCGGCGAAACCGTTTTCCAAATTATACAACGATCTTAAGACACGCCGCCCGATAGTGGGGAGGGCTATGAAGTACAGGGAAAATGAGGGGTTAAATGCGTAAAACGGTGATTAAAACTTATTTTAGCAAAACTTGGCTCGGGTTTTAAGGTATTTCTAAGGCCTAAAACTCAATATTTCGAAAACCCGAGCCAAGTTTTGGCCAAAGCTGGCTCGGATTTTGAGAGTTTGTAGACAACAAAATGACAGTAACCTCATTTAGAAATTTGGCTCAGGTTTCCCGAAATTGCAAAGGCATAAAACCCAAATTTTGGAAAACCCGAGCCAAGTTTTGGCAAAACTTGGCTCGGATTTTGCGACTTTTAAGACTTGAGAGTAAACAAATTACAGTAACCTAATTTAGAATTTTGGCTCATGTTTCCCTAAATTGCAAACCCCAAAAAGCATAATTTTGGAAAACCCGAGCCAATTTTTGGCAAAACTTGGATCGTATTTTGAGAATCGAAAAAGACTAACTAAATGTCGGAAATCGGCTCATGATTTCCCTAATTGCAAAGCCATATAACCAGATTTATCGAAAACTTAGCACTTATTTAAATCATAAATATCCAGTAACATAGACCTAGTACATTGGATACAAGCCTAATCCACACCTAACGCCTACAATGTGTCCGTAGTACCTAGTAGGCCTACGTGGGATACAACATGGCGGTTGGGCCGGCGCCCATTTAGTAGCCTACCGGTATTCGGCCGTATCTGTAAATACGAATGCGAGTCACTTAGAGCGAATTCCTGATCGAGCGGATGCACAATCCAACCTAACCTAACCTAACTTAACCTAACCTAAATGTGCCTCCGCTCGAATATGAATTCGCTCGAAGTGTCCAGATACCGTAAATACTACCGCAACTAGAATCTTGTTTCTGAAACCTAGTATATTAACCTAACCAAACAACCCAACCTATCGACAGAGATGGGCAGGAGGAGTGGACTAAAAATCTGGTGGACAGACCTCGGGACACAGGTGAAAATAGTGTGTGTACGAATCGGTGCCGTCCATAGGAAGGTATTGACAACCATGTGAACGACCGCAGCAGTGCAAGTACTGGTACTGAGCTGGATACACAGGCATAGTTTGCCTTTTTCCAGAGGATCTACTGTAAGAAACTAATGTTTCGACAAAATTCCATTTTAGTACCATATATTTTTATTAGGTTTTGCCGAGGCTTAAAACACATTTTCATATTATGTTTAGAGCATGTAAAATCCATATTTGTTTTCAAATATTGCAAAATAATTGGTGACCAACTTATTTAGTTGTTGTTGTTGTTCCCTAAGCTGCCTGGCCGAACAGCCCCGAGTCCCTGAGAAAGGCCATGGCCACGATCGGGCTTTCCCACAGAGCTCTCATTGAGTGTAGATTGTGTTGTTGGCGTAAGTGGTTGTGTGAAATGCAGTCTTCTATGATGTGTTTAATGGTATGGGGTGCTCTGTTATATCCCGGGCAGGCGTCGACAACGGAGTCATCCAGTCTCTTCTGATAGCTCAGGAGAGCTGGATGGTGTCCGCATCTCAGCCTGGCCAGGTGGACTCTGTCCTCGCGAGGAAGGGAGGATTCGGGAGGTCGTGCATGCAGCTGTGTGTTGTCTGTGAGTGAGTGGATGGATCGGTGAGAGATATGAGTATGGATGTGCTTCTGGATGTTGGTTCGGGGTGGGCAGGGAGGGAGAGAGGACAATAATTGTGTGTGATACCGTGTGCTGGGTGTTGTTTTGATATTTCTTGGTGTCTGTGGGTGTGTTGCCATGTAGTTTAGTGGGTGGTCTTGGTTCGTGGAGGCTGCTGCCAGGAATTGAGTGCCTCATGTCCAGATGGTCTTGACTTTTGGGATTCTTGATGTAAGTGATCTGTGGGTGCAGTAGCTGTGCAGCCTGTAATGATCTTCAGGGCTTTGTTTTGAATAGTCTGTAAGGTCTTATGATGTGTTTCAGCTAGGTTAGAAGCCCAGGCTGGGCTTGCGTATTCCATCACTGATCTTATGTATTGTTTATATACTGTGGTGGTAGTTTCTTTGTTGTGTCCAAATTTATTTAGTTATACTCAATGGTTTTTATTCACAACACTTGGATAGGCACACAGACATAAATTATACAGAGGGTTGTTCAGCGGCTCACTCGTACACAGGATAAATTAGATAAAATCAAGAGGCGGAATAAACCTCTAACAAACAATTGTCCTAAAAGTACGGTAAATGGGTTAGCTTGAACACATGTAGGTCTAATTAGTTTATAAGAACACAGGATGATTGTAACTGGTAAATAAACGAGGAAATGGTAGATTCCCAAAATGATACATAGGCCTACAAAGAGTTCGAATGACAAGGAACTCGGTAAACCTGACTTTTTGGACCGACAGCGATTTCAGTAAGTTTTACTTTGTTTTTTGTATTTTTTCCTTCAGATATAGTGTTGTTTTATACTGAAGAGGAGCGGAAATGAGTATTTACCCATTTTCCAACAATCTAAAAACACGCCCCCCCACTAGTGGGGAGGGCTATGAAGTTCAGGGAAAATGAGGGGTTAAAAGCGTAAAAATAAAATAATATAGCGTTTTGTATCAAAACTTGGCTCGGGTTTTCCCAAATTGCAAACCCATACAACCCAATTTTGTGAATACCCGAGCCAACTTTTGACGAAAGCTGGCTCGGATTTCACGGGGTGGAGTGGGTAGCTTAATATCTCATGTTATAAAAATAGTCAACTTTGGGAAGACATTAGCCTAACCCAACAACCTTATTGGCGGGTGCCCAACCCCGAAAGGAGTTTAAATAGGGGAGCTATCACCCCGCTAAAGGCGGCTTTCTAGGGCCTTTCCTAGCTGATGCTGAGAGGATTGGGTTCTAGTCATGTGGTGATGGGCTGGTCTATCCGAGTGAGAACTGAGCGATCTCTGCCATACCCATAGCTTACTCTGACTGTTCCTTTTACTTATACTGTATATCTTCTAGATCTCAAGTGGCGGCGTCTTTTCCGTGGATTGACCTCCCTACTGCCAACCTAGAAGTTGGCAGATTGGGAGCCAAAGCGTCACATTTTTCCCTTACCCCTCAACTTTTCCTTCATAATTGCTGAGGGGCACAGGGCCTTTGGTTTCCCGGGCGTTTCCGCACCTTCCTCAGCTCCCTGCCTTGGAGTGGCTTCGGTCACCCGGGCTTTGTTAGTGGTAAGCAGGGAGGATTTTGTGGGGGCGCTCGTTTATGGCCTTGGCCTTGCTCGAGACATTGGGGCTGTTCAGCCAGACAGCCTGGGGAACAACAACAACAACCTTACCTAACCTATCCTAGTATTATGGGTGGGGGCTACCGCCCCCACACGCCGGCTGGTTGGGTTAGATTTTTTTTTTTTTTTTTTTAAAGTTCTAGGCTATTAGCCTAACCTAACCTAGTATATGGGTGGGGGCTGCGGCCCCCACACCCCCGCTGGTTGGGTTACTTTTTTTATTTTTATTTTTTTTTATGTGCTATTAGCCTAACTTAACAAACCTAACCTAACCTAACCTAGTATATGGGTGTGGGCTGCCGCCCCCACACCCCCACTGGTTGGGTACTGGCTGAAAAAGTATTGTTTTACAGTACAGTATACTGTATAGGCCTAAATCACCACCCAAAACGAGGGGCGTCGCACTCCTTGGTGCCGCTAGAAGAGTGGCGAACACATCATAAGGTATGTATTTTAGCGTTTTTTTTGTTCTCCCTTATAATACATTTCAGCTCTTAACCCGCTGAACCCCAGCTAGTTTGTAATAAAAGTCCCACCCAGGCCCAGAGGGTTGATTTTTTTTTTCCAGAAACAATAGCGAATGGGTTAGGAATGAAGGAAAAACCACGAAAAACCGATCAAAAAGCTCAAAAAATGGTCCTACAGAGCCCCCGAAAACGGATTTTACAAGAGTAAAAAATTGAAGGCAATTTCCCCCCAAAAAAGTTTTTTGCGTGCTCACGCGCACACGGTTGGACTTTGAGAGTTTCAACTATCGGCTTGGTTGCATGGGATATTAACACAGTTCCCATACAAATCTGAGCCCTCTAGGTGCCATAGGACCGAAGTAATTAACCTGGACGCAACCATTGCGTCGCTGGGATTTAGCGTTACATACATTGCCGACGCAACACGTGCGACGCTGGGTCTCAGCGGGTTAAAGACATATATAGCAATGATGTATATGCTCTACCGAACCTATTAGGCCTAAACAGATCGATGGGCTAGCTGTCGGTCCAAAACATCAGTATAACCAGGAACTCTAAAGCATAAATGCAACTCTTAACTCTGGAATTAAATACACTATAGCCTAATGCCTAAGTCTCAATGATATGATGTGTGGCAGGAACTCTCGGTTGACGTGTAGAGTGCATGTTAAAATAAAGTGGCAATATTATAATTGTATCTACATTTCCTCTTCAGGGGGTCACGGGAGCCCGGGCCCGAGGAAGTATCTATATATTTCGGTATATTTCGCTACATTCCGGTCTTGTTCATACTTTAGTGACATCCTGGGCAAGAATATACATTGGAGTGGTTTATGAGTTTCGAACCAAGCTGCAAATAATGCCTTTTGGACTATTAAACATAGTGGTGACGAAATGGGTCTGAATTTTGGTGACGAAACGGGTTTTTGGGGACGAACCGGGTAGTGACGAAACGTCCATACCCCCCTAGGAGGTAGGCTATGTAGAGGACTTTATTTTTCCCATTTTCGAGGATGTAGGATATTATTGTTATATTGTAGCTTATATATTATAGACTAAGGTTAGTTAATATATGTGTTAGCCTTGGAGGATAACATTTTTGATATGTGACGGATGGGTGAAATATATTGCAATAAATAAATTGTGGGTAGGCTAATAGGCCTAGTTCATAGTGGTTCAGTAATAAGATATTTTTGTGAGGCTAGGCTAGGCTAGGCTAGTAATTCCGATAAATCTACAGTTATACTACCCCTATTTTGTCGCTATTCTGTTGGTACTAATGGGTTAATATTATTAGTAGTAGCCTAGACTTAATATGGTTTGATGATGCGCGGAAATGTATATTTGACTTGTAATAGATACATTGAAGTATTACAAACCTTCACGAACCCATAAACAGGGAACGTGAGCTGGGTTTAGACCGTCGCGCACACATAAACAGGGAACATGAGCTGGGTTTAGACCGGTCGCGAGACAGGTTAGTTTTCGGTTAGGTTAGGTTAAGTTAGGTTAGGCTAGGCTAATGTTAAAAATACTAAAATACGACGGTCCTCGGTATTAAACAACACTGTGTATCAAATAAAAAATAAAAAACATCAACAAATTACCTGAAAAACTCATATCTGGTTGGTGATAATTTTTTATCAAAATAAAAAAAAATCCAGTTTCCGCATCTGCTGAACAGTGTGTCAAAGCAAAAAAGCTTGGTTTTAGGACTGACTTAAGATCACCCTAATTGAGACTGGCTTACGAGGGGGGGTCCGGGGGGCAAAGCCCCCCAGGCCGCCGCCGGCATACCAACGACTTAACGACAATCATAAATTGAATTATTATCAATAAAATACAGAAATATGTTAGAAAATATCCATACAGGCGACTGGATGGATATATGTGTAATTAATAGAAACATACAATCTATAGGCTAGGCTAAGTAAGACTTCTGAATTGACTACCTATCTATCGACACTCTAGTAGCGAGTCCTGGGCTTATAGGGCCGCTATAGCCTAGATCTAGGCTAAACAGAATTATTCTATGGGCCTACAATACTCAATAGTTATAGATGAAGATAATAGTTTCACAAATTTCACAATAATTCACACAATTGATCATGGGCGCTCGAACTCACCGCCTCTGCTTGGGGTCTTGGGAAGCCTGGCTGAATAGCTGGCCGATATTCGACTTTATCACATCACTGTACTGTACTCCTTGATACAGCTTTGCAGACTTCTCAAATATCAATAGTTTCACTCACTATCACAGTAATCACGGTTTCGTTAGTATATCGTATGAAAATATGTGAAAATACGAGAGTATTTCCGTCAAGTAACAAACATGGAGGTAGGCCTATACTAAAGAGACGATTAAAACCGAGTTATATTTCGGAACTTATATTCTTGTCAATCTTGGTGAACCTCACATTAATTATGTTGTGCTTTATTTACCATCATACTAATGTAGGGTGTAGGTATAAAGAGTATTAGCGAGGAGATGCGTACAAGTAGACTGGGATGGTATGGACATATGGAATGGATGAACAAAATTGGGTGAAAAGATGCAGGTCTGTGATTGTGGAGGGAGCTGCACCAAGGGGTGGACCGAGGAAGACCTGGGATCGGACTATACGTGCCGATCTCAAATCCAAGAACTTGACAATTGAAGCAGCCCTTAACAGGGTTGCCTGGAACGCCGCCATTAGGACAAGAGACTGAAACTGCACGTATGTATTTACCTAATTTACCTAATTGTAGTTTACAGGAGTTGAGCTAAGCTCGTGTTGTCCCGTCTCTCAGTCTACTTTTTATCCAATTTTGTCTTGAAAATATGGATGTTCCTTGCCCCTACCACCTCCTCCTCCAGCCCATTCCATTTGTCAATACATCTATAGGGGAAGCTAAACTTCCTGATATCGTTCTTGCAGGTAGGTCTTTTTACTTTGTAGCTGTGGCCTCTAGTTATTCCTGTATCCATAATTAATATATCCTCCCTATCCAGCCTCTCCAGCCCCCGGGTACATTTGTACATCATTATCATGTCTCCCCTCTCTCTCCTCTCTTTTAGACTCGGTAGATTTAATTTGTCTAGCCTCCCTTCATATGGCAGTTCGCTGAGACTTGGAACCAATCTAGTGACTGCTCTCTGCATTCTTTCTAACTTGTGAACATGCTTCTTTAGATGCGGGGACCACACCACTGCTGCATACTCCAATCTTGGTCTAATCATACTCTTCATAATTTTCGCTACCATGGTCTCATCCAAGTAGTTCAGAGCAACTTTCATATTCCCGGCCATTGCATACATTCCGCTAAAGAGCTTGTTAATATGTTTCTCTGGCGACAAATTATCTTGTATAATCAACCCTAAATCTTTTTCTTTTTCGGCCTTGCTAATTATATTATCTCCCATCCTGTACTCCCAATTTGGTCTATTCACACTTCTTCCCATATTTAACACATGGCATTTACTTATATTAAATTTCATTTTCCACTTGGTGCTCCATTCGTATATTTTATCTAAATCCCCTTGCAGCTCCTCACAACTACTTTTATTTGTTATTTGTCTCATAATTTTTACGTCATCTGCAAACATTGACATGTAAGAGTTTATGCCTATCGGCAGGTGTGTGGAACACTCGGTCTTAAAATTTTATGTATGTACTGTATGTACGTATGTATGTGTCAAACCGGAGCAGTTTAGTTTGAAGACTTGAATGAATATGAGAAGGAATACAAGAAAATTAGCATGAAATAGCCTTGTTTTGGCCGTGTTATCACTTCCAAAGACATAATTTGAATTATAAACCATAATTTTAGGTATTCTTATACAATAATAACAACAACAAATAATGGACTCTGCTTTGGTTTGACACCCTGGACCGTGTGTACAGCTTGATAGGGTTGGCACCTCTGCCTGTAACTATGTCCATGTGTCGGAGAGGATCGTCTCTGACACATGGATATAGTTGCAGGCAGAGGTGCCAACCCTACCGAGCTGTACACACCAGATGATCAGGTGCAGATACTTGTTGGAGCGAGTGTACCAGTACTAGCGATAGTGTTGTTACGTGATAACAGATGTGTAGTACAGTACCGGTAACAGTTAGGCTTGGCTAAGCTAACTGTACTGACTGAACTGAAACAGATTGGGCGGGCAATGAGGGTGAGTCAGGGAAAGCAAAGGGAGATGGAGCGGAGATGAGAGCTCACGTGTGAATCTGCTTGACCTGGGTTCGATCCCAGCCAAAGCGGATTATTTAGTGGGTGTGGTTGTACGTCCTAGTGTGTTTCACATGTTTGCACTCAGTCGGGGTACACCTCAACAACGTATACACACAGACTAATAACACATAACAAAGCCATTCCAACAGCTTCCTCTATCAACAACACCCCTTCTCTGCTATCTACACTCTCCCAGCCGTATGGTCCTAGTGTACTGTCTGATGGCGTAATGGGATTCCAAATGTAAGAGTATACAGGGGGGGGGGGGGGGGGGGGGGGGGGGGATGCCGGGGGGGTGGTTGCTATGGAAATTCACCATGTTGGGTGTCCACGACTTGGGCATGACACCACAGATATCTCCGAAAATTATAAAAAAAAATCCGAGTTGTGTGGGTACCTGTCCGACATGGGCCCTCCTATTTGTATCCGTGGAACTCAGAATTTTGCCAAGATATACTGTGACCTGTCTGAGAGGCCGATGCCATTCCGAGAAGTGCGGGGTTCCGAGTTAGCAGGGGGGCAAATAACAGCTGGCAGTGGGATAATTTAGGGGGGAAAAAACACTCAAATTCGACGCGTAACTTATGTGACTGTGAACGTGGGAATATTACCGCGAAAGGTTGGTTGAATTTAACCCCTAGTTATTTCAGTGGGATCCTACGTTATTTGTATCCAGTCTCAATTTTGTGGAGTTTGTGTTTATAAGAATAATTTTTGTTTGCAGATTGATATAGAGTAGCGAGGTGACTGAGGCCGCAGTACTGTCTATCTATCCAGTGCCAGACTCCTTACTCCCCTTAATGATGGTGGCCATACACAGAAGGCCCCCAAGTGGACCTATCGCCTGTAAGAGGGACAACCCGAGCCAGTTTACTGAAGGAATTACAGGATTGACCACTCAATTTGATACCTTTTGATGTGTTCGCCGCTCTTCTAGCGGCACCAAGGAGCGCGACGCCCCTCGTTATGGGTGGTGATCTGGTGCAGTAGACTGTTTAAAGCGACAGCTCGCTCCCTTGCGAGGATGGGCTCGTCTGGCACTTTTTGCAGTTAGGATCCATTCAACTCCGAGGCCTTGTACTGTACAGAGTGAGAAGAAAAAACCCAGCTGACATTGCACATATGGACAACAAAAACAGGTGAGATGCGAGGTGAGCACTATTATCGGTTTCATTTCATCTGACGGTAAATTGAATCCTTTAGCAGCTAATTTCTCGATACTTGGTGGAAAACTATTAAACTACTATGTCTCTGCATCACACTTTTATATAATCAGCACCATATTTCACTACAGAATTTAAAAATAACTGAGAAATCTAGTTAAGAACTTTGCAATTTTCCGTCAGTTGAAAAGAAAGAGAGTATAGGCTTGTAAAAATGTTTACCTTATACTGTATATTACATTAACCCAGGAAGTGTGATAAGCCTCCAGTAAGGCACAGTATTTAAATATAGCCGCATTTTCCTTTACCATCACTATCTCCGATAGACTGGAAATGGTGTCATATTTCACACCCAATTTTTTTTTCTTTTTTTCTATGTGATTGAGGGAGGCAAAAGGCATAACTGCCTATAGCGAGTGCCTCCCCCATAGTTGAAAGAGTGACAGGGCCAAAATCAAGGGACGTTCGAGCCAAAATGCCTGGACACACGGAGTTTGAAGCAATTTAAGTCATAGGAAGAGGGAAAGACTGATTCTGGGAGAGAGTTCCAGAGCTCAGATGTTGAGTAGAAGAAAGTTTGAGAGTAACGTTTCACTCTTGGGTTGGAGAGTTGCACAGAGTAGGGGTGGGATTGAGTTGCAAGACGGGTACCACGTGCCCTACGTAAAGGAGGTGGTATGCACTGGGATAGCTCTGAGGAACACTGATTATTATAGTAGCGATAGAATAGCGAGAGAGATGCAACATTGTGGCGGAGAGAGAGAGATTGCAGAGAGTTGGTGAGTGGACGGGAGTTAATGATACGAAAGGCCTTCCTTTCAACTTTGTCTAGGAGAGCGGTGTGAGAGGAACCTCCCCACACATGTGAACAATACTCAATACAAGGGCGCACTATGCCCCTGTACAGAGCAAGAAGCTGTGCAGGGGAAAAGAACCCCCTAAGGCGGTTGAGCACACCCAGCTTCTGGGAGGCTGCCTTAGCAAGACTGGTAATATGGTCCTTCCAAATGAGAGCAGAAGAAAAAGAGACACCAAGAATATTGAGAGAAGATGAAGGGTTGATTTTTGTATTGTTGAAGAATAAGGGATAGTCCGCTGGGAGATCCTGACGGGTAGATAGATGGAGAAATTGGGTTTTGGAAGCATTAAAGTTAACAAGGTTTTCTCTGCCCCAATTGGAAATAGTATTTAGATCAGAATTTAAGAGTTCTATGGCTTCATTACGTTTGTCGTTGAGGGATTGCTGGCTGGGGCGTTCTGAAAATGCCATAAAAGGGTGTCCAATATCAAGCCAACTCAACCCTGCTCCTACACAGGGTCGAAACTCAACCCGATTCAGACTTTCGGAGCTTGATAACAGTTTTAAGACTTTGTGTATGTATCCATATACAAATAATCGATTTGGATGTGATAATTATAAATGTACCTAGCTATATCCTCAGAATATCCGAAAGAAGCGTCATAATCGTATAAAAGGGTGATAACCTATATTAGACTTTGTATACATATACTCAAAATTAAGCAATTATATTATATGCATACCCATCACAATGTTGTACAAATTCAAGTAGATCAAAATAATCCCAAAATAAGGACTCAAATAATAATCTAAATATGTAAAAAAAAAATTTTTTAGAAATGTCGGAACATAGCCGCAGCCGTGGTGCCGCTACATTCGTGTTTACAATCAGTAATCATGATTATATTTTGATGTATTGTACTTGATTTTATTGGATTAGGTTAGTTATTGTTGCGGCTCGCTTGGTGTAGTGACTAGCGTCTCGGACTTCCACCCAGAAGGCCCGGGTTCGTGCCCACGCTCGGCGCATTAAAGATTTTTCACAAGCACTGAGTCGTTACCATCCCTCATGAGCAAAGGGATGGGTAGTAGTACAGGACCCCAATGGAAATACGCCTAATCGGCCTTATTGAGCTATCCTTAGCTAGCTTAGCATGCGCTAGCTTTAAGAACTATTATTATTATTATTATTATTATTATTATTATTATTATTATTGTCAGCTTAGTCAATACAATAAAGCCAAGTTAAATACATTGACATAAAATCGTGATTAGGCAAGAATGTAGATCGGGCATTGCGGCTGCTTTACCATAGGGGTAAATATATGCCAAGCACGCCGGTATTCGTCTGCTATAGCTGGGAGGTGGACTGAGTTTCGGGATAGCCCTTGTACCGGCTGCATGGTAGTGTTCGTCACCTACAATATTCCGCCACTCATACTCAGAATTATTGAAATGTTAACCTAAGCAATTATTTATTACTCTAATGTTACAAAGAGAAATGTTTTGTATAATTCCACCTCATATATGATGTCACAAACAATCTTCAATTGCATATATTCTAAGTTATTGCGATCTAGTTGTCGATCATTGCAGTTCTTGAAATACTTCATAATATTTATTATATTACGATGTTTCATCTGTATTATATTCTTTGTTTTACTTTGTAGTGGTCATTTTGTAATATATATTTACATTCATGTTCAACAATAGTAAGCAAATGTTGTATACATTATGTAGGCATATACAATTTGAAGGCAGGCTCGTAAAAATTGTACATTTTGTGCCACCCCACTGATAAGTGGGTGGGTTATCAGACTTTGGGGTGACACAAAATGCAGCTTATGTAAAAACAACCCTTCAATTACTGTGCTAGTGCCGGGAAATTTCTCAAAATTGTATGACTCGTTGAAAGTTGTTGTTATTGTTCCACAGGCTGTCTGGCCGAGCAAGGCCAAGGCCATAACCGAGCACCCCCACAAAACCCTCCCTGCTTACCACTAATAAAGCCAAGGTGACCGAAGCCACTCAAAGGTGAGGAGCTGAGGAGGGTGCAGAAACGCCCGGGACACCAAAGCCCCACCCAAGGCCTGCCCCTCAGCAATTATGAAGGGAAAGTTGAGGAGCATTGAAAGTACTGTACTTTAGTACATTATCTCCCTAGGGTAAGATCCTGTGTAGCGGGAAGAACTGTTTTTCAGATGCCTATTTACAGTACAGTACTGTACTAAGAAACATTGAACAATATTTTTACCTTAACCTTACCTAGTATTTACCTAATTACCTAATTTACCTAATTGTAGTTTACAGGAGTTGAGCTAAGCTCGTGTTGTCCCGTCTCTCAGTCTACTTTTTATCCAATTTGTCTTGAAAATATGGATGTTCCTTGCCCCTACCACCTCCTCCTCCAGCCCATTCCATTTGTCAATACATCTATAGGGGAAGCTAAACTTCCTGATATCGTTCTTGCAGGTAGGTCTTTTTACTTTGTAGCTGTGGCCTCTAGTTATTCCTGTATCCATAATTAACATATCCTCCCTATCCAGCCTCTCCAGCCCCCGGGTGCATTTGTACATCATTATCATGTCTCCCCTCTCTCTCCTCTCTTTTAAACTTGGTAGATTTAATTTGTCTAGCCTCCCTTCATATGGCAGTTCTCTGAGACTTGGAACCAATCTAGTAACTGCTCTCTGGATTCTTTCTAACTTGTGAATATGCTTCTTTAGATGCGGGGACCACACCACTGCTGCATACTCCAATCTTGGTCTAATCATACTCTTCATAATTTTCGCTACCATGGTCTCATCCAAGTAGTTCAGAGCAACTTTCATATTCCCGGCCATTGCATACATTCCGCTAAAGAGCTTGTTAATATGTTTCTCTGGCGACAAATTATCTTGTATAATCAACCCTAAATCCTTTTCTTTTTCGGCCTTGCTAATTATATTATCTCCCATCCTGTACTCCCAATTTGGTCTATTCACACTTCTTCCCATATTTAACACATGGCATTTACTTATATTAAATTTCATTTTCCACTTGGTGCTCCATTCATATATTTTATCTAAATCCCCTTGCAGCTCCTCACAACTACTTTTATTTGTTATTTGTCTCATAATTTTTACGTCGTCTGCAAACATTGACATGTAGGAATTTATGCCTATCGGCAGGTCATTCACGTACATAAGGAACATGAGAGGTGCCAACACAGATCCCTGCGGCACACCACTCTCAACTTTCCGCCACGATGAGTAAGTTCCTCTAATGTTGGTCCTCATTTCCCTATCTGTTAGATAGCTCTCCATCCATTTCAGCAAACTCCCCCTGACATATCCTAGCGTCTCAAGCTTAGATAACAATCTCTTATGTGGTACCTTATCGAATGCTTTGGAAAGGTCTAAGTAGACGCAGTCCACCCATCCGCCTCTTTCTTGGAGTACATCTATCACCCTACTGTAATAACATAGCAAACTGGTAACACAAGATGTCCCTTCTCTGAATCCAAATTGCTTTGGGGTTATTATCTTCTTTCTCTCCAACATTTTCATCCATCTCTTCCTAATTAGCTTTTCACAAATCTTGCATACAATACTAGTAAGTGAAACTGGTCTATAGTTTAGAGGGTCCTCAGGGTTTCCATTCTTGTATATCGGGATGATATTAGCTCTTTTCCATTCAACAGGAACCTGTCCTTTATCTAAGGAAGCTTGAATTATGTCCCTCACTGGCTCCACTAATTGCTCTGCACACTCCTTTAAAACCCAGGCAGACACTTCATCCGGTCCCATAGCTTTCCTTACTTCAAGTCCTCTCATCGCAGATAACAGCTCATCTCTAGTTATTTCAATCTTACTAAGACCACTCTCCAGTACTCCCGCCTGTGGTTCGTCAAAACTTTCCTCTCTAGTAAAAACTGACCCCAATTTGTTATTCATTACCTCACACATGTCCGATACATTTTCATACGTCCTAGCATCAACTCTTAATTTAGTAATTTGTTTCTTTACCTTCAACTTACTGTTTATATATTTATAAAATAATCTAGGGTCACTTTCACATTTATTTACTATGTTCTTCTCATACCGTAGGTATGTATTTACCCACTTTTCCTATTTTTTTTTTCTGGGGGTGGACGACTCAAGACAGAGCCCGAATAGGGACAACTCAACAGAAAACATTGAACACACAAAAACAAAATACAAACTCACACACAAAAAATTCATTAACTAATTTTTTTGCAATATTTCAGATTCGTTACTATTGGAGTATGCGTAAGTTACACAAGCGTTGTGCATACGAGTGTTCCATCCACGACAACGAGGGCCAACCGGAGTTCCACATCATCGTGAAAGAAGACGGGGAGGAGGACCTAACATTCATCAGCTGTTCACCCAAGGGAGTGTGGACTAAGGAACTAGTGTCGCGGAACTACGACAGAAGGCGGATGTGGTCCGGCTATTCCCGCAGTACATCAGCGGAGAGGATCTGTTCGGACTGACAGAGCCAGCGATAGTGAGGATTCTCGAGTCTCTGCCGGGGATAGATACGTTAGCGGACTACAACTTCAAGTACGGACGGAATCCTCTGTTCGAGCTGCCGCTAGCCGTCAACCCGAGCGGATGTGCCCGAGCCGAGCCGTTCACCAAGCTACACCTCAAGAGATATCACGGGATCCGCACCAGCGCCGGGTCTGTGCGTACGACCGGAAACAGTTGAGCGGCGGCCAGCCATGCGAATCTGACCATGGCGTACGATCCCTTCGTGCCGTACATCAAACTACACGTGCACTCAAGGTCCTCACAGTATAAGAAGATGAGGAATGAATGGAGGAGTACGGTATATCTTGCTAGGTTAGTCAACATAAAGTTTTGTTTCCTCTCGCTTCAGCATTAGGCAGTGCAGTTTGGTGCAGTACATGCTTAGATTAATATCTAGTATTCGATAAATGGATATTAATCGTAGTCATGTACTGTACTTATAACTGTCTTGATGGTGTAATGGTTGGAGTGTGTAAGTTCTGTATGAGATATCCTAGGTTCGAATCCTGGGAGAATCACATGCATGGAATAGGTGGGTCGATGTTGGGATGGATTAGGTCATGGCTAATTGGTAGGAGGCAGAGAGTCAGCATAAATGGTACTAAGTCAGAATGGGGAGCAGTTAAAAGTGGTGTCCCCCAGGGATCTGTATTGGGTCCTCTGTTATGTACATAAATGACCTTGATTTAGGTATAACTAGTAGGATAAGTAAATTCGCAGACGATAACAAAATGGGGAGAACAATAGATTCAGATAGCGACATAGAGTGCCTCCAAAGGGATCTAGATACCTTACACGAATGGTCAGTAAATTGGCAGATGAATTTTAACATTGACAAATGCAAGGTATTAAAGATAGGGAAGACGAATACTAATGCAAAATATAAACTAGCTAATACGGAATTAGAAAACTCAGACTGCGAGAAAGATTTGGGTGTGTTTGTTAGCAATGATTTGAAGCCTAGAAAACAGTGTCTATGCGTTCATAACAAGGCAAACAGGATTCTCGGGTTCATATCAAGGAGTGTGAGTAATAGAACTGCCGATGTTATCTAAAAACTTTACTTATCATTAGTGAGACCTCATATGGATTATGCTGTCCAATTTTGGTGTCCTTGTTACAGAATGGACATAGATTCGTTGAAGAGAGTACAGTGAAGAATGACAAAAACGATTCAATATATTAGAAATCTACCATATGAAGAAAGGTTGAAAAAATTAGGCTTAAATTTGTTAGAAAGATGCAGAGTTAGAGGGGATATGATAGAACTGTTCAAGTGGGTTAGTGGGATTAATGAAGGGGACATGAAAAATGTACTGAAGCTCAGTGATCTCGAAAGAACTCGAACAAATAGTTTAAAATTAGATAAATTTTGTTTCGGAAAAGATATTGGCAAATATTGGTTTGGTAACAGAGTTGTAGACATGTGGAATAGGCTACCAAGTGATATGGTAGGATTGATAATGATAGGGAACTTTAAGATAAAATTAGATAGGCATATGGACGAGATGGGTTGGGTATGAGGGGGGATCTGCCGGGTGTGGGCCAATCGGCGCTCTGCATACCCCCGTAATCTTGTGTTGATCTCTGACCGTTTTGGTGAGGTCAGTCCTCAGGGTATTGGTGGCTTGGGTCTATAATTAGGCCTTGTAATTGAGGTTGGGTGTGACAGGCATCTGTCTTGTGTGGGCCGATCAGCTTTCTGCAGACTCCCATTTTCTTATGTTCTAATGTTCTTATTAATTTCATTTGGGGATTATTAGTGTTAAGAACGATGTTAAAAATAATTATATAATCATTTACTGTTATTCATGAGATACTTGACTTCTGTTGGCAGCTCAAGACCCTCCTATTCCTAAAACATTTTAGCGGAGGATGTATCGGGGTCACAGTATCCAAGTCAAAAAATATCTGAAATTGAGTCTATTGAGTTTATTTTGCTAAAGCGTTGTTCCACATAGTAGTTGTTGTTGTTGTTGTTGTTGTTCCCCAAGCTGCCTGGCCGAACAGCCCAAGGCCCCGAGCAAGGCCAAGGCCATAACCGAGCACCCCCACAGAACCCTCCCTGCCGACCACAATAAAGCCTGGGTGACCGAAGCCACTCCATGGCGGGGAGCTGAGGAGGGTGCTGAAACACCCGGGAAACCAAAGCCCCACCCAGGGCCCTGTGCCTCTCAGCAATTATGAAGAGAAAGTTGAGGGGCAAAGGAAAACTGTGACGCTTTGGCTTCCAATCATGGTAGATTGGGAGGTCAATCCACGGAAGAGACACCGTCACTTGAGATCTAGAAAATATATAAGTAAAAGGAACAGTCAGAGTACGCTATGGGTATCGCTCAGTTCTCACTCTGATAGACGAGCCCATCACCTGTTCCACCTATGTTCCACATAGTGATTTTGATTAGTTCCTTTGCCTCTGATAGACCAGCCCATCACCCGTTCCACCTATGTTCCACATAGTGATTTTGATTAGTTCCTTTGCCTCTGATAGACCAGCCCATCACCTGTTCCACCTATGTTCCACATAGTGATTTGCCTTTATATTGTCTCGTCCTTGTTTTGGATTGTTTATTTTGCAAGTTTTACATTAAAATCTGACAGTTTTCTCTTTCAGTATGGGAAAAATGTTATGTAATCGGAGATCTAGATATGTGAATTTGTGTTTTTGCGTGTTCATTGTTTTTATGTGTTGTGTTATCCCTATTCGGGCTCTGTCTCGAGTCGGCCACCCCCAGTAAAAAAATAAAATAAAAACAAATATAGAAATTAAATGGGGAATGGGCCTGAACAAATAGATAAATAGATAGATAGATAGATGTATCTTAATTTAATGCACCAGTATTTGCAGTACCGGTAATAATTTTCCCTCTCTCTTTCCTTCTCTCTAGATCCAAAATCCAAGGTCTTTGGTTTGTATGCTGCCAGAGACATTGAGAAGAACACCATGATTATTAAATATATCAGAGAAATTAGCCAGTCTGAGCTGGCCGAGGTAAGTCCATAATATAGATTTTAATGATAACTACAATAGTGTATAAGAATTTTGTTATAGTTAGCATGGTCATTAACCCGGGAACTGCGGGGAGACTCTTAAGAGTTCCCCCGGCGGACTGCGGGGAGACTCTTAAGAGTGAGTGAAAACAAAAATAAACTTTTGACATCGATTTTTTTTTTTTTTTTTTTTTTTTTTTTGGGGGCCCCTGGGCCATGCAATATCTCAGTCCTCTACCTCCCCTCCTTCCCCACTTTCCTCCTCTCCTTCAGTTATCACCTATTTTCCCTGTTATTCCCTTATTCTGAGGTATATTTTCGTGCTAACATTAGAAATCCGGTTGGAGGGTGTGGTCATCACTGATAGCAAGCGAATGCAAGAGAGAGAGAGAGAGTATCGATCGACTGGTCTCAGTGGCCTTGGGGGAAATTGGCGGGAAAGCAGCTTGCCTCACCCATCATTATACAACTCGCGGGCTATATCCCCGATTTTGACCATCCAAACGCTGTTTTCACTCGTGTTATTGTTGTTTCAGGTTAATACCTTTATAATCAACCCATAATAGGTGCATATGGATAAGTATTAATGCTATTAATGGCACAATGAATATTTTAGTGACGGAAACACCTCAAATACGTCAGCACAGGGGGACGTTTCCAATTACCCCCATGCGCACTTGTTAGGTTAGCCTCATCTGTACCGGTGCCGTACTTTTAACTTTATTCTGGCCACTAGTAAATTATTATATCCAGTTAATAAAGGGCCTCCGGCAATTATCAGGCTTCAAACTATCTTCATTAACACTTTTTACTGTGGTGATGGGCTGGTCTATCAGAATTAGAGTTGAGCGTTCTCTGCCATACCCATAGCTTACTCTGACTGTTCCTTTTACTTATATATTTTCTAGATCTCAAGTGACGGCGTCTTTTCCGTGGATTGACCTCCCTACTGCCAACCCTGGCAGATTGGGAGCCAAAGCGTCATATTTTTCCTTTGCCCCTCAACTTTCCCTTTATAATTGCTGAGGGGCACAGGGCCTTGGGTGGGGCTTTTGTTTCCCGGGCGTTTCCGCACCCTCCTCAGCTCCCCGCCTTTGAGTGGCTTCGGTCACCTGGGCATTATTAGTGGTAAGCTGGGAGGGTTCTGTGGGGGTGCTCGGTTATGGCCTTGCTCGGGACCTTGGGGCTGCTCGGCCAGACAGCCTGAGGAACAACAACAACAACACTTTTTACTACCACAGATCCTTCTTTACTGCAATAAATCGTCTAAACGTAGCTTAAATAAAATATATAAGACGTCGCCGGTACAGAAGGGGTTCAACCAATATATAGTTTTAAAGATATAATACAAAGGAGAAAGATAGCCATAACTGATAATAGATTATATAAAATACAACTGAACTTCCTGAGCTTCACATTTGATCAATTCCTTGCAGTTGGGTCTCGTTAGACAGCTTCAAGAGAGCCCTGGATGTCGAACTGCAAAAGGTGCCAGACGAGCCCATCCTCGCAAGGGAGCGAGCTGTCGCTTCAAACAGTCTACTGCACCAAACCACCACCCAAAACGAGGGGCGTCGCGCTCCTTGGTGCCGCTAGAAGAGTGGCGAACACATCATAAGGTATCATAAGGTAAGGGTGCAGTACTGTACATGGTTAGATTTATATGTAGTATTCGATAAATAGGTATTAATCGCGGTCATGTACTGTACTTATAACTGTCTTGATGGTGTCATGGTTAAAGCTTGTAAGTTCTATACATGGTGTTCAGGGTTTGAATCCCCGGAGGATGGTATGCTTTCATTAATTTCATTGGAAGTTATTGGTGTTAAGAATGATATAAGTCAATATTTTGATAGCCTAATGCTTAGTGTGCGAAATTTGGGTGTGAGTATCCTAAGTTGGAGTACTGTACCACATGTATTCATTACTTTCATTGATTATTAGTTAGGTTTATTTGTAAATTAATTGGTGGGTTGGTGAAAACAAATATGAATATACAATATATTTGTTTAGTTTTGTGTTACTTTATATAATTGTTTGGTTTTGTCATAACCACAGACACAGTGATGATGCAGTTTTTACCACCATACACTCCCAGCTGAATAGCTGGGCTAGGGTGGATGCCCTGATGAATCAGGGACTTAGTGAATAGTAGCCACAGATTGCTAGACCGCACTGTTCACCAACAGCACTGACATCTGCCAATAACTCACTGGCTGGCCCGAGGCTCGAATCGTCAACCTCACGGTCAGCAGGCGAGAGCTCTACCAACCGAGCTACGGCCTGTGCATATGGATTTACTGATATACATTTACTTTGAGATTTGAGGTTTTATATAGCCAAATTTAGCAGGGAAGACTCTATCTACAGTTGGCCACATAAGTTCTGTTCCTCTCTGTGATCTTATATTATAATACACATAATTGAATTACAAGTGTAATTTCTTATGTAGTGGCTATCTCATCTAATTAGTCTATGGATAATCAAAACAAACCACACTCGCAGTTCATTCATACTAATTTTACTTTCATACTTAAAATCACAACGAGGTACAGAACTTATGTGGCCAACTGTACCCTATTATATTGTAAAACTTGCAAAATATACAAACCAAAACAGGGACGACACAATATAAATGAAATTATAAAACTTGCAAAATAAACGATAATAATATATAATAAATATAGCGATAATAATCGCTATGTGGAAATAACGCTTTAGCAAAATATAATTTAGAAATAACAGAACACAAAACTACAGTATATACAGTAACTATATAACAGTGGGCGGGTGCCCGACCCCGAAAGGGGTTGAAATATATGTGTCGTCCCTGTTTTGGTTTGTTTATTTTGCAAGTTTTACATTACTGTATAATAAAATGAGATGTGTACTAGCAGGCTTGAATGGTTTGAACATGTAGAGAGGATGGATGAACTAAGTTTGGTGGGGGTGACCAGTAGCGACATTGGTAGAGCGCCCGGTTTCTAACCGAGTGGACCGAGTTTGATTCTCGGCAGGTGGAGATGTTTGGGGCAATCTCCTCACACCCCTTGCCTCTGTTTCGCCTGATAGTAAAATAGGTTACGCGGCAGGATGAAAAGTTGGGTGAAAAAATGCAAGTCCATGAATGTGGAGGGAGATGCACCAAGAAAGACATGGGATTAGACCTTATGATTTGATCTTGAATTTAAAAACCTGACAAGTAAGGCAGCTCTGAACAGGGTTGCCTGGAGCGCCGCCATTGGGATGTGAGACGCACTTGGTCTTTTATAGCGATTTTGATTAGTTCTTTTGTCTTTATATTGTGTCTTTGTGTGTGTGTTTTTTTTTTATTTTTTTTTTATTTTTTTATTTTTTTGTTGTTGTTGCAAGTTTTACATTATTATTTTTAATGTATATATGTATTTACCTACTAATTCTGTTTCTTTGTACAGGTCCGAGAGAAGCGTTACGAGGCGATGAACCGAGGGATCTACATGTTCCGACTGGACGACCAACGAGTGGTAGACGCTACGGTGACCGGGGGACTGGCTCGCTACATCAACCACTCCTGCGGCCCCAACTGTTACACCGAGACAATTGAAGTGGAAAGAGACTTCAAGATCCTTATTATTTCCAACCGCAAGATCATCATCAGAGAAGAGGTATGTTTTGTTATGTTATGATTGTGTTCTTTTATTTATTATTTTTTTTTTTTACCTAAGCGTTGTTTCCACATAATTTTGTTTTCTATGTGAATGAGGGAGACAAAAGGCATAACTAACTGCCTGCAGCGAGTGCCTCCCCCAGATTTGAAAGAGTGACAGGGCCAAAATCAAGGGACGTTCGAGCTAAAATGCCTGGACACACAGAGTTTGAAGCAATTTAAGTCATAGGAAAAGAGGGAAAGACTGATTCTGGGAGAGAGTTCCAGAGCTCAGCAGTTGAATAGAAGAAAGTCTGAGAATAGCATTTCACTCTTGGGTTGGAGAGTTGCACAGAGTAGGGGTGCGATTGTGTTGCAAGGCGGGTACTACGTACCCTATGTAGAGGAGGTGGTATACACTGGGAAAGCTCCGAGGAACACTGATTATTGTAGTAGCGATAGAATAGCGAGAGAGATGCAACATTGCGGCGAAGAGAGAGATTGCAGAGAGTTGGTGAATGGATGGGAGTTAATGATACGAAAGGC
Organism: Paralithodes platypus; assembly: GCA_032716605.1. Lineage (NCBI taxonomy): Eukaryota > Metazoa > Arthropoda > Malacostraca > Decapoda > Lithodidae > Paralithodes > Paralithodes platypus. The sequence goes on along the minus strand of CM064536.1, from coordinate 14,627,803 downwards.
TTTCCTTTCTACCTTGTCTAGGAGTGCGGTGTGAGAGGACCCTCCCCACACATGTGAACAATACTCAATATAAGGTCGCACTGTGCCCCTGTACAGAGCAAGTAGCTGCGCAGGGGTAAAGAGCCCCTTGAGCACACCCAGCTTCTGGAGGCTGCCTTAGCGAGACCGGTAATATGGTCCTTCCAAGTGAGAGCGATTTTGATTACCGTAGTTATTTTGTCTTTTTACTGTGTTCGTATAAGTTTTGGTTTGTTTATTTTGCAAGTTTTATATTATAATTGACAGACAAAAGTGTTGTGAGGAAATATTTCTATGATGATCCAGTGTTTAACGCGGTACACTCCCTTGATTGACAGGGCTAGGGTGTGCCTTTGTTACAGGGACTTTATTGGACATTTACATTTATGTTAGTAATAAAATTGGTGCTTCTTTCAGCATCTTACAGTATCTTACAGTAGACATTCTGGAAGAGGCCTTTTTAGACCTGTGTATCCAGCTTGGGACCCGCAAAAAGTGGTGGCTGTGGCAGTGGCAGTCAATACAATTTTATCATACTGAAGTTTAGCTTTATACTGTAATTATAAAATAGATCTTGTCTACTCCATGCCTTGTCTAAATTACGCTCAAATGTTTGTAAAGATTCTGACTCAATTCTGAATTCTTGTGTGCTTGCTTTTTGTGGGCAAACTGTTATAGGTGTTGTTGTTGTTGTTGTTGTTGTTGTTGTTGTTGTTGTTGTTGTTCCCCAGGCTGTCTGGCCGAACAGCCCCAAGGTCTCAAGCAAGGCCAAGGCCATAAACGAGCGCCCCCACAAAACCCTCCCTGCTTACCACTAACAAAGCCCGGGTGACCGAAACCACTCCAAGGCAGGGACCTAAGGAGGGTGCGGAAACGCCCAGGAAACCAAAGCCCCACCCAAGGCCCTGTGCCCCTCAGAAATTATGAAGGGAATGTTGAGGGAAAAATGTGATGCTTTGGCTCCCAATCTGCCAACTTCAGGTTGGCAGTAGGGAGGTCAATCCACGGAAAAGACACTGTCACTTGAGATCTAGAAGATATATAAGTAAAAGGAACAGTCAGAGTAAGCTAAGGGTATGGCAGAGATCGCTCAGTTCTCACTCTGATAGACCAGCCCATCACCACATAACTAGAACCCAATCCTCTCAGCAACAGCTAGGAAAGGCCCTAGAAAGCCGCCTTTGGCGGGGGGATAGCTCCCCTATTTCAACTCCTTTCGGGGTTGGGCACCCGCCTCATTCATGTAGCCTGCTCTGAGCACTCTAATATTTTCAAAGTAAACATGCCGGCCACTCGGGACACTCGGTAAAGAGCACCCCGGGCGAGCCGGCGGGGCCATGTTTCAGGCTGTTCGGAGCGTGACAGTAAGCACCGGGCGGTGAACCGTCAGTCCGGAACTGTAATCCAACTACGAGCTTTTTAACCGCAACAACTTTAATATACGCTATTGGAGCTGGAATTACCGCGGCTGCTGGCACCAGACTGGCCCTCCAATGGGTCCTCGTTAAAGTATTTAAAGTACTCATTCCGATTGCGAGGCCTCGGATGAGTCTCTCATCGTTATTTTTCGTCACTACCTCCCCGGTCTGGGAATGGGTAATTTACGTGTTATAGGTGTTACTCCTGTCACCTCTTTTTCCTTTCTCGTGTGTCTTGCTGATCCTCCCTACCCCTTGTGAGAGTAAAGGCTGGCTACTGACTGACTGACTGACTGTAATGATATTTTTGTATTTTCAGTTGGCGTACGACTACAAATTCGACGAGGAGGAGGACCACAAGATTACCTGTTTATGTGGAGCTGAAAACTAGGAAATGGATGAACTAAAAAGGGAAACTTTAAAAAAAAAACTGAAATAATCTGAAAATGAGTGAAATAGTCTGAAAACAAGTATATACTGTATAAACTAATCTAGAAATGAGTGTAATATTAAAAAACGAGTGAAATTATCTGAAAATGAGTGAAATAATCTGAAAACAAGTATAATATTCTGGAAAAAAGTTAGATAAATCTGAAATTGAGTTAAATAATCCCAAAAAAAATAATTAATCTTAAGAGTAAAATAATCTTAAAACGAGTGAAATATTCCGAAAACAGAGTGAAATTATCTGAAAACATGTAAAATAATTAAAAAACGCGTGAATTAATAAAAAAACAAGTGAAATAATCTGAAAACGAGTGAAAAAATGGGATTCCAAAAAATGTAGAAAACGGATGAATTTAAATAACTACAAACTTCGACTTATATGATTAGTGGGTTCGATTTAGGTACCGAGAAGTGTAGAAAACGGACAAGCTAAATACCTCCAACTAAAATATTTTCTGTGTTTGAGTGTGATTCCAAAAACTAGAAAATCGATGAAGTTTACAAAAAATCCTCGATTCTGATTCCGAAAAGTGTTGAAATCGGATGAACTAAAACATCCTCGACTGGAATAATTCGTGGATATGATTCAGAATCCGAGGCCGCCATCTTGAATTTGGGTATTTTATGCCGGCGTCTTGCGAGCAGGTTTATCGGCTATGTGTATTGGAGTCTTGAATCCGCTATAAGTTATCATAGCAGGTTTATCGGCTACATGTATCGGAGTCTTGAATCCGCTATAAGTTATCATAGCAGGTTTATCGGCTACATGTATCGGAGTCTTGAATCCGCTACAAGTTATATGTATCATAGTAAATTTATCGGCTACATGTATCAAGTCTTGAATCTGCTATAAGTTATCATAGCAGGTTTATCGGCTACATGTATCGGAGTCTTGAATTCGCTACAAATTATCATAGTAAATTTATCGGCTACATGTATCGGAGTCTTGAATCCGCTATAAGTTGATCATATTATTTTGATTGAATTTTGCTGTTTATTGATACCGGTAGGTAGCCTATATTAAATTGTACTGTACACAATTAGGAGCTCATCTCAAGGTGTTCCTTTTATTGTCATAATGAAAGCCAAAATTGTCAGATAGTAGACTTGATTTTAGCTATTTTTTGACTTGGATAGGCTACTGTGACTCCGATACAAAATACATTCACAATAAAAGCGAAATCTATCCGATAGTTGACTCGATTCACGCCAAATCAATATCGTTTGAAGTCTTGAATGAATATTGCAAAGAAATACGAGAAAATTGACACAAAATAGCATTGTTTTGGCCATTTTATTTCATCCAAAGTCATAATAAGTCTGAATTATAAACCATCATTATCTATCTATCTATCTATCTATTTACTTATAATTTTACCCTTATATATACCGGTACAATAATAAAGTCTAAAATTAATTAACTCTGCTTAAGGTTTGACACCGACTCGGATACTGTGACTCCGATACATCAAAAATATATTTGAGTTAAAATATACAGTACCGGTATATTGCGGTATGGTTGGTAGCGTGTTGACTTTTATCCCTTTTTGACTCGGATACCGTGACTCGGATACATCCCGCTGCTAAAGTGCTCGGGTGACGCCGGTATTTGCGACACAAAAGACAGAGAAATAGGACGTCAGATGTTCAGTTGTTCGGTATAGTATCTGTGCCTTGAGACTTAGGCCTTTGTTCTAAGATTAACCGAATCTATGCCGGCGCTGATTTCTTTAGTTTTGCTATATTTCTTGCCAGTTAAGGGGGGACGTGGGTATTTATTTGCTCATTTATATACCGTATCTTTTTATTATTTATTTTTTTAGTTTCCTCCCTAGACCTCTATCAATCATAAAAATTATATTATAAAACTTGCAAAATAAACAAACTAAAACAGGGACGACACAAGAACTTCCAACACCCTCCAAGACCCTCTTTCAAGATAAATTTGTAATTTTTTTTATAGAAAAGCATACCGGTACCGTACTAACTGGTTAGGAATTCAGCAAAGCTAGAGTACTTAACGCCGCTATTGCTGAGGCTCGTCAAGGATAACGAGCCGATTTGATGCAGCATTAGGGCAATTTAGCATGAACTATAGACTACAGTAGATCTGGACTTTACACAAAACTGAGTAAGGGACCCAAAATCGGAAAACGAACCTCCAATTTAAACCTCGAAACAGAGACATTTTTTAATTTTCGCGGTATCGAGGTACTTGGGAAGCCGTTCTCCGATTTTGGATCCCTTGGGTACTTTATAATGTAAAACTTGCAAAATAAACAAACCAATACTTGGACGAACACAGTAAAAAGACAAAATAACTTATCAAAATCGCTACCGTAAAATGCCGTAACTTCGGACTGCACCCAAACTTCGGACATTTCGCGAAAATATGTAATACTTCACGGTTATTGGAAGATGGTTTATTATATGCAAAAAATAAATATATGGGTAGTTTGGGTAATATTCAAAGACTATTGTGTATAACTACTATGGAACTAGCACGAAAATATATGGATGAAAAAAATTCTTGAATCCGATGAAAAAAAATGATGTTAATTGTAACCCTGCAAAACTTTGTCTGCCTAGGACAAACAAATGTGGTTGTATGATAGTGGTAAGTATGATAATACAGAGAAAAGTGTTGTCAGTAATACCCGGTAAACGATTTTATTACTTATTCATGCATAATTTTGTAATTAATTTAATAATGACTTTGTATTTTTTTTTTAAATGAATCCTAACTTCGGACAGGTAAAAAACTAACCTAAACTTCGGACATGCTAAAATTTTACGTACCTACGTACGTACCTAATGAACAGTGCAGTACCTGGTACCATTATTATATTATTTGGGTTCATCTCTCTACAACATGTGTCTGTGATATGTGTGCCTGTTAGTATATGTGCATGTTTGTTGGTATATGTGTATTATATTATTTGGGTTCATCTCTCTACAACATGTGTCTGTGATATGTGTGCCTGTTAGTATATGTGCATGTTTGTTGGTATATGTGTATTAGTTAAACCAATATAATGTGTAAAGGTTTTATTATAAGTATTATATAGTGTATTACAATATGCACAGCAACCTTAAGTAAGGAGCAAATCGCTAATTATGTCAAGTTATGTTTTGCATTCAAGAACAACTATTTTATATAATTTGAGGCATAATTATGTGATACACAAAAACAAACAAAATAAGTTTACAAAAGTTCCTGAACATTAGTGTGTTGATATCATCACTGTCTTCGTGGTGCAATGCATAAGTGTTGATTTTCGATGTGAGCATCCTAGGTTCGAATCCCCGGACTGCCACATGTGTTTGTTACTTTCATTAATCGAGTTTAGGAGTAAAGTTGGTTGGTGGAGAGAACATAATAAAAAATACATGTCTGTAATGTGATATATATAATCCCTATTACTGTGATATGAAATCATGTGCCAAAGAAAGGAGATATGTTTGGTTATATGTACTGTATATACTGTACATGTGTAGGCTATAAGTCTACACAGGAATGTGCAATTTTGGATTTTTGTTTTTTTTAAGACGAAAGGTCTTAATATGGGGTGAAAGTTCTTAAAATCGCTAAACTAATGGGGCAAACATTTTATATCAAAAGCAATGGGGCTAAACATGAGGGAGAAAGGGGTCAAGAAAAAAATCCCTCGAGTGGAGATCTCCCCTTAACGTGACGATAGTGCGTTGTTATATGTGCGATTAGTTTGCTTGGGAAACAGATTAACTTGCTCATGTAGTAATGTACACCCTATGTGGTGGATTGTGTTCTTTTATTTAATAATTTTAATTTTAGTAAGCGTTGTTTCCACATAGCGATTTTGATAATTTAATTTGACTTTATATTGTCCTTGTCCCAATTTTGGTTTGTTTAGTTTGCAAGTTTTACATTTTAATTAAACTGTTTAAAATCATCTTACTTTAAACTATTACCATTACACAATTTTCTTTTGCTTAGAATCTACCTCTTGGATTCCAAAGGGTAAATACAATCTCAATATACCCTCTGAATAACATAGGTCCTTCTTAACCCTCTCCGACATATGACGCGATTTTGAGCCTATAAGGGATACTTTAAAACCTTTGTTACCATCAGGGGTATTTATAAACCTTTAGTTTAGTTTACTTCAACCTCTGCAGTTGTCTTTGAGTTAGCTGTGTTGAGCCTATTGGGGATACTTTAAAGCCTTTGTTACCATCAGGGGTATTTACAAACCTTTAGTATAGTTACTTCAACCTCAGCAGTTGTCTTTGAGTTAGCTGTGTTGAGCCTATTGGGGATACTTTAAAGCCTTTGTTACCATCAGGGGTATTTACAAACCTTTAGTATAGTTACTTCAACCTCTGCAGTTGTCTTTGAGTTAGCTGTGTTGAGCCTATTGGGGATACTTTAAAGCCTTTGTTACCATCAAGGGTATTTAGAAACCTTTAGTTTAGTTACTTCAACCTCTGCAGTTGTCTTTGAGTTAGCTGTGGGCAGAAAACTAATTTTGGAGAGGTAATTATAAGAGTGAGAGAACTCTATTTCGTATTGCTAATCTGGCAACCTCTGCGTCATATGAGTCTGAAAGGGTTAAGCTATATAAAATCATCTTATTTGATTCTGGTTACCATTACAGGATTTTCTTTAGCTCTTTTCCTTACATAAAACCTTTTCACATAAAATACCACCCTTGTATAATACTCACTTATCATTGAGTTATTTATAAAGTAAAGTAGAAGTGACCTCCCACCAGAGCAAGAAGCAGTACTGTACTACTTTTACTTCTAAGTGCTGGGTAGATCGCCCGATTGGGTGGCACTGCAATGGGGGCATTGGCCCGGCGCCGCCCGGATGGGGGTGGGCATTGGCCCAGGGGTGCAAGCCTGTGGGCTGATGATCCCCTTCCCTGCAGATATCATCTCACCCTGGCCCCTTCGAGGGCCCGAGCATTTGGAGCGGCTTTGATCAACCGCACTCGTGACTGTTCAGCCAGATAGTCTGCGTTGGAGAAGCTACCGGTACGCATTTTGAGATAAGACATTATTATAAGATAGGACTATGATGCGTTTCAGTAGTATTTTGAGATAAGACATTATTATAAGATAGGACTATGATGCGTTTCAGTAGTATTTTGAGATAAGACATTATTATAAGATAGGACTATGATGCGTTTCAGTAGTATTTTGAGATAAGACATTATTATAAGATAGGACTATGATGCGTTTCAGTAGTATTTTGAGATAAGACATTATTATAAGATAGGACTATGATGCGTTTCAGTAGTATTTTGAGATAAGACATTATTATAAGATAGGACTATGATGCATTTCAGTAGTATTTTGGTATCATTAGACGATTTTATCCAGTTTAGGAGGGATCTGTGGGCGTCTGAGGCAGTCGAGTTGGTTGCGACACCTTAGATTCCTAGAGGTCCTTCCTAAACTGCATAAAATCGTCTAATAATAGCCAAGATAAAGCGTAAAGCCGCGTCATAATAGGGGTTAGCGTATTTGCAAAGTATTGAGCAATTTATTTACCTTGGGAAGTCTGATTCGCGCTGGCAATTTTAACCCTCTGAACTCGGATACTCTCGCGCTTTAAATGTTCACAACCTCACAACCTAGAAGCTTGTCTTTCTCTGTGGACAAAACGGTCTTTAAACTTGTATGTACTGTGTGTATGTACCTACCCTATGTGAGAGTGAAGCCAGAAAAGGAAGTTGGAGCTGTAAACATGTGTCAGAGAGGATTGTCTCTGACACATGCAGGCAGAGATGCCAACCCTATCAAGATGTACACACCAGATGATCAGCATAGGGGTGCAGATACTTCATTGACCGAGTGTACATATACCCAACCGTGCTATGGCCTTAACCCTTTGAAGCTCTTGATGCATTTTAGCATACACATACATAACATTTTAAGACTGAGTGTTCCACACATAAGTGCAGTTTCAGTCTCTTGTCCTAATGGCGGCGTTCCAGGCAACCCTGTTAAGGGCTGCTTCACTTGTCAAGTTCTTGGATTTGAGATCGGCACGTATAGTCCGATCCCAGGTCTTCCTCGGTCCACCCCTTGGTGCAGCTCCCTCCACAATCACAGACCTGCATTTTTTCACCCAATTTTGTTAATCCATTCTCTCCACATGTCCATACCATCCCAGTCTATTTTTTTTTTTTCTTTTTTTTTTTTTTTTTCTATATTCCAACTTACTTAATAATAATAATAATAAGCATGTTACTTATTTCTCATAAGCGCCAATTTTTCCGAAGAATTCACTAGCGCTCGAAAAGAGAAAGAAAAAAGAACAAAAATCAATGCATCAAAAGAAGGCTTATATACAACACACACTTAACAATCACTAGCAGTGGCAAAATAGCCTAAACTCTATAGCCATCTGTCATGACACCTCTCTCAAGATCATAGCTTCTCTCAAAGAGAAAAGTCTTAAGTTGTCTCTTGAAGCATTCAACAGAACTCAGTTGTCTCATGGACAGCGGCAACCTGTTATACAACCTCGGAGCCATGTAGGAGAAAGACCTCTCAAAGAAAGAAGACTGCTGGAAAGCCCATGGTTCATCAAGACGAAAAGGGTCATTGTCATGACGCACAACTACACCATGGTGTGCCGGTGGGCGCCTGAGCAGCTCCGCAAGGTACCTAGGCTCACCAAATTTGAGAACCTTAAAAGTCACCAAACACAACTTAAATTCTATTCTTGCTCTTACTGGCAGCCAGTGCAGTTCTATGTGAAGAGATGTAGTAGGAGTTCTAGGTGGAACACCAAAAATTAGTCTTGCGGCCCTGTTAAGAACAGACTGAACTTTCTTCAAAATATAATTTGGAAGACCCACCAACAGGGCATTGCAATAATCAACACGAGAGAAGACCAATGAGTGAACCAACGTCAGGAGGCAATGTCTGGTTATAAACGGCTTCACCAAATAGAGATTTCTGATGTGCAAGTAACAACTTTTAACTATCTGGTTTACATGCTCTTTGAAATCTAATCGGGAGTTCACATATACACCCAGATTTCGAACAGTTGGGGCCGGTCGCAGCTGAGATCCACCCACATTGATGGAGAGGGCACCTACTATATCATCAGCTCTTCTATTTCCTCGGATGATGAGAATATCAGTTTTACCATCATTTAGTTTAAGTTTTCTCGCTCTCATCCACTTCTTGATATCAGACATCAACAATTCCATCTTACTCCGTATATCAACTATATTTGTGATTCTCACATAAATCTGGGTGTCATCTGCATAAAAGTGAAAACATTATGTGCACGAAGCAGAAGAGACAAACTGCTAATATAAATTATAAATAGGATAGGACCTAAAACTGATCCCTGCGGAACACCATACTGCAGGGGTGTCGAGTCCGAGACCACTTGATTTACCATCACACTCTGGGATCTACCTGACAAGTACGACCCAAGAAGCAAGAGAGCGGAGTCACGCACACCACAATCATAAAGATCACTCAATAACAACTTGTGATCCACTGTGTCAAAAGCCGCAGAGAGATCAAGCAAGACCAATAGTGAGGCCACACCATTGCAAATGTTCTCAACTAGATCATTATGTACTCTAATCAATGCTGTTTCAGTTGAATGATGCTGTCGGTAAGCAGACTGAAAAATTGGGATAGTTTCATTCTGCTGAAGTAGTGGTTGTAATTGGTCAAGTATTGCACGCTCTAATATCTTTGATATGAAGGACAGGTTAGAGACAGGACGATAGTTCAACATGTTCTCAACATCAAGTCCAGGTTTCTTTAGAGTAGGTCGGAGCAGTGCATGCTTTTCAGAATGTGGGAAGCTACCTTCAGAGAAGCACTTATTAATTATTTTGGAAATAAACTCAACTGTGTGATCATAGACTCTTGGTAGCTTGGAAACATTTATGGGATCCAACGGGCAAAATGTTTTATTGAGGTTTCTTATGTAGGACGAGATCATGTCCACCTCTACTGAGTGAAAGGATGAGAGGACATTATTAGGAATGTGTCGGGGTTGGAGTACAACTGAAAGTTCTTCACCAACAGAAGCATCATCCAGTTCCTGTCTTATGCGAGTTATTTTGCCAGCAAAAAATGCCACAAAGTTGGCAGCCAACTCAGCATCAGGTACAGAAGGTCTTAAGCTGACTCTTGTTTTTCCAAGTAAACTGTTTACAATTGAAGCCAACCTCCTCTGGTCGTTACCACACGAGTCAACTTTTCCTCTCGGGCATAGGCTGAGAGCCTTAACATTCACTGCTTTACAATGAACAGTGAAGCCTGTGAGGTCTTGTTCCAGTCTAGGGAGTGAGACATGTGAAGCACGTAGAGTACAACGAGCACCTGCCATCTTGCCTTCACATGAGGCACGGTGCTCGCTCATGGCCCGAAACGACCCCATCTCTGAAGCCACCTCGTTCCCGTGATTCACTGTCTCACCCCCTACACTCGGACTCTCATACTTACACACACACAACGCCACCTGTTGAGCAGATAACTCACCAGGCATTGCACCCCTATAGCATATTTTGAATATGGGAATACTGTATTTAATCAGGGAACAATGAGGGTATTTTATTGACGTTTCGGTGGGCTTGTGGTAATGCACTGATACTAGGTACAGCACAAATTCCATCCCAATAATATCTTCCCATTGATACATCGGGATTTGAACCCGGGACCTTTGGATTACCAATTATCATTACTTGTACGCATCACCTCGCTAATACTCTTTATACCTAAACGTCTCCTCAGCTCAACATTTGTTATTCTATCCTGTAGCCTGGCCCCACACATCCATCTCACGATTCTCATCTCATTACGCTCCATTCTGTTGACATCCTCTACTTTAACGGCCCATGTTTCTGAGGCATACGTCATTGCACTTCTAACACATGAGGCATACACCTTTCCCTTCAGGGGGAGAGGCATTCTTTTCATGGTCAGGATTGGCATCAATTCTCTGAACTTCCCCCAGCCACACCTAATTCTAGCAACAGTGGCAGCCTTGGCCCCACCGCCGGCAGAGATGGTATCTCCTAGGTAACAAAACTTGTTCACCAGCTCCAAAGACTCATTTCCAAAATTCACAGCCACAGGATCATCACTTAACACAAGCTCGCCTTTGCACACTACGCACTCAAATTTCTCTATTTCTGACTTATCCTTCGGCAGGGGCCCCTTTATTCTACTACAGCGCTTACTCCCATGGTGTACCCAACATCGACAGATGCTACATTGAATTGAGTTAACGCCCACTCCCTTTCCACACACTGCACATGGGTATGCACCGCTCTTTTCCACATTGCCTCGTCTCAATCTACAATGCATAACCTTGGTTTTATTAATATTGACTCTTAAGCCCTTGCTCACCATGCCCTCTCTCCACTGCGTTTTAGCAGTTTATTTTGGCTATCATTAGACGATTTTATGCAGCTTCGGAAGTATATGTGGGTATTAAAAGGGTAAATACTATCTCAATTAACCCTTTGACTTCCATATACCGTTACTAATCTGAATAAAATCGTCTAATAGTAGCCAGAAACAACAGAAACGCGTATTGGAGCTTGAAAGGGTTAATACTTAGACGAATGGGAGGGGTAACTGATGGGGCACTTAACCACAATGGAATGGGTAACTGATGGGGCACTTAACCACAATGGAAGGGGTAACTGATGGGGCACTTAACCACAATTGAAGGGGTAATTGATGGGGCACTTAACCACAATGGAAGGGGTAACTGATGGGGCACTTAACCACAATGGAAGGCATCGTTAGGAATTACTACAGACTCTTTATAACAGGTAAGACATCAAGAGGAAGACATGACAATTTACCATCAGATGGGAAGTAATAGTCTAATGGTAACCAAAAATAGGACGAGAATAACCTATTGGTGGTGAAGGGGATAAGGGGAGATGGGTCAGGGTTTTCCGGTCCCCCCTTCTCCCTCGTGTTTAGCCCCATTGGTTAGGGGGTTAAGAGGGGATGGGGGTATTTATTGGCTCATTTATGTATCTAATAATATTTGTTTAGTTTCCTCGCTAGACCTCCATCAAGCTTATAAAAACACCCGCCAAGATAAATTTGTACATTTTTCAGGACTGTGGACAAAACGGTCTTTAAACTTGTACATGTATGTATGTATGTATGTATGTATGTTTTCGATAGAAAAATGTCCCAGCCGATTGCCGGTTCCTCTTAAATTACAGGCTCGCTATTGCTCGCCAGAAAAAAATTGACACCTAAGTGACACTAAAAGTCTTAGTAGGCCTATAGACAAAGAAATGGGGCGAAAGGTCTGAAAATCGTCAACCTAATGGGCTGAACGTCTTAAAATCTGAAAACTAATGGGGCTAAGCACGAGGAAGAAGGGGGACCAGAAAAAGACCCACCTCCCCTCGAAGGCTAAAGGCATATTACGGACACTTGAATTGACCGTTTCTGACCTAATTTAGACCCATTATTTCTACAGTGTAAATTTAGAATTTTTTTTATGCCAAAGTTAATATTTTTTCTTATTTAAATATTTTGTTAATGTTTCTTTTAGGTTTAATTTAACTTAAGGGAGCCCACCTCACTTTTTTCTCTTTCTCTCCCTTTCTCTTTGGCTTGTATCCGTTCAGCCCCATTCAGCCTACTGTTTTAAGACGTTTACCCCCATCCAGGTGTCAATATTTTCTTGGCGAGCGAAAGCAAGCCAGCATTGTATGGAGAAATCCGGCTTTGCCGGAGATTTTTTTTTATCGAAAAATGTACAAATTTAGTTTGCAAAAAGATATATATGCTGGCTCGCCTGGAAAATATTGACACCTGGATGGGGTAAATGTCATAAAACAGTAGGCTGAATGGGGCCGAATGGATACAAGCCAAGGAGAGAGAGAGAGAAAGAGAAAAAAGCAAGGTAGGCTCCCTTTAAGTATGTACAGTATTAAGTATAAGTATCCCAAGCATTCTCATGTTTGTGTGTGCGTTTTTTTTTATATATTTGCAATCTGGTTCAATAGTTCGGGGTCCGATTTCTTCCGCGGCGTCACACGAGCGAGTTTATCGCACAATGACGTAATTTTCCTCTTATTCTGGTTAGGCTACCACTAGACAATTTTCTTGAGCTTATAATCTACCTGCAGGACTCTGAATAACACAGGTCCATCTTAAACTGCATAAAATCGTCCAATCTTAGCTGGAATCGGAGGCATAACAGTCTTCATGCTGAATGGCTTTAAAACTGACCTCGTAAAAGTTCTTAACCCCTTCAGACTCATATGACGCAGAGGTTGCCAGATTAGCAATAAGAAATAGAGTTCTCTCACTCTTATAAGTACTTCTTCAAAATTAGTGTTCTGCCCACAGCTAACCCAAAGACAACTGCAGAGGTTGAAGTAACTAAACTAAAGGTTTCTAAATACCCCTGATGGTAACAAAGGCTTTAAAGTATCCCCAATAGGCTCAACACAGCTAACCCAAAGACAACTGCAGATGTTGAAGTAACTAAACTAAAGGTTTATAAATACCCCTGATGGTAATAAAGGCTTTAAAGTATCCCCAATAGGCTCAACACAGCTAACTCAAAGACAACTGCAGAGGTTGAAGTAACTAAACTAAAGGTTTATAAATACCCCTGATGGTAATAAAGGCTTTAAAGTATCCCTAATAGGCTCAAAATTGCGTCATATGTCGGAGAGGGTTAAGCCAGTGTTACATCAGTAAGTTTATCGGCTACATGTATCGGAGTCTTGAATCCATTACAAATTATCATATTATTTTTTGTGGACCCCTTTCTCCCTCATGTTTAGCCCCATTGCTTTTGAGATTTTAAGACTTTCAGCCCATTAGTTTAGCGATATTAAGAACTTCCAATTTTCTGGAAGTTCCGGTTTCGGCAGCCCCGTTCAGAGCTGCCTCACTGGTCAGGTTTTTATATTCAAGATCAGAACGTATGACTTGATCCCACGTCTTTCTAGGTCTACGCCTCGGGGCAGCTCTCTCTACGTTCATGGACTTGAATTATTTTTAGAAGTTTGTGTCTTGTTTCTTGCAGTTTGAATAATTTTGTTCTAATTTCCAACTTAATAATGAAGCATAGCAACGTTAAGTGAAGTTTGTGCCCTGATATGAGGTGACTGTAAGTGAGGAATACTAGAGGTCCTTCTAAGCTACACACCGGTAATCATGTAATGGTAGCCAGAATCTGATCATAAAGGCATCATCGTTTTGAAGGGGTTAATTTATATATATCTAAGCCTTTTAACCCCTTCTGTACCGGAGACGTCTTTTGTATTCTATTCTAGAGATATTTAGACGACTTTGTGCAGTTTGAGAAGTATCTGTGCTTGTAAAAAGGGTTAAGTGAGATAGTTCGAAGCCTGTTAATTGCTGGAGACCCTTTTTAAACTGAATAATATCGTCTAATAGTAGCCAGAATAAAATTAAAAAGACGTCGTTGGTACAGAAGGGGTTAAGCCATTTAGCACCATGACGTAATGCTCATCGTATGCTGGTTACCATTAGTCAATTTTCTTCAGCTTACAATCAACCTCTAGGACTCAACTACCGACAATAATCTTTACCCCTTAACTTCTTATAACTCAAAATGACTGAAAGCAATTGGGCTGACATTTCTATCATTTAGGTAGAGTCCACCAGGAAATAGGTGTGGATATTTACAGCCAAGGCCCTTTTGAGTTACGGAGAGGTCAGGGGTCGAGATTTTTGTCAAGTTCGTTGGCGCTACCCAGAGTCGATTTTCTTAAGCTTACAATCTATCGCCAGGACTCGACTATCGACCTTCGCGAACTATCCTACTACGATTGCATGTATATGAACAAAAAATCTTTGCTTTCCGGACTCCCAAAAATTTGCGGAGGTGTTTGTGTGGAATTGTGAAACGGAATATTAATATTAACGATGATGGTAACCCCTTCTGTCGCGGAGACCTTCTTTTCATGGCATTCTGGCAACTGTTAGGCGATTTTATTCAGTTTAGAAAGGACGTGTATCCATTCAAAGGCTACCGACTCATTCAGTGAAGCCTCTCAGCTACCATACATCCTTCCTAAGCTGAAGAAAATTGTCTAATTGTAGCTGGAATCAAATGAAAACCGTCGCCGATACTGAAAGGGATATTAATAATTATAATAATGATAATAATAATAATAATGTCAATATTGTACATAAATTGTTGAATACCAAATCAGTAAACCTTTTTTCATGTTATGGTCTTTTATTTAACATATAATTAATTTAGTATTAACCTCTACTTTACCCCAGAGCATTTTACAGTTTATGTAGTTTTCTGCACAAATCCTGTTTCTCACCATCCCAGTGAAATCGTAATTTGGCAGCGTCTCACCCACCTCCCCAATCCACCTCCTACCTTCAACCCACCATTCTTCCTTCCCTTCCATTGTCTGACTCACCCCCTCCACCGGATGGTCTGGAGGCTCTGCGAGATTCCTGAAAGTCGACGTGGAGGCTTCAGCCAGGGCCTGACGTCCCATACAGTCCGAAGGTCTATGGTAACTCTATGGTAACTAATAGTATCTCAAGGTTATGAAGTACTGTAGGTGTGTTGTGAGTCATTTAAACCACTTGCTTTCATTTCATTATATTGATACCCTAGCAAGTGGTTTAAATGATTCACAACACACCTACTACATGGTTAACCGAGTGCTTATATTCTGAGTGTTTCCCGAGTTGGAATCCCGGGAGGACCATATGCTTTCAGTACTTTAAAGTGCATTGCAGCATTGGGGTTTGTTATTGATGATTAAAGTTAAGAACGGAGTGTTACTTAATACAGAACACTAGTAACTCCCTCAATCTGTATTTCCCTCATCCTAAGACTTAAATTGCGGGGAGATCTCCACTTGAGGGATTTTTTTCTTGACCCCTTTCTCCCTCATGTTTAGCCCCATTGCTTTTGATATTATAAAACGTTTGCCCCATTAGTTTAGCGATTTTAAGAACTTTCACCCCATATTAAGACCTTTCGTGCAATTCAGGTGTTGATTTTATCCTGTCGAGCGATAGAGAGCCTGTAATTTAAGAGGAACCGGCCTTAGGCCGGGAAATTTTTCTACCGAAAAATGTACAAATTTATCTTGAAAGGGACTCAAGGGGTGTAAATTTAAGCTTGATGGAGGTCTAGGGAACAAACTAAATACCTCCCCTTAAAGACATTTGGAGACTCGAATGTATCCCTAGAATTTGGCTGTTAGTCTTTCAACTTTGAAGGAGACTCGTTACACTCAGCATTGTCTTTTGCCTTTTTCATAGCATAGAAAACGTCCTAATAATAATATGCTGGTATTTTATTTGTTCGAGCGCCAATTGACTACTTAGGATAATGCGAGTTTCATTCTATAAGGAAGTTGGAGCTGTAGACATCGATAGTAAACAAACATAATAATGTGGGCTTCTGATGGCTAAAGAGTATGTTGAATTGGATTTTATGTATTTATATAATTATCTACAACCATATTTTAGCTGGTAATTCTGCTAAATATCTGTCTACAGCTCCAACTTCCTTATAGAACGAAACTCGCAAGTGGTCAATTCTCCAGCATAAGCGATAATCTAGTTTATTAATTATAGGTAGCCCAGAAATAGTCCTAAACTCAACAACGAGGGCTAGCCTAAAGCAAATGGCTTGCAAATTTCCACCTGTTGTAAATTTTAAGCCCTTTCGTGCCATTTAGGTGTCTTTATTTTCCTTGCGAGCGAAAGAGAGCCAAGAGTAACTGAAAAGTTTACAAATGTATCTTTAAAAGGGAGTCTAGTTTTTTTTTTAAAGCTTGATGGAGGTCTAGGGAGGAAACTAAAAATTATGAATAACTTAATAAGTCTCTCTCTCTCTCTCCAGCTGGAGTAGATTCGCGTTGTGACAGAGTTGCCATTTGCGGATATTTACTGCTAGATCTAGAGCAAGTTTTTTTTTCAATATAGCGCCACTAATTCTAGCAAAATTCTGCAGCATTGATAAATTTTGGGAATTATTATAGTTATTGTGGCATTCTAGAGGGGTTTTCAGCATTTATTCACTATTTATTGGCCTTCTAGCGACTTTTGAGAAGGGATCTAGCGCAGGGTGTGAACGGGTGCCAAGTAGAATATTTGATGTCCTTATTATTGTATATGTAAGGATAACATTATGGTTTATAGCTCAAATTCTGTCTTTGGAAGTGATGAAATGGCCAAAACAATGCTACTTAGTGTCATTTGTCCTGTTTTCAGTCTCTTATTTATTCCATCTTCAAAGAAAATTACCCAGTTTGACACCCTGTAGCGATAATTTGCTAGACTGCCTTGGTAACTATTATGTATGTAAGGATTAATAGTAGTTCCACATATGATCAGTATTATGTATTATGTAGCATTTTCCATTGATGACCCCTTTTATATGTTATGACTCTAGGGTCCCATAAGATTTGAACCAGAGTAAACATTGCTGCCAGTCTGCCACCCATCCACACAGCTGTTCGCCTTGTCCTGGCTGGAACACCATAATAAACTCCTTGTTCCTGAGGTTGGCGGGCGTCTACGTCGACTGCGGGGCATGGGTGCCTTCCCCTGACGTCTACGGTGTCCACATCCTCCCTGTGAATCCTATCCGCCCTGAGGTCCACTCCGCCCAGGTAGGGTGACATAGCCTAAGCTTGAAGCTTCACAGCTTTACTACCCTAACTCACCTGGTTAACTCACCTGGTAGGGCCGCCAATCGGTAGCGCATGACAGGCCAAGGATTAGGCAGCCCAGGAGATAGCATGACACGCCAGTCAGATGCAACATTTGAATGCACTGGGGATGCTTGACTATGGGGTGACTGGTAGGCTAGTGTGTGTCGGACCAATAATATGATGGGGTAGTTTATCAGGGGTTGAGATGTTGCTAAACAATGGGAAGGGGGATTTTATGGGTTGAAGAGTGAGTTGTGGAGGTGTTAGGTCAATTTGGATTTGAATTGAGCAAGGGAGAGGGAATTAACTATTTCAGCTGGTAGGGAGTTCCATTGATGGATTATACGACAGGAGAAAAACCTTTTTCTTGCTTCGGTTTCTGTGTGGGGAACAAAGATCTTGTATTTATGACCTCTTACTCCTTGGTGGGGTGACATAGTGAACAGGTCATGGGGTTTACTGTAATGGGCGAGAGATTATGGAATATTTTGTAACACTGAATAAGGTCGGTCCTCAACAATCTGCCTTTAATTGAAAACAGGTTTAAGGTAGAGAGACGATCATGATAAGTGAGACTTGAGTGGTTGGTTACTTGTTTCGACCATCGACGTTGAACAGACTAGAAAATTAAGATCGCCTTGAAATCCAGTATTCCAAACAGAAGCAAAGTCAAGCAAGGGTCTGATGTCGGAGATGAGGAGGGAGATCATAAAGGAAGGTGACCGGCATATGGTAGATTTTAGTAGGTTTGTAGCTAGGCTAGGCTATATTCTCAACAAGAAGACAAGAGAAAACAAACTCAGTCTAACTCCGACTCTTAACACATTTCCGGGTAAACCTGACTTTTTGGACCGACAGCGATTTCAGCGAGTTATATTTTGTTTTTTTTAATTTTTCCTTCAGATAGGCCTATAGGCTAGTGTTGTTTTATACTGAAGAGGAGCTGAAATGAGTATTTACCCATTAGTTTTGCAGATGTTTAGGTGACAATCACCACGGTCGATCTGGGGATCCGCCGCTAATGAGCTCGTCCTGGAATCTTTACGACTCTGAATCTTACGATTCTTTACAGGACTGAACATGCCATTTTTATCGGCAATAGCTCAGAGAAGAGTGTTGAGAGGGGAGAAGGGGTGTTGGAGTGGCTTTGTTATGTGTGTTTTGTCTGTATACGTCGTCAGGATGTTCCCTGACTGGGTGCAAGCATGTAAAACATGCTAGGACATTATCCAATAATCTAAAAACACGCCCCCCACTAGTGGGGAGGGCTATGAAGTTCAGGGAAAATGAGGGGTTAAAAGCGTAAAAAATACAATACAGCATGTGCAATGATGGTTTGACAATAATTTATAATACATGATACATGTATTACATCGTCGCTAATCACTAACTGCCAGATAGAGAAGGAAGGGCCATGGGGGAGTTGGGGATAGTTTGGGGCTTGGAAGGTGGGGGGTACATTTGAAGCGGACTCTCCCCTTCCACCTGTCCAGGGTGGAGTAGGGAAAGGAAGGACCCACCCCTGAGCAACTTTTAGTATGCGTGAGTGTACCTAAAGGGGTTAATTCTGGGCCTAATGTGCTTATATAATAGAGGTTCATATTGGGTTGGAATAATTGAGATTTTTATATTTGCGGTCATATTGGTTCGTTAGGGGGGAGGGGGGAGGGACTAGGACTGACTGAACAATGATAGAGAACCCATGTAAGGGGGGGGGGGGGGGGGGGGGGAGAAAGAGAGACAGGATAGTAAATTGGCAGGTTGGGGGGGGGGGGGGGGGGAGAAAGAGAGAGGATAGTAAATTGGCAGGTTGGGGGGGGGTAGGGTCTAGGACTGAACAATGAAAGGGAGCCCATGTAAGGGGGGGGGGGGGGGGGGAGAGAAAGAGAGAGAGGATAGTAAATTGGCAGGTTGGGGGGGGGGGGGGGGGGGGTAGGGCTAGGGCAGAACGATGATAGAGAGCCCATGTAAGGGGGGGGGGGGGGGGGGGAGAAAGAGAGAGAGAGGATAGTAAATTGTCAGGTTGGGGGGGGGGCGGGTAAATTGACGGAGGTAGAGCAGTTATGGGGGAAAGGGGGAGGTGGGCGTGACTGAGCAAGGAGAGAGTACCCTGTAGGGGGGGTGGGGGGGTACCTGGACCACCTAACCATAGTGTGGGACCAAGGCAGCAGAGGCGGTCATTTGGTGGTTGGACTGTGTGGTGGGAAGGTAACGTGTGCGCGGTCTTGGAAGGGTTAAAGGTACAGTGGTTATTTTGGGGGTCTATTTATTTTTTAGTTTCCTCCGAGAGTCCCTAGACTTCAATCCAACTTTTAAAAAATCCATTAGATATCCCCCTACTAGATTAATTTGTACATTTTTCGGTAGACAAATTTCACGGCGAAGGCCAGTGCCTCCACAATTAATGGCACGAAAGGTATTCATTCATATTGACAAAGAAATGGGGCGAAATGTATTAAAATAGACAAACTAATGGGGCAAACTTTATACAAATCTTAAAACTAATGGGGTTAAGTATGAGGAAGGGGACCAGAATAAAGTTGGTGGTTGGACTGTGTGGGAAGGTAACGTGTGCGCGGTACTGAAAGGGTTAAGGGGAGCTGGACACCTTTCTCCCTCATGCTTGTTTGGCGATTTCAATTCAATTAAAAACTTTTATTGACAAACATTTTACATACAGTAGTTTTACAATAAGTAAACCTTTAAGACCTTTCGCCCCTTTTCTGTCAATAGTAAGACTTCGTGTCATTTAGCTGTCGATTTTTTGTGGTTGTAGCCTACAAATGGTAGAGTGAAATAGTTCGAAGCCTATTAATTGCTAGAGGTCCTTTTTATACTGAATAAAATCGTCGAATGGTAGCTACAATACAAAAATATAAGACGTCGCCGGTACAGAAGGGGTTAAACCCTTTAACTACCAGTGACGTGTTGTATTTCATTCTAGCTATATTTAGACGATATTATGCAGCTGAGGAAGGACTTGTGGTATTTGAAAGGGTTGGTAGAGATAGTTTGAAGCCTTATTACTGCTAGAGGTCCTTCCTAAGCTGAATATAATCGTCTAATAGTTGCCAGAATATGATGGAAAGGAAGTCCCTGATACAGAAGGGATTAAACCGCATTAATTCGTCTAAATGTAACTGTTGGTGGTGTAATGGTTTAGATGCCTATGTTATGGGCGTGGTGTCCAGCGTTGGAATCCCGGGAGGACCATATGCTTGCATTGGGGTTTGTAATTGATGAGTTATAATGTTAAGAACGGAGTGTTACTTAATTAAAAATGCGTCACCGGTACAGAAGGGGTTAATGGCATATAAACTATCACAACTATAGTTTTCTGACGCCCACACAACCTTCATAAGCTGCATAAAATAATCTAACTATGACTAAAAACAGATACAAAGGGACGTGACCGGTACCGATAGGGGTTCATTCTGGGCCTAATGTGCTTATATAATAGAGGTTCATATTGCTGGTCGATGTTTCATAATGGGTTAGAATAATTTAGATTTTTATATATTGCGGTCATATTGGTTCGTTAGGTGGGGTGGGGGGGGGGGGGGGAAAGGACTGAACGATGATGGTGCCCATGTAAGGGGGGGGGGTATTAAATTAGCAGGGGGGACGAGGTGGGGGGCTGAGCAATGAGGGAGGGGTTGTTAAGGGTAGGGGGGGGGGGGTAAATTGACGGAGGTAAGTACAAAGGTACAAAGGAAATCAAGCAACAACAGGTCTAGTGACTCTTCTAGGCTGCTTGTCCTCCAAAACACGGAGGATCAAGTGTCCAAACAGTGGTTTAGAGTGGGTAAAGGAACATTAGTTATGGGGGAAAGGTGGGGGTGACTGAACAAGGAGAGTACCCTGTTTGTGGGGGGGGGGGGGGGGGATTGGGAGTGACTTGACCATTATTAACCATAGCGTGGGACCAAGCCAGCAGAGGAGGTTAGTTGGTGGTTGGACTTCGTGGGGAGGTAACGTGTGCGCGATCTTGGAAGGGTTAATCGACTCTAGGAAATTAGTGTGTTGGCTTAATAATCCAGATGGTAAGATCCTGTGTAGTGGGAGGAACTGTTTTTCAGATGCCTATTTACTAAGAATCATTGAACAATGTCTTTAACCTAACCTAGTATATTAGTAGACTATTTATGAATGTAAAATGTCAAAATATATTGTAACATTAGTCATTTTTGAGATATATGTACAGGTCCTCCCGCTACACAGGTCCTCCCGCTACACAGGTCCTCCCGCTACACTGGATTATACCCGGATATTTATTATTTTTATTTATTTTTCCTATGCCTCGAATCAAGCTTGAAAAAACCCCGGTCCAAAGAAGTGTGCTCATATTTGAAAGGATTAATTTACTTTATTTAAGGGGAGGTTTTTAGTTTGTTCCCTATATTTCCATCCAGCTTACGATTACACCCCCCAGACCCCTTTTCAAGATAAATTTGTAAATTTTTCGGTAGAAAACTGTCCCGGCCTAAGGCCGGTTCCTCTTACATTACAGGCTTGCTATTGCTCGCCAGGAAAAAATACACCTAATTGGCACGAAAGGTCTTAAAATTGACAGAAATGGGGCGAAAGTTCTTAAGATCGTCAAACGAATGGGGCAAAAGTCTTAAAATTTCAAAAGCAATGGGGCTAAAAATGAGGGAGAAAGGGATGCAGAAAACAATCCCTCAAGTGGAAATCTCCCCTTAACTCAACCTTTTCTCTGATCATCCTAGCCCTTCCCTTGATAGTTGCGAGGGTTTTAAAAGATATTGCTTGATGGGTAATAATGGATTTCAGAAGTCCAGTTTCAGTTTCTATGGAGCTCGTCCTGGAATCTTTACGACTCTGAACCTCACGATTCTATACAGGACTGGCCATTTGTATCGGCACTAGCTCAGAGAAGAGTGTTGAGAGGGGAGAAGGGGTGTTGGAGAGAGAGGAAGCTGTTGGAGTGGCTTTGTTATGTGTGTTTAGTCTGTATACGTCGTCAGGATGTCCCCTGACTGGGTGCGAGCATGTGAAACATGCTAGCACCCTAGTATCTAATTAAGGGGGTAATATTTGTGTATAGCTACTTAAATATTTTATTGTTTCCTCGCTAGACTTTAAGCTTTTAAAGAAAATCGCCCCCTTTCAAGATAAATTTGTACATTTCCGGCGTTCTAAAATTACAGGCTCGATATCGCTCGCCAGAAAAAAATACACATAAATGGAACGAATGATCTTCATATTGATAAAGAAATGAAGGTGGTCTCAAAATCGCCAAACTAATATGCTAAACATGAGGATAAAGGGGTCCAGAAAAAAAAAACTACTTTCCCCTTAAAGTGCGCAGTGAGAATTTATATTTATCCATTTTTAAACCGATAAGTATAAATTGACCATTTGCAATTGTTAGGCTATAAGGAAGTTGAATTCGTAAACATGAGTAATCAAACAGGAATGCAATAATTTCGGTTAAAAAGTTCAATTTGTTTTTTGTATTTGTTCATGTAGTAAGCTAGCCTACAACCTGTGTGGGAGTAGGCTAGGCCTAGCCTATATATTTACTCTTGTTTTGGAGAATTGAGAATTGACGTTGGAGCCGTGAACTTATAAGATATTAACTCGTTCAGACTCATATGATGCAGAGATTGCCAGATTAGCAATGAGAAATATAGTTCTATCTTATAAATACCTCTCCAAAATTAGTGTTCTGCCCACAGCTAACTCAAAGACAACTGCAGAGGTTGATTTCTAAATACCCCTGACGGTAACAAAGGCTTTAAAGTATCCCCAATAGGCTCAACACAGCTAACTCAAAGACAACTGCAGAGGTTGAAGTAACTAAACTAAAGGTTTGTAAATACCCCTGATGGTAACAAAGGCTTTAAAGTATCCCCAATAGGCTCAACACAGCTAACTCAAAGACAACTGCAGAGGTTGAAGTAACTAAACTAAAGGTTTCTAAATACCCCTGATAGGCTCAAAATTGCGTCATATGTCGGAGAAGGTTAAAGATAAATGCACAAATAATGTGAGTTTCTGATGGATAAATACTTAGTATGATCAATTTGGTTTTATGTATTTATATATATGCATCATGGCCGTATTTTAGCTGACAATTCTGCTAAATATTGATGGCCACAGCTCAAACTTCCTTAAGCCGCTGTCACACGAGCCCTTTTTTGAGCAATTTTTACGGGCAATTATGATCTGGAAGCTTCAAAAATTACACCTTAAACGAATTCAGCCGCCTAACATAATCTACCTTCAGTCTAGTTACCGATACCAGTGCGAGAAAGTCCCGAAATAATACGAAAACAAGCTTGCTCTTGGAAAATTGACGGAAAAAGCGCTCGTGTGACAGCGGCTTTATAGATCAAAACTCGCAAGTGGTCAATTTCATATTTTTGTATGGATATAGTTTTGCTAAATTTTCAGTTCTCGTCATAGTGATTTCATTTGTTTGTTTTTACATTGTGCGGTTCCTGTTTTAGTTGTTTTAAAGTTTAATTTGTTTAATAAATTTTTACCCATTACCCTCTCAGACATATGACGCAATTTTGAGCCTATTAGGGATACTTTAAAGCCTTTGTTACCATCAGGGGTATTTATAAACCTTTAGTTTAGTTATTTCAACCTCTGCAGTTGTCTTTGAGTTAGCTGTGGGCAAATAACTAATTTTGGAGAGGTAATTATAAGAGTGAGAGAACTCTATTTCTTATTGCTAATCTGGCAACCTCAGTCATAGGAGTCTGAAGGGGTTAACCCTTCAGACTCGTACCACTCACATCTTTTAATTATTTTCTAGCAGCCATTAAACGATTTTGTTCAGTTCAAGAAAGACGTCAACCAAATAAAAGGCTACTGATTATCACAATTTATCCTTCATAAGCTTCATAACATCTAATTGTAGCCACAATATAATAAAAAGAAGTCTCAGGTACTGAAGGGGTTGCAATCAGCTGGTTAGATAGTCTTGTTGTGGCAGAATTGCCAATCCAGGCTCATTATTGCTAGATTTAGTTATTTCGACCTAGCGGAACTTTTTCAATATGCCGCCACTAATTCGAGATTCTGGAGATTTTAGCATTATTATAGATATTTTGTCATTATTCTAGCGGGTTTTCAGCATTTATTCACTATTTACTGGCCATCTAGCTACTTTTGAGGCAGGATCTAGCTATAGTTCGCTATACTGACTTGGATGATGGCGCTGCATCTTTAAACCAAAACAAACCAGGTCCGCAGGGTGTCTTATTTTAAAGTTGCCTATATAGCTTATTTGCATGGTGTGTGGGGGTTCAGGGAGGCTGTATGTTTAAAAGGTAACTTTTATATGTATTTATTAACTTCGTATTAGCCTAGGACTTGACCTAACCTTTGCTTGGAATATTGGTAGGCTAGCATTCAAGACGGCTAGAGCCAGACTTAGGCTAGCCTAGGCCGAATGCTAGACTACTCGGCCCACGGGACAGCTCGGCCAGGACAGCTCTGGGTCAATATTTAAGAGTCACACCACAGCTGGGATCTAATTTTTAACGGTAGTTTTGGGTTCCTATCATTCTAGGCTTCATTGCTAGCCTATACTTTTTATCCACCGGAAAATAGGCCTAGGTGTATATTTTGTTCTTGTTTTTTTTTTCTTTAGCATTAACCTAACTAAAAAACCTAACCTAACCCTAATAGCCCCCAAATACATTTAAGTTAGGTTAGGTTTTTAGGTTAAGTTAATGCTAGGCATAGGCTAGCCTAAAAAAAAAAAAAAAAATTTTGTTTTTTTCCCGGTGGATAAAAAGTATATAGCAATGAAGCCTAGAATGATAGGAACCCAAAACTACCCTTAGAAATGAGATTCCACCTGTGGTGTGACTCGTAAATATTGACCCAGCTCTGCCCACGGCGAGACAGCTCGGCCCAGTAAAAACGAGACAGCTCGGCCCCGTGTTAAGAGACTACTCTTAATTAACCTAACCTAACCTACACATTATGAATCGAGAGAACTAGCCTATGACATAATTATACAATAAACTAAAATTTCGCCCACATTACACACGCCATAAATGGGAGGCCATGTGGATTTGGTGCTGCATACATGGCCTCATCCACTTAGCTCTCTCCATCCTAATCCTGACTGGTCTTGTCAAATTGCCCCATAGAAAAACATGGGGCCGAGCTGTCTCAAATAATGGGCCGAGTTGTCTCGCCGTCGTGGCAGAGCTGAGTTGTCCCATGGGTCGAGTCGTTCAGTCATCGCCTAGGCCTATTTGTCTACCAAGTTTTCTTTATATTTTTGTTCAAGGAATATATTGTTTTATTATTGTTCCCCAAGCTGCCTGGCCGAACAACCCCAAGGCCCCGAGCAAGACCAAGGCCATAACCAAGCGCCCCCACAGAACCCTCCCAGCTGACCACAATAAAGCATGGGTGACCGAAGCCACTCCATGGAGGCCGGGGGAGCTGAGGAGGGCGACAGAAACGCCCGGGAAACCAAAGCCCCACCCAGGGCCCTGTGCCCCTCAGCAATTATGAAGAGAAAGCTGAGGGGCAAAGGAAAAAATTTGAAGCTTTGGCTTCCAATCTTGGTAGATTGGGTGGTCAATCCACGGAAGAGACACCGTCACTGGAGATCTAGAAAATATATAAGTAAAAGGAACAGTCCGAGTAAGCTATGGGTATGGCAGAGATCGCTCGGTTCTCACTCTGATAGACCAGCCCATGTTGTTTTTCATGGTTTGAGTGGAAAATTTGCATTAACTTAGGCTAGCCAATATTAGGATAATTTGAAGATATCGTAAGACGTCAAATGGTACCATTTATTGGGTGAATAGCGCTTTTACAGTAGCCTAGGCCTAGGTTAGGTAAGGGAAATTGTGGGGTAAATTGGATAAATCATACACGATGGCCCTCACCCACCCTTGACTTATCATCCTCATCGATGTTGATCCAATTTGTAAGGGGCCCGGCAATAACAAGTTGCCGGTATTTTGTTTTTGTGATTAGGCTAACGCTCGCGCCATTTATTGGATGAATCTCGCCCACCGCACCGCATTGTTCATAACAAGGAGGATTCATTGGAGGGAATGCTTTGTTTAGCCTATGATGCCGATGGGGAGTCGGGGACTGATTATTTTGGTGTTATTTTGGAATGAGTTGTTACCGGGCGTATGTCGTGTAAACACGCGAGTTGATGTCAAAAAGTGGGGGTGGGGGTTTGGGAGGCTGGGAGCGGCAGCCCCCACCCATAGGCCTATTACTAGGATGGTTGTTAGGTTAGGCTAAATTGCTAATGTCTTTTCAAAGGGATACCGGTATAGTAAACGCTAGGATATACCCGGTCAGAGGTAGGTCACGTAGGTGATAGGCTACGCTCGATAACACAACTCTTGCCGTTAGTTTTTGGTATAGCCTAGGCCCTAAGTTTTTTTTTCAAGTTGTCGATAACTAAATTTTTAAACTTTTTGTTCTAATTTGGTTTAGGCTATCTAATTATTTAAAAGTCCGGCTTCCGCTTTACGCCCTTAGGCTAAATGCTGTCGCAGATAAAATGTGACTAGGCTAGGAATATATTTGTTTAAATTTGTAGGTAAGATTTTACGGTTTGACAGTTACAAGCCCCATCGATGCTTGTGTAGCCTATAGGTATGTTATATAATAGTCTTCAGTCCTATATATTTTTTTTCTATGTGATTGAGGGAGGCAAAAGGCATTACTGCCTATAGCGAGTGCCTCCCCCATAGTTGAAGAGTGACAGGGCCAAAATCAAGGGACGTTCGAGCCAAAATGCCTGGACACACGGAGTTTGAAGCAATTTAAGTCATAGGAAGAGGGAAAGACTGATTCTGGGAGAGAGTTCCAGAGCTCAGCTGTTGAGTAGAAGAAAGTTTGAGAGTAACGTTTCACTCTTGGGTTGGAGAGTTGCACAGAGTAGGGGTGGGATTGAGTTGCAAGACGGGTACCACGTGCCCTACGTAAAGGAGGTGGTATGCACTGGGATAGCTCTGAGGAACACTGATTATTATAGTAGCGATAGAATAGCGAGAGAGATGCAACATTGCGGCGGAGAGAGAGAGACTGCAGAGAGTTGGTGAGTGGACGGGAGTTAATGATACGAAAGGCCTTCCTTTCAACTTTGTCTAGGAGAGCGGTGTGAGAGGAACCTCCCCAGACATGTGAACAATACTCAATACAAGGGCGCACTATGCCCCTGTACAGAGCAAGAAGCTGTGCAGGGGAAAAGAACCCCCTAAGGCGGTTGAGCACACCGAGCTTCTGGGAGGCTGCCTTAGCAAGACTGGTAATATGGTCCTTCCAAATGAGAGCAGAAGAAAAAGAGACACTATGAATATTGAGAGAAGATGAAGGGTTGATTTTTGTGTTGTTGAAGAATAAGGGATAGTCCGCTGGGAGATCCTGACGGGTAGATAGATGGAGAAATTGGGTTTTGGAAGCATTAAAGTTAACAAGGTTTTCTCTGCCCCAATTGGAAATAGTATTTAGATCAGAATTTAAGAGTTCTATGGCTTCATTACGTTTGTCGTTGAGGAATTGCTGGCTGGGGCGTTCTGAAAAACTAATGGAGTAGTGTAAGGTTGAGTCGTCTGCGTATGAATGGATGGGAATTAAGGTACAGTTAAGGAGATCATTTATAAAAATTAGAAAGAGAATAGGAGATAGGACAGAGCCCTGAGGAACACCGAGTTTATAGGGTGAGGAAGTGAACAATGGCCGTCCACAACCGCGGCTATGGAACGGCCGGAAAGGAAATTAGAGACAAAGGCACAGATGGAGGGATAGAAACCGAAGGAGGGTAGTTTAGAAATTAAAGATTTATGCCAGACTCTATCGAAGGCTTTCGATATGTCTAGTGCAATAGAAAAAGTCTCACCGAAGTCCCGAAAGGAGGATGACCAAGAGTTAGTAAGATATGAAAGAAGATCACCAGTAGAGCGACCCTTAAGGAAGCCATACTGGCGATCTGAGAGCAGATTATGAGAAGAGAAATGCTTAAGAAATTTGGAAGCAAGAATAGTTTCAAAAACTCTAGAAAGACAAGAGATGAGAGCAATTGGACGATAGTTGGAGGGTTGAGAGCGGTCACCCTTCTTTGGGACAGGTTGAATGTGAGCAAACTTATGTCAAACTTATGTCCTTTCTGTCGCAAATGTATTATAAGGGAGATATAGGGTAAAACACAGTCTTGTCTGCATAATGACAAGTCCTGTTTTACGGGATTTCTGCTTTATAGATTTTGTTTTTCCCTCCTACCTTACTCGGATCCAGTGCTGCTTTGGTAATTGCGTACATTTTAGGTTAGTTTCTATCCACTTATTACTTTTAGGTTAGGTTAGGTTTCGGTAATTGTTTAGTTTGTCCTCCTCTCCCCCTCCAAACCCAAAATGTAAACAACACATCTTTGGACTTACTCTAATATCGCGCACTACTCAAAGTTTTGTATTTGGTTTAATATACACTTTGCAGGTCATTTGAACAGTTCTATTGCTACTACTGTATATATCATATTATACACCATAGAATACGTTTTTAATAACTAGAAAAAGAGGACATAAACTAAACAATTACGTAGGTTTCTTAGGTTTCTTAGTTAGGTAAACCACACATTCTAAAACTCGTGACTGTCACACCGTATCAATTTACCACATTTTCAGAGTCCCCACTGCACAAAGCCACTGTCACTTTGTTTATGTTCTCTCTGCCGGATTACACTTTTCCCGCTATCCACGAACTGTATTACTTTTAGGTTAGGTTAGGTTTCTTAGTTAGGTTCATGACTAGGGATTAGCTGGTAGGTATGGGATAAACTAGCTAGGTAAGGGTTATTCTTGTATCCAACGTTCTAGGTTAGGTTACTGTGGTTTTTTTACTTCAAAAAATCGCTAAACCCGAGGCAAGTTTTGGCAAATGTTGGCTTGGGTTTTCAAATTTTGGGGTTTAATGGACATGAAAACTCGAGCCAACTTTCAAAATTCAATTACTGGGTTTTTTTACTTTGAAAAATGCCCCCTATTTTTCCCCTTTTACCCCGCAATTTCCCTGATCTTCATAGCCCTCCCCACTAGTGGGGGCCGTGTTTTTAGATTGTTGGATAATGGGTAAATACTCATTTGCGACAGTCCTTGGTATAAAACAACACTGTATATCAAAGAAAAAATGCAAAAAAAAAAAAAACACTTGCTAAAACTCGTGACTGTCACACCGTATCCATTTACCAATTTGTATTTATTTATTAGCCTAGCATATTATTACCGGCTTTATTATATCATGGTTAAGGGGGGATGGGCCAGTTTTCTGGTCCCCCTTCTCCCTCTTGTTAAGCCCCATTGGTCTTTAGAATTAAGACGTTCTGCCCATTACTTTGACGATTTTAACCTTTCACCCCCATTTGGTTGTAAATTTTAAGACCTTGTGCCATTTAGGCGTCTTATTTTGTCTTGGCAAGCGATAGTGAGCCTGTAATTTTAAGAGGAACTGGCCTTCACCGGGAAATTTACAAATTTATCTTGTAGGGGGGTCTAGGGAGTATTTTTTTAAAGCTTAATGGAGGTCTAGGGAGGAAACTAAAACAATAATTTAAAGATATATAAACTAATACTCATTCCCCCCTTAACCACTTCTGTACCGGTGACTTACTTTTCATTATAATCCGGCAATTATTAGACTATATTGTTCAGCTTGGGACGAATGTGTAGCAATTATAAGGCTACAGACTCTCAATTAACCTTTTTAACTACCATGGGCTGGTCTATCAGAGTGAGAACTGAGCAATCTCTGCCATACCCATAGCTTACTCTGACTGTTCCTTTTACTTATATATTTTCTAGATCTCAAGTGACGGCGTGGATTGACCTCCCAATCTACCAAGATTGGAAGCCAAAGCGTCACATTTTTCCCTTGCCCCTCAACTTTCTCTTCATAATTGCTGAGGGACACAGGGCCCTGGGTGGGGCTTTGGTTTCCCGGGCATTTCCGCACCCTCTTCAGCTCCCCGCCATGGAGTGGCTTCGGTCACCCAGGCTTTATTGTGGTCGGCGGGGAGGGTTCTGTGGGGGCGCTCAGTTATGGCCTTGGCCTTGCTCAGGGCCTTGGGGCTGTTCGGCTAGGCAGCTTGGGGAACAACAACAACAACCACAGATCCTTCCTACGCTGCATACAATTTTCTACTGTACATATAGCTGAAATCAAACTTGTCTCAGTTAGTAAAGGGGTTAAGGCTGGTGTGGTGTAGATTCGCTAGGTGTAATTGCTTAACCCGGGAACTGCGGGGAGACTCTTAAGAGTTCCCCCGGTGGACTGCGGGGAGACTCTTAAGAGTGAGTGAAAAAAAAAATCAACTTTTGACATCGATTTTTTTTTTTTTTTTTTTTTTTTTTTTGCCCCTGGGCCATGCAAAATCTCAGTCCTCTACCTCCCCTCCTTCCCCACTTTCCTCCTCCTTTAGTTATCACCTATTTTCCCTGTTATTCCCTTATTCTGAGGTATATTTTCGTGCTAACATTAGAAATCCGGTTGGAGGGTGTGGTCATCACTGATAGCAAGCGAATGCAAGAGAGAGAGAGAGAGAGTATCGATCGACTGTCTCAGTGGCCTTGGGGGAAATTGGCGGGAAAGCAGCTTGGCTCACCCATACATTATACAACTCGCGGGCTATATCTCCGATTTTGACCATCCAAACGCTGTTTTCACTAGTTTTATTGTTGTTTCAGGTTAATACCTTTATAATCAACCCATAATAGGCGCATATGGATAAGTATTAATGCTATTAATGGCACAATGAATATTTTAGTGACGGAAACCCCTCAAATACGTCAGCACAGGGGGACGTTTCCAATTACCCCCATGCGCACTTGTTAGGTTAAGGGGGGAGTTTGTTGAGTCTTGCTGATACACTGTAAGCACTATACCAACATCAGCTACTGTGATGACATGATGGGGCCGTGTTGTGGCGAATCCGTTTCAAAGTTTGAATATACAGTATTAGGCGTTATTTCCACATACTGTACAGTAGTGATTTTGATTGAGCTTTTGCATTTATCTTGTATCATCCCAGTTTTGGTTTGTTTATTTTGCAAGTTTTACATTATAACTACAGTAAAGATATTAACCCTCTCCGACATATGATGCAATCGTGAGCCAATTAGGGATATTTTAAAGCCTTTGTTACCATCAGGGGTATTTATAAACCTTTAGTTTAGTTACTTCAACCTCTGCAGTTGTCTTTGACTGCGTTTGTAAATGAATAACTTTATTTTATCCTCCCCTCAGTTACTAACCCATCTGTCCCCTTTCTCTACTAACTTCCTAATCCTGCCACGGACATTAGTTCCAGGGCAGTAGTTCCCTTTCCAATGTTCACCTACCCACTCTAAACCACTGTTTGGACACTTGATCCTCAGTGTTTTGGAGGACAAGCAGCCTAGAATAGTCACTAGACCTGTTGTTGCTTGATATCCTTTGTACTCCTTTGTACAATATATGTATATTTCACAGGTCTTGGCTGGGTTGGTAGAGCACTCTCCTGCAGGACTGACTCTGGTTGTTTTTGAGTTACAGAGGTTAGTCATGATAGTCCTGGTCTGGAGGAGGGAGTGCGTACAGGTCTCCCTCACTATCCGATGCCCCAATTTACCATATTTTGATAGGTTTTTAAGTGTTTGTGTTTTGGCTGGTCCCAGAATGCATCCCCATTTACCCAATTAATTTTAGGGTTCGCTATATGATTTTTACTGTATTTGGTTTTAAGATCGGGATTTCAGGATCGTAACTGGACCACCTGGAGCCCTTACCAGTTGAGCCAGTCTTTTGCAGGGAAAGTACTGTACCCTCAAATTGTCTATTGCCGGACGCAGTGATCCCCGAAGGGGTGGCCATGAACGAATCGCCCACATGCACCTGACCCTAGTCAATTGACTCCCATCCAACACCACTTTCACACATATACTTTAGTCCATCCTTCCAACTCTGTTTACCTCTCCCTCTTTGTATTTCCACCTCGCTCTCGTACACTATCTTAGTCATTCTCTCGCTTCCCATACGTTCCACTGTCCTGCGAGGACTTCTTTAGTTCCATACTGACGACCCTATTTCTTGTTACTGCTTTCAGCGTTCCTACAACCCTCTCCCCCTGTTTCACCCTCTCCCGCACTTCATCCATGCTGAACACATTGCCTAAATACTTAAATTAGCTCACATTCTCCATAGCCTGACCCTTCAACCTGGCCTTACATTCTGTGACTGCATCCCTTTCAAAGACCATAACCTTACTCTTCCCCACATTTACCTTCAGATTCCGTTTTTCACACTCTGTTCAAAACATATTTACCAGACCTTGCCATTCCCATTCGGTATCGCTCATCAGAACTGTATAGTCGGCAAATGGCAGTACAGGCAACTTCCACTCATTTCCTTCCCTTATCAGCGGTACACCATCATCCACTGCTCTTCCTTGCATTTCTTTCAGAACTCCATCAAGATATATATCCGGCAACCCCCAGAGCCTGAAAGGGTTAATGGCTGTCAGCAGGGTGTCAAACAAAAGCAGAGTCCATATTTTCTTCGTCTGTACAGTACTGTATAACTAAAATTATTGTTTGTAGTTCAAATTATGTCTGTGGAAGTGATAAAAAGGCCAAAATAATGCTACTCAATGTTAATTTCCCTGTACTCTTCTCCTAATCATTTGTCTTCAAACTAAATTGCTCTGGTTTGACACCCTGCACAGACTCCATATCTTTGGTAGTTTTTAACGGGTTCCTTACTTTGCAGTGACTGGACAGCCGCCTCCAGTTCTTCCCAGGGAAAGAGCTGCGCCCTCGAATTGTCTGATGGTAGGACGTGCCTTGGATCAGCGGACCTTCAGATGCTGATACAACTTGGAGGCATAGTATTATTACTTGTAATTTTGGATTTGTTTTTTTATTTATAAAGAATTGTTATTTTGCTTAAGCGTTGTTTCCACATACCGATTTTGATTAGTTGTTTTGTCTTTTTACTGCGTTTGTCAAAGTTTTGGTTTGTTTAGTTTGCAAGTTTTACATTATAATTTCTGAAAGAGATTTTTATGGTGTGGGGTTAATAATTATAGAAAAATTTCTGGTTCGTCTTAAATTAGAATCTATTGCTCAGCAGGGAATTATAATGTAAAACTTGCAAAATAAACAAACCAAAACTTAGACCAACACAGTAAAAAGACAAAAGAAAAGTTATTAAATTGACAATGGGGTCAAAAGTGTGAACATGGGCAAACTATTGGGGCTAAACCTGAGGACGAGAGTCAAGATGCTTAGTTGCTCTTGTAATTCTTAAGGGGAGATTTCCACTTGAGGGATTTTTTTCTTGCCTCCTTTCTCCCTCGTGTTTAGCCCCATTGCTTTTCTAATTTTAAGACGTTCGCCCCATTATTTTGACGATTTTAAGAACTTTCGACCCATTTCTGTCAATTTTAAGACCTTTCGTGGCAGTTAGGTGTTGATTTTATCCTGGCGAGCGGTAGCGAGCCTGTAATTTAAGAGCATTTCTGTTTAATATATATGTTCACGGCTCCAACTTCCTTAATAGCCTGAAACTCGCAAGTGGTCAATTATGCTCCATATAGCAAATAAAATAATCTTTCTACAGATAACCTTTTCAGTATGACCACACCTTTTTTATCTTCTATTCAGACAGACCATTCAATGATTTTCAGTTTAAGGAGGACCTGTGGTAGTCGAAGGTTTAATGGATATAGCTTTAACCCTTCAGATTCCTATAGGTCCTTCCTAAACTGATAATGGCCAATTTAAAAAATGAAATGGCGAACTTGATAGTCACTGGAAATAACGCATTGAAGATTTATCAAAACAATGCCATGAATTAAAAATTTAACTATTCTATTTAATTTCAAAACTTAATTTCAGTAATGTATGGGGCTGAAACATGGGCTCTGAAGGCAAAGGAGAGAAGAAAGCTGGGGGAGATGTTTCAAGACAGTTGTTGCTGTTCCCCAGGCTGCCTGGCCGAACAGCCCCAAGGCCCCGAGCAAGGCCAAGGCCATAACCGAGCGCGACAGTTCTGCATTTGGTTTGTGTCTGAGTTTCTTACAGTTGATCCTCTGGAAAAAGGCAAACTAGGCCTGTGTATCCAGCTCAGTACCAGTACTTGCATTGCTGCGGTCGTTCACGGTGTTGGCGGTGGCGGTAGCAGACGCAACATTTTTACTATTCTGTATTTTTGCTTTATAATCAAACTTCAAATCTTGTCTTCCCCATGCTTTATCAAGATTACTTTCAAACTCCCTTATTGATTCGGAATCGACTACATACTGGGGCAGTGCGTTCCACTCATTTACCGCTCTATCACAAAATTAGTTCTTTGCCTTCACAAGCCTATTTCTTTCTTTGTAAATTTTCTTGTTTGGTTAGTTATGTAGAGCAGATTAACCAGACCACTAAGCTCCATACAGAACTCTCATAGGTCTGGCCAGTTGGTTTGGTATAAACTAAACCTACTGTAGTCTGCTTGTTTCCACAGTACGGGTTTGACAACCCGAAGGGAAGAGAGGAAAGCCTGATATTTAGTAGTGGCTCCGGCGTAAAAATGACTTAGTGCCATTAATCTTACATGGCCTATTTTAGCCCAATGGCTAAGCTGGAAGATGTCATACGCCTTCCAAGACAAATAGAACCATCTTCATAGGCGACACTGAAAATACATTTGGTACGTCATTTGAACGGATGCCACTATGAGTACCAGCGACTCACGTAATGTGTCGCCTATGTACAGCTCGGTCCTGCAGAAAACTAGTTCAAACAGTGCGAATTTAGATTAGTGCGAGCAATGAAAATATTAATCACAAAATTATCAACCAATGCGAATATGATCTTTTAGTGAGTCGGGTGGCAATATGGGTTAAATCCGGGGAGTTTTCTATTAGTGCGGCCAAAATTTGTACAGTGCGATAAATTTCCTGCCTGAATCGTGGCATCAATGGTGTTTGAGCAGCTTGGGCATGGAGGGAGGCTGGTGAGTCAGACATTTTTTACCCCATACCTGTGATCGGTGGACAGGCTGGCAACCATTGTGTTGGAAAACTACATGTTTACAAGCTATTTTCTGCCCGAACCTCTTGTCTTGCGAGTTTATTGTGGCCTTTGGTGCATTCAGTGATAGGTATAGTGGGTCTGGTGGTAATAATGAAGGAATTAAATTCCCAGGGCCATCAAAACAGAGCAAACGTCGGTCTAGGCTACCGACGCCGACGCCATGTCAGACGAAAGCGCCGAAATTATGCCGATGAGTTAGGCTATATGACTGATTTCAAATATATTATGTGTGGTAAGTAATCTCATATGTATTTAAGTGTTCTCCTCAAATGCATTCAGTGATAGGGACAATGGGCCTGATGGGTAGTGATAAATGAAATAAATGCCCACCATCAAAACAGACGGAGAGCAAACGCCGGTCTAGGCTACCGACGCCGACGCTGTGTCAGACGAAAGC
Source organism: Paralithodes platypus (assembly GCA_032716605.1). Classification (NCBI taxonomy): domain Eukaryota; kingdom Metazoa; phylum Arthropoda; class Malacostraca; order Decapoda; family Lithodidae; genus Paralithodes; species Paralithodes platypus. The sequence goes on along the minus strand of CM064536.1, from coordinate 14,591,763 downwards.
GCCGAAATTATGCCGATGAATTAGGCTATATTTATCATTAAAATTTGTTCTTGGTATGTTTGTGTCGGTATAAATAACGATATAAGGAAAGATATGTGTGCTATATGGAGGACCGATCGACCAATTACGGTTTTTCCCATAGGATACATTGTTCACATAGTGCGAATTCACATAGTGCACTGTATCAACCAATTTCTCGCACTATGCGGGACCAAGCTGTATGTAACCCTAAACCCCAGCGACGCAATGGTTGCGTTTGCCTTAATTACTTTTGTCCTATAGCACCTAGAGGGTTCAGATTTGTATGGGAACTACTTTAAGATCCCACGGAACAATACCGATGTTTGGCAACCCTCTAAGTCTAGCCGTGTACGTGAGTGATTTTTCAGTACTGTATATAGTATTGCGTACCCATCACCCTATGTTAATTGTGACTTTCCGCCGACCCCTAAATGACCTAGTGAGCGGATTTTGTTTTTCCTTCATTACTAACCCATCCCATGTGTTTAAAACAAAAAAAAGACAAGTGGATGGTCCCTCTTTGTACAATTATAATAAATCAGTCTGTGCTCCGGAGCTATTACTAAAGCCGGTATCACAAGAGAGCATTTATAGTAAACATTCTATGCTCAACATTTTTCTGGGAATATTTTTCTGGGAATATTTTGCACCGATATCGGAAACTAGACTGACGATAGATGAATTTAGGTGACAGAAATATTTGAAATGTTGACCTCTTAGCTGCCAGACCAGTGTTAAGGATAAATGTTGTTGAGGGAAAAAGCGCTAGTGTGATACCGGCTTAAATATTAGGTTTTCTTCTCTTCGGGTTGTCAAACCTGTAATATATTTGGTGGCTTACGACCTAGATGCGTGTGATTTTATGCTTTGTATTTACCTAATTTACCTAATTGTATTTATTTTACTTAATTGTAGTTTACAGGAGTTGAGCTAAGCTCGTGTTGTCCCGTCTGTCTACTTTCATCCAATTTTTTCTTGAAAATATGGATGTTCCTTGCCCCTACCACCTCCTCCTCCAGCCCATTCCATTTGTCAATACATCTATTGTCTGATGTCCATGTTCAGGCTGTCTTCTCCCCCCCCCCCCCCAATAAAAAAAGGAAAAATGGGGTAAGTGCCAGAGTACATGCATACATAAAACGTCAAATGATTTAAGGGTACATCACACAGTCAGGAGTGCGAGCTAGTGGGAGTCTAACAGGAGTCGCTAGAATCACTAGGAGTCATCGATTTTCACCACGAGCGAGTGGGATTCTAGCAGAAGTCGCTAGTCACTAGGAGCCATCGATTTTCACCGCGAATAGGCCCGCGAGTCCGAATTGTCTCTTACTCCTAGTGACTCTAGCTTGCACTCCTTACTGTGATGTACCCTTCAGTGCCTTTACCACTGAGACTGGAGGGGGACATGCATATGTCTTGAGTCACTGAAAGACTTCAGACACTTACAAAACTCCAAAAAACAATGAGGGTTATTGTCAGGGTTTATGAGGTGAGCTTTCAGTTGTATGTTGAGAGAGAGAAATGGCAGAACTGCCTGTGAAGAGTGCCAACCCAGTATTTTATTATGGGACAGATCACAGGTCATTTCTGCTGCCGACCACCCACCCATCCCCCTGGAATTCAGAGGCGGCCCGATGGTAAACCTTTAATCAATTTGAATTTTTGACATTTTAGTATAGTGTGTAATGCGCGTGTGGTACCCGTATAAAGAGAAGGGGTTTTCAAGGGCAGGCTGGGGTTGCCCTTAATATTAGTGAGGCACTGAAAGGATCAGCAAGGGAGGCCAGGTGGTGAAACAGGAATTCCAGTAGTCTTTATCAGCCACCTAGCACTCCTCGGGAGTACTGGCCTGTTCAGCTGGTGCCTACAGCCTCCTCCTACCGCACACCATCTTGCCTCCACCCACCAATATCCCCTTCTGTACCGGCGACGTCTTCGTAAGTTTAATCTATTTAGACGATTTTGTGCAGTTTAAGAAGGATCTGTGATAGTAAAATGGTTAAGTGAGATAGTTCGAAGCCTGTTAATTGCTGGAGGCCCGTTTTAACTGAATACAATTGTCTAATAGTAGCCAGAATAAAGTACACAAGACGTCGTCGGTACAGTAGGGGATATGCACGGCTGCTCGCTGACTATTTTGCGCCACATTTTCAACTGGACCACCGTAGCACCTCAACCATGCATCTTTTGGGTATTCCTATATACTGTACAGGTCTACCTCACTATCCGATGCCCCAATTTACGATATTACTATAGGTTTTTAGGGGTTTGCGTTTGCGTTTTGGCTGGTTCGAGAATGTATCCCCATTTACTCCCATCAAATTTAGGGTTCGCTATACAATTTTTCTATTTAAGATCGGGTTTTCAAGAACGTAACCCAATCGTAAATCGAGTGAGACCTGTATCAGTACCGTATAGTATCAGGGCCGGGAGTGCTGGAGTGACCTTGGTGATCCCTGGTCTCTGGGTCTTCTCCTGGATGACCTTAACCGCTCGTAAGGTGTTAATGCGTGTGAATTTGTTTTTGTGTTCATTGTTTATTTTTTTATTTTTTTTGTATTGTCCCTATTCGGGCTCTGTCTCGAGTCGGCCAAACCCAGTAAAAAAAAAAAAAAAAAATGGGCCTGAGCAAATAGATAGATACAGTAGATAGGTATTGATGTTTGTGCAGTGTCCAAGTGACCTAGATGTGTGTGAAATTGTGTTTTTATCTGTTTGTTCGGTGTTTTATGTTGTGTTTTCCCTGTTCTTGCTCGGTCTTGAGTCGGCCACCCCCAAGAAAAAAATAATAAAACAATTAAATTGAAAACAAAATAATAATAGAAAAAATTTGGATTGGGCCTGAGCATATAGATAGATAGATAGCATAGCGTCTATAGTGTGTTGTGCAGTGTTTGGTATAATCCTGTGTAGCGGGAAAACCTGTACATATACTGTATCTCAATAATTTGGTAATGTTACAATAATTTTACATTAATTAATAGTCTACTAATATTCTAGGTTAGAGGTTAAGTTAACGATATTTTTCAATGTTTCTTAGTAAATAGGCATCTGAAAAACAGTTCCTCCCGCTTCACAGGATCTTGCCCAGTGTTTTAGTAATACTGTACTGTTAGCGTACAGTATGTTTTAGAGTTTCGTTTGTGTGACTGGCGTGTTTATTGTAGTTTGTATGGCTTTTCTGTCTTCTACTCCACCAGTAACACACACTCTTAATAAATCTGTCCTTCATCCTATGACTTAAACTGCTTTAAACTTTGCATATTGGTGTTTGTGTATAGAATGTACTGTATTTGTGTTTGTATGTGATTTTTCAGACTTTCTTCAACACGTGAACTGGTACTCTCTCCTTCAATCAGTCTTTCCTTAATCCTATGACTTAAACTGCTGTAAACTTTGTGTCCAGGCATTTTGACCCCAACGTCCTTTGACTTTTGGTTTTAGGTGAGACTTGTTACAGGCAACCTGCCTTTTTAATGCACATAGGAAACAAACCAAAAATTACTTAGGGAAGGTGGGGGGGATTGTGTTTAATGTTGGGGTCTAATATATTTGTGGGTCTTCTGGATGACCTAGATGTGTGTGAACTTTTATTGTTTTTCTATGGTAATTATTTTCTGTTATCCCTATTCTGTCTTCAGTCCCCCCCCCCCCCCCCACCCCCAATAAAAAAGGAAAATTGGGGATTGGGCCTGAGTAGATATAGATAGATCATAGGTTTTTAGGTGTGGTTTGGGTTGCTCCAAGAACGCATCCCCATTTACCCCAATAATGTTAGGGTTTGCTATATGATTTTGCGATTTAAGATCGGGTTTTCAGGAACGTAACCCAGTCGTAAATAGAGCGAGTCTTTTATTTGTTTAGTGCTGGTGTACACTGTCCAACAAGTATCTGCACCCCTACCCTGATAATCTGGTGTGTACAGCTTGGTAGCATAGGTAGTAGGTCTTGGGTAGTATAGGTAGGTAGTAGTATAGATGGATATAGCTACAGGTAGATATACAAACCCTACCAAGCTGTACACACCAGATTATCAGGATAGGGGTGCAGATACTTTTTTGACAGAGTGTACAGTATTTTTTAGTGTTTAGTTTGTGTGAATACCGGTAGTGTGTTTATTGTATCTATAGTGTTGTGTATAGCTGGTAGTTGGGGTTGTATGGGTTTTCTGTCTTCTACTCCACAAGTGTACTGTACTCTGGAACTCTCTCCCTCAATCAATCTTTCCTTCATCCTATGACTTAAACTGCTTTAAACTTTGTGTGTCCAGGCATTTTGACCCCCGTGTCCTTTGACTTTGGGTCCGTCCCTCTTGGTTTTGGGTGGAGAGACTCGTTACAGGCAACCTGCCTTTTGTCTCTTTCATAAACGGTACAAAAAAATGGTGTATTGTTTACATTGTATATCGGGATGTGGATATGTTCTGTAAACCCTATGTGATTTGTGACCAGTACCATATCAACCAATACGGTTAAGTTAGGTTAGTACAGTACTATATTTTGGCACTGGTTTGGTTGTCCTTAGTTGATTTGGCACTGCTTGAGAGGTACTGGTTGAAATGTATACTGGTCTCCCTCACTATCCGATGCCCCAATTTATGGTATTATAGGTTTTTAGGGGTTTGGGGTTTGGGTGGTCCCAGAATGCATCCCCATTTACCCCATTATTTTTAGGGTTTGCTATACATGTCTAACTCGCTATCCGATCCCCCAATTTACGATATTAGGCGTTTGGGTTTTGGCTGGTCCCAGAACGCATCCCGATTTATTCCATTAATTTAGGGTTCGCTATATAATTTCCGATTTTAGATTGGGTTTTCAGGAATGTAACTCAATCGTAAATAGAGGGAGACCTGTACTGTATATGCTTCGTATACAGTATATTCATATTGGTTTTCACCAACTCTCCAATTAATTTACAAATAAACCCAACTAATGAAATCGATGAAAGAAATTAATACATGTGGTACTCCAAGGACTCTAACCTAAGATACTCGCACCGAAATTCCGCACACTAAGCATTAGGCCATCAAGACCGTTAAAGGTTTATGCACAAGCCTTAAGATATATGCATATCCGAATACTGCATATTAATTATTCTCCTGGATTAATTTGTATTTTGTTTTTGTGTGTTCATTGTTTTCTGTTGGGTTTTGTGTTGTCCCTATTCAGGCTCGGTCTTGATTCCTCCCCCCCCCCCCCCCCCCCCCCCCCCCCCCCCCGTGTCTGACTGGTGATCGAAGTGCCGTTCAATCCCACCCCGTGCCACTGATAGACGTTAGAGTTTGGATGCTCGGTTCTAACAATTCTTGGCAAATGTCCAGTTAACCCCTTCAGCACCATGACGCCTTTTTACCTTTGATTCTGGTTGAAATTAGATTATGATGTTTAAGAAGGACTTATGTTACAAAGAGGGTTTATTGAGATCGTATTTACCCATTTGAGTCGTATAGGTAGATTATAAGCTAAAGAAAATGGTCTAATGGTAACCAGAATATGATGACAATTAAGTCTGAAGTGCGCATGGGGTAATTGAAACGTCCCCCTGTGCTGACGTATTTGAGGTGTTTCCGCCACTAAAATATTCATTGTGCCATTAATAGCATTAATACTTATCCATATGCGCCTATTATGGGTTGATTATAAAGGTATTAACCTGAAACAACAATAAAACGAGTGAAAACAGCGTTTGGATGGTCAAAATCGGAGATATAGCCCGCGAGTTGTATAATGTAGGGGTGAGGCAATCTGCTTTCCCGCCAATTTCCCCCAAGGCCACTGAGACGCAGTCGATCGATACTCTCTCTCTCTCTCTTGCACTCGCTTGCTATCAGTGATGACCACACCCTCCAATCGGATTTCTAATGTTAGCACGAAAATATACCTCAGAATAAGGGAATAACAGGGAAAATAGGTGATAACTGAAGGAGAGAGGAGGAAAGTGGGGAAGGAGGGGAGGTAGAGGACTGAGATTTTGCATGGCCCAGGGGCCAAAAAAAAAAAAAAAATAAAAAAAAAAAAAATATAAAAAAATATATTTTTTTCGATGTCAAAAGTTGATTTTTATTTTCTCTGACTCTTAAGAGTCTTCCCGCAGTGCGCCGGGGGAACTCTTAAGAGTCTCCCCGCAGCTCCCGGGTTAAGAGTCTCCCCGCAGTGCGCCGGGGGAACTCTTAAGAGTCTCCCCGCAGCTCCCGGGTTAAGTCATGGTGGTGAAGGTTGTTAAGTCCCTGTAACAAGGACATGCTCTAGCCATGTCAACCGAGGGAGTGCAATGCATTAAAAATGCATTATTATCAAGTGTTGCCTCCATGCGGGCACCTTGACTGCACTCCACTCATCCTGAATGGAGCCATCCAGTCTGTAACAAACAAGACGACTAGAGACTTTTCCGCAATCTCCTCAGCTCCCCGCCTTGGGAGTGGCTTCGGTCACCTGGGCTTTATCTGTGGTAAGCAAGGAGGGTTTTGTCGGGCCTCTCAGTTATGGCCTTAGCCTTGCTCGGGACTTTGGGGCTGCTCGGCCAGACATCCCGGGGAACAACAACAACAACTCGAGACTGGTAAATAAGGTGAGTAGGCTGCCATTTGTCTTTTCCCTCATATTAATGCTGGAATAAAGCATAAATATTTGGCCTAACATAATACAAATTAACCATTTTTACTCATACCAAAGAGCTTTGTCATGGGTAAGGCAATATATATATAAATACCAAATTAGTATAGCCAGTGTCTTTAACCATCGTTAATTGGAAGCACACTGGCTGGGTTATGTCAATGATGTGTAGGATTAAGGTTGGGAGAGTATATTAAACACCGCTCTAGGCATAGGTGAGCACCTATTTATTTTGTCTTATTGTGCATGCCTAAAACTAGCCTCAAACCACCGGCTGAGAGCGCTTACCATAATTTTGCATTTTCCTCACAGGTCACTTTTCCTCGGCATTAATATGAAACTGACCAGGCATATGATAAGGAGTTGCCAAATTCCTGTTTCAAATGTGCCTCACTTCCCCCACTGTTTCTATTGTCCTTCACCTACAGAGTAATCCAGCTAACTATCACAAAGTACAGTACTGTACTGTATAGTAGTATCCGACTAAAACGGTCTACCACAGCAGGTGGGCGAAGGAATAAAAGTCTGTTGACTTCTGAATATTAACCCATTAGCTGCGGGGACCGTTCTGAAACTCAATGGCAATTTATAGCAATTTACAGGCTCTTAAAGCCTGTTGAGAAGAGTGAGTGAGCGACAGCACAGCAGGCCCCTTTCCGCTCTCCAGCCAGGCGGCCGTGGCACTGAGGGATATCAGTGATGTTTCGCTAGACATATGCAGCGCTGCCAAAGGCAAATGTAGTGACATTGCTCATTATTAGCAGATGTCTATGGTAGCGCTGCGGATGAAACCCTCGCGCTACGAAGCTCATTCTAGTGTCATTTTGATACAATTTTTGTACTGTATAGTTTTTAGATTAATAAATTTAATTTAATTCATACACTTGCTTAATCATTCAGGAGTGCCTGAATGTGCCCTGATATAGCGGAAATATGCCCGCACCTTAGTGATAAACGCTTTAATTTTAAAAATGGTGACTGTCACCAAGAGGGCATCATTGACAAATCATAGACACCTTTGGTAATTTTTGTGTTGATTACCGATGCGTATGAGTATTGCGAGGTCTTTGGGACCCGAATAATATTAATATAAATTTGGAAAACAAAATTTAAGTTAAACATCTAAAAAACTTGAGTGTTAGCAACGTGATAAAATAGATAAGCAAATACGAAAATAGTGTTAGTGACGTGAGAAAATAGAAAAGCAAATAAGAAAATACAGTAGAACCCCACCCATCCGGAATCCTAAGACATCCGGACAGGCATTCGGGTTCGGACACATGTCTCAGACATTCGGACAAGTCCGGATGGCAGAGGAAAAAAAAAAAAAAAAAAAAAAAGAGAGAGAGAGAGAGTTCGGACCGAACGCATTGTGGGTAAGAGTATTCGCGCCAAAAGTATGGTTAAATCTAGTCAGGTGGTCCGCCCCAAGCGTCATCTCGATATTATCCCCGTGTTTGTGCTATTATTTCTACTCGCCTGCCCCACCAAGATGGATAGTGATGTGATAACTTCAAGGAAGCGGAGAGTGGAGAAAAGAGTGGAGAAGGCTGGTGAGGCTTGTGAGAAGGTTGTTAACCCCTTCACCACCAATACGTAATTTTCAACAAAGTATTCTGGTTAACATTAGACTATTTTCTTTAGCTTATAATCTACCTCTATGACTGAAACTGCCAACCTACTGTAGAAGTTGGCAGATTGGGAGCCAAAGCGTCACATTTTTCCCTTGCCCCTCAACTTTCCCTTCATAATTGCTGAGGGGCACAGGGCCTTGGGTGGGGCTTTGGTTTCCCGGGCATTTCCGCACCTTCCTCAGCTCCCTGCCTTGGAGTGGCTTCGGTCACCCGGGCTTTGTTAGTGGTAAGCAGGGAGGGTTTTGTGGGGGGCGCTCGTTTATGGCCTTGGCCATGCTCGGGACCTTGGGGCTGTTCGGCCAGACAGCCTGGGGAACAACAACAACAACAACAACATGACTGAAATGGGTAAATACGATCTCAATAAAACCTCTGAATAACATAGGTTCTTCTGAAACTGCATAATATCGTCTAACTTTACCCAGAATAAAGGTAAAATTACGTCATGGTGCTGAGGGGGTTAAAAGTTGATTAGGCTAAGTTATGCCTAAATATATTACAGTATTGCAAAAATAAGAAGGTTGATTTACTGTGGTAAGAAAATATAAAGTTCAGTTCTGTTTTTAAGTGGCAAAAAGTGTTCAGTGTTCTAATGTGTTCAGTACATGAAAAATGTGCTACAGTTGCAATCATTGGTTTTGTATGGCACCTCCACTACCAGCCACTCCACCCAACACTACTCCACCTTCACTGTCCACTCCACTTACAATACAAGTCAGTAAGAAAGAGATAGGTTCTTATTTTATGTACATTACACTAATTTCTTTTTTCATCTCCAGTTTATTTAGATTAGGAAGGTACTGGACAGTACAAAGTTAGCAATCTGGACCTCATTATATCTGACATCTGGAGTAGTCCAAATTAGAGAACCGGACATAATTATCTCTGACATCCGGAATTGTGCGGTTCATTGGGGTTTGTGTGGTACCTGTCCGGAATTTTGGCACTTCCGGACAGGGTTTCCCCCCAATTAGTCCGGTTGGGAGGGGTTTTACTGTACAGTCGCGCTAATAAGTGATGTCTCGGCACCAAGTATGTTTTGATCAATAATTGGTATACGCAATTTCTAAAACTTGATTTATTAGTTTCCAGTGATATATACAAACATGTTCCTACACTTACCCACCCTATTCAACATCTGACAGCCATTAATACAGCACAGAGCGAACCAAACGTAATGACAGCCGAGACATGACTTATTAGCGCGACTATACATGCAATTAAATGTGTGGATATGAAGTGTAATTTCATCTAAACTAACGAGCCTCTGTTCGAGCAGAAATACAGACTACTTTGAAAGTATGTTGTTAATGTTTATTTTGGTATATGATCGATACCAGACACTTTTCTTGTGGAACATGGATAAGTGATTTATTTATGCCCATCTTTCTTGTTACAGAAGCTGGAGCACGTCTCGGTGGATATGGGTATCGTTACTTTTACATTACAGTACTTTCTTAATATTAATGATATATATATTGTATATATTTGAGATTTATAATATATTGTATTAATGATGGTCTTTTTAATAATTTCTAGATGCAAGAGGGCCACATCCCCCACAGGATGCCGGGAGTCTTGCAACACAACGAGGTATATACCTATTTCTATTTACCCGTTTCTATTTACCTATTTGTAGTTAAAATGTAAAACTTGCAAACTAAACAAACCAAAATTGGGAAAAGGACAATATAAAGTCAAATTAAATTATCAATTGAATTGATGTGTTGTCCTGTCTAAGTTACTTTACAATCAATCCATTTTACTTAGACAAGTATCGTAATGGATATTCCCAATTCCCAGTATTTTGGACTAACATATCATAACTTATGTTGTCCTATTTCCATATTTACTTTTGTCCAACCTAGATTTGAACATGTTAATGTTCTTCGCTCTCATCACCTCCTCCAAGTTGTTCAAAGTCTCTATACTCCTATATGGGAAGCTGAATTTCTTTGTGTCCTTAAGACATCTGCCCTTCCTCAGTTTAAACTAGTGTCCTCTTGTCCTTCCATCATCCCTCACGAATAGATCTTCCCTATCTACTCGTTCCAAACTTTTTACTCCCTTGAACATCGTTATTAAGTAGCCTCGTTCCCTTCTCTCTTTCAAGGTAGGCAGTTGTAGTGTCTTAAGTCTTTCCTCATATGTCAACTCCTTCAATCTTGGAATCATCTTTGTTGCTATCCTTTGGACTTTCTCTAATTTGTTTGTGTTTTTTCAAATGTGGTGACCACATCACTGTTGCATATTCCAATCTTGGTCTTATCATAGTCATTATCAGTTTTCTTAAAATTTCTTCGTCCAAATAGTTAAATGCCACTCTTATATTGGTTATTATTCCATATGCTCCTCCAATGATAATGTTAATATGCTTCTCCGGTGATAGATCATCTTGTATTATCACAACAAGGTCCTTCTCATGCCGTGTTTTGCCGATTTTTTTCAATTCCTAATTTGTACTCCCATCTTGGCCTTATCTCACTTGTTCCCACTTCCAAAACATGACTCTTTTCTGCATTGAAACTCATTTTCCAAGTTTGGCTCCATCTGTGCAACTTATCTAGGTACTTTTGAAGACCCTGACAACTTTCTATACAGGTGACATTAGTCATGATCTTGGCATCATCTATCTATCTATTGCCTGACGCCGTGATCCCCGAAGGGGTGGCCACGAACGAACCGCCCCATCCAACTCTGTCCCCCCAACCAGCACCGCCTTCGTTCATGTACTTCCTCACTCCATCCTTCCACCTCTCATTCGGTCTACCTCTCCCTCTCTGTCCCTCCACCTCGCTCTCGTACACCCTCTTAGTCATTCTCTCGCTTTCCATACGTTCCAGATGGCCGAACCATCTCAAGTTGTTCCTTTTCACACTTTCCAGCACATCTACCTCCACACCACACCTCCTTCTTACTTCCTCATTAGTCTGTCTATCCCTCCATGTAACTCCGCACGCACTCCTTAAGTAATTCATTTCCACTGCTCTCACTCTTGGTGTCATCTTGGCATCATCCGCGAACATATTCATATAACTATTAAAGTTTTCTGGCATGTCGTTTACATAAAGTAGGAACATTATCGAACCCAACACTGATCCCTGTGGTACTCCGCTAGTGACACTCCTCCACTGTGAATATTAGTCTCGTATTGTGGTCCTCATTTCTCTTCCTATTAAAAACTTTTCCATCCATTTTAACATCCTACCATGTACACCTCCAACAACTTGCAATTTCCACAATAATCTTTTGTGAGGCACCCTGTCAAAGGCCTTTTTCAGGTCCAGATAAACAGTCAACCCATCCCTCTCTCTCCTGTGTAATATCTAAAACTCTGCTATAAAAGTTTAATAAATTAGATACACAAGATCTCCCTTCCCTGAATCCAAACTGTCTCACTAAGCACCCCCTGTCTCTCTATAAAGTGTCTACTTTTTTCTTACAATTTTCTCACAAATTTTGCAATCAATGCTGGTGAGGGACACCGGTCTATAGTTAAGCGGATTTTCTCGGTCTCCTCCTTTGTAAATAGGTACTATGTTCGCTCTCTTCCATTCCATTGGCAGGTCTCCTTCATTCAGTGAAGATTTGATGTCATAGATTGGTTCCACTAGCTCTTCCACACATTCTTTGAGGATCCATCCAGCCACTCCATCTGGTCCCATTGATTTCCTCACGTCCAATTCCTGCATCGATTTCAGCACTTCACTTTTTGTCACTTTCATTTCAGGCATCTGTGGTGTTCTCATTTCTCTTTTTCTATAAACTCCTCTTTTACAAACCCTGACTGAAGCTTTTCATAACTTCACACAAGTCTTTATCTTTCTCATAGCTGTTCGTTCCAACTCTTAGTCTGACTATTGTCATTCTATTTTGTTTTTATTTTTCCATTTACAAATCTATAAAATAGTTTTGGCTCGTTTTTGCACTTCTCTACAATATTCCTTTCATATTTATATTGTTCCTCGCGTCGTATCTTTACGTATTCATTTCTTTTCTCCTTGTACTTACTTATTCCAGTTATTTTCACTGTCTCTTCCGTGCTATATTCCAGGCTCGGTTTATTTCTAAAATCTTGTGATAACTTTTTCCCAAGGGACAACGATAATTTATCTTTTTAAGTCATGCGGATCACTGGTGAAGACTAAGTCTAGCCTGGATGGTTCATCCATCCCTCTGATTCGTGTGTTTTCTCTAACATGTTGTCTTAATAGGTTTTCTGTTACTAGATTCAGTAATTTACTGCCCCACGATTCATTATTATTTCCCGCATCTAACCCTTCCCAATTGACTTCCTTACAGTTGAAATCACCCATTAATATTAATTTATTTCTCCTATTAAAAAGCATTTTTAGTGCATCTAGAGATTCCGTAATTAGTTGATCATATTTATCCCGCTTCCATGCTCTAGTTTGTGGTGGTATATAAGCAACTGCTATATCAGTTGCTTTGTTGTCCTTGTCTTTTATTGTCACTGCTATAATTTCTGATCTATTATTGCCTACTGTAGGTTAATCTCACTTGCTTCTATATTTTTGTCAGTCATTATTAACACCCCCCCCCCCCCCCCCCCCCACTTTTCCTTCTATCTTTTCTCCACACATTGTACCCTTCCCATCCCAACACTCCCCAATTCAGAACTACCTCTCAACTTTGTTTCTGCTAAGCACATATGTGGTTTATATTTTTCAATGTAGTCATTCAATTCTAATTTCTTAAACAGCAAGCCATCCACATTCATATCTCTCTTACACCTTTCTCCCTTTTTCTTTCCCTGATATTCTCAGACTCTACTCCCCCCCCCCGCTTCCACTCCACCTTCTCTCCCTTGCTTCCCCGTGCTCTACCCCTGCCCTGTTTCTCTCACTGGTTCCTGGATTACACCAATCTCTCCCTTCGGTACTGAGCCTCGCTTCCTCTGGCTGACCGTTCGTCCCGAGTTTCCCGAGGTACGGGTCTGTGGGCGTGATATAAGTAAACCCTTGCTATCTCGGACTAATTGAGGGATAAGCAAGTCAGAAGTCAGATTTTTCAAAGATGTCCGAGTCAGACTTAAGTGGTTGGGCTTTAATTAGTCTTAAAACTGCAGCTACTGTGTAGCCACATTGGAACAGTTCTAGTTCAAAATGATGATCGATTCCACAGGTTTACAAAATTAATTTCATGCACTAAAGTAAGTTTCGTACACAGTGTCTTTCCCCATTTTAAGCATGAACAAAATTAATTGAATAACACATGAACTGCTAATTTAAATGCTATTATTGAACCTTTTTCCATAAGTTTGTCATGTACTATGCTATATGTATGCTATAGCAGCATTAACTTGTGGTTGCGAAAAATACTTCAATTGGTTAGCTTAACCTCAATGTCATTTCGCTACCGAATTTTCGCCTGCTCACACTATCCACAGTGCCTTCGTGGTTCATTACTTTTTCCTAGATCTACTAATTTCATTGGTAATCTGATTTGTTTGTTAGGTAGCCTGGAAAACAAGTTTATAGAGAAAGTGAGATTGTTTTTAACGCAACATATTACAGAGATGACAAGATATAGAGATGGGACGCAGGAGAGTGTACTTGATTTGATTTTTAGCAATGAGGAGGATATAGTGGAACATGTCAATGTGGATAGCCCTATAGGTCGTAGTGACCATGCCTGTATAAGCTTTAGTTGCAATATTAAAACAGAGAGGGATAATAGAAGCAATAGAAAAATATACATGTATGATAGAGCAGATTATGAGCTGCTGAGAAGGTGTTTGGACATTGACTGGGGGGAATACTTGAACGGTGAAGGCGCTGAAGGAATGTAGAGGAAAATTAGAGTCAAACTGGAGAATGCGGTATCTAAAAGTGTACCAGTAAGGGAATATAAGGATAAAACAAAATTGAGGAAAAGAACTAACCCTGAATTGCCAATGAAAAGAAAGCTTTGGACATTGATTAGAAGAAAGAAACTATTGTGGGAAAGACTAAAATTGTTAAAAAAGAACGGGGTCTAGTATAGAAGCTAAAGAAGTGGATCTGGAACGCAGACAAATAAACAACAAAATAAGGTGGGAGACAAGGAGGGGGGTGAAGGAGAGGGAGAGAGAGATTGCTAGAAATGTGAAGGATAATCCAAAAATATTCTGAAAGTACATTCAGGAAAAGTTAACAAGAAGAGTAGGGATCCCAGAGCTGGTAGGGGGGTTGAATGATGGGAGTAGAGCGGAGACTGATAACGAGAAAGCAGAGGTGCTGGGGAAATACTTTGGGGGGGTACTAACAGTGGAGTTGGATGATGCAGTGCCTACTATTCCCATCAAACAGGCACCGGCACTAGAACTAATAGAGTTTTCCCATGCTAGAATAAGAAGGGCTATAGAAAAAATGAACAGAAGTCCCCGGGACCGGATGGGATACACCCAAGAATCATAAAGGAAGGAGGTGAGATGTTAGTAGAGCCATTGAAAATGTTATTTGAGGGATCGTTTAATACAGGACAAATCCCGATGGACTGGAGAGAGGCGAACATAACTGCTATATTTAAGAAGGGAAAGAGAAATGACCCAGGGAATTATAGACTAGTCAGTTTGACAAGTGTTGTGTGTAAACTAATGGAAACGGTAATTAGAGAAGGAATAATGGAGCATATGAAGTCGAACCAACTTTTCAGTGGGAGACAGTTCGGATTTTTGCCGGGGAGGTCGACAGTACTACAGCTAATTAAGGTGGTAGATGATTGGATGCAAATTCTAGAAGATGGTGATGTAATAGACGTGGTATATTGCGATTTTATGAAGGCCTTCGATGAGGTCCCACATAAAAGGTTAATAGAGAAAGTTAGAAGCTATAATATAGGGGAGAAATGTGTGAAATGGATAGAAGCCTTCCTGAAAGATCGGAGACAGAGGGTACTGGTGAATGGAATAGGCTCGGGGTGGAGGGAAATTACAAGTGGGGTACCTCAGGGATCTGTGTTGTGACCACTGCTGTTAGTTATATTTATCAACGACTTACCTGAAGTTATAACTAATGGAAGTGAGGTATACCTGTGTGCGGATGACACTAAGCTGTATAGAAGAGCGAGGAGTAAGGAAGATGTGGGTTTGCTTCACGGAGATGTGGAGGGCATTAAGGGATGGTCTGAGCATTGGTTAATGCCTTTTCATCCAAAAAAATTTAAGTACATGCGGATTGGGACAAGCAAGATAGACAAGGTAGGATACAGTATGTATGAAGCGATGGAGGAAGTGAATGCAGAGAAGGATATAGGAGTAGTGATAGACAATAAGTTAAATTTCTCGGAACATTTATCGGAAAAGATAAACAAAGCCAATAGAATTGTAAGGCTGATAAGGACATTTGTGTCACTTGACGAAGACATCTTCAGGAATCTCTATACAGCGCTGGTTAGGCCGCACTTGGAATATGCGAACCAGGTGTGGGCTCCATATATGGTAAAGGATATAGAAGCAGTGGAGAAAGTGCAGAGGAGAGCTAGCAAGCTAGTACCAATGTTGAAGAATGCGGGCTATGAGCAGAGGTTGAGGACATTGGGGCTTCCGACACTGGCATATAGGAGAAAGAGAGGGGATATGATAGAGACTTTTAAGATAGTGTCAGGAAAGTATGATGAGGATGTGTGTGAAGGTATCTTCTTGATGCGGGAGGGAACAAGAACGAGAGGACACTTTAAGAAAATTTACAAAGAAAGAAATAGGCTTGAGAAGGCAAAGAACTCATTTTGTGATAGTGGTAAATGAGTGGACGCACTGCCCCAGTATGTAGTAGATTCCGAATCAATAAGAGAGTTTGAAAGTAATATTGATAAAGCATGGGAAAGAAAAGATTTGAAGTTTGATTATAAAACAAAAATACAATAGTAAAAATGTTGCGTCTGCTACCGCCGCCGCCAACACCGTGAACGACCGCAGCAGTGCAAGTACTGGTATTGAGCTGGATACACAGGCCTAGTTTGCCTTTTTCCAGAAGATCTACTGTAAGAAACTGTAAGAATTATTAAGAAAGATGGTTTACTTTAAATTCTACAGAGGGAATACTTGGGAATGGAACAATTTGGAAGATTAAGTTCTTGAAATTTGTATCTAAGAAAGTTTGTTTTTCTAATCTGTTATAGATACTGTGGCGGCCATGAACGACCTGGACACCAGGATATTTGGTGAGATTGGTTTTTACTTTATTTATGATTCATAATTTTGTATTTGATATAATACTGTATATATATATTATATTATTTTTTGGTTTTCTGTCCGTTTTCTTTTGTCCTTTTCAGATTGTGTAGGAGGAAGCTGGGATTTGCTGGGACCACTAGAGGACTCACAAAGGACTATTGGGATTTGCTGGGATGTGCGGAGGACCCCCCCCAACGACGCTGGATACCAAGATATTTGGTGAGCTTGATTCGTTTCGTTGTGTTTCATAATTTTGTATTTGATATAATACTGTATATATATATATATATATTATTTTGGGTTTGTCTGTCCGTTTTCTTGTCCTTTTCAGATTGTGTAGGAGGAAGCTGGGACCACTAGAGGACTCACAAAGGACTATTGGGATTTGCTGGGATGTGCGGAGGACCCCCCCAACGACGCTGGATACCAAGATATTTGGTGAGCTTGATTCGTTTCGTTGTGTTTCATAATTTTGTATTTGATATAATACTGTATATATATATATATTATATATTATTTTGGGTTTGTCTGTCCGTTTTCTTGTCCTTTTCAGATTGTGTAGGAGGAAGCTGGGATGTGCTCAGGACCCCTGGAAGACTCGCAAAGGACTACTGGGATTTGCTGGGATGTGCTCAGGACCCCGAAAGTCCTCGGAAGTCGCTGATGAAGGTGAGAATTACTCCCAGAAGTTTTGGTTAATTGTAGATAAATTAAATATTGCACTGCACCTTTATATAGGAATATATTGGTACAATATTTAGTAATTATATTTTATTGTATGTATATACTCCGGTACGTACCCCATAGTTAGGGTATTTATATATATGTATATGAATTTATGTTATGGGCCAATTTATCGTCCGTAAGGCCATTGTACGGTCTATTACTATACAGTCGGTTTACTGTACATGCGTTTCGTATACACGGATTGGTTTGGATACTGTAATTTCCAAAGTCGGCCACAACATGGAAGAAATTTGTATGTATGCTGACATTAGCGGGCGACGTGGGTCCTGCTGCAAATCCGCCCCTTCGCCGGAAATTTCCGCACCGCCGCCGTTTACGTTACAGGATATTGCGTGCTTGACACGCAAATAAGTCCGTAGCAGGTCCTAACGGTTCTTATTGATGCCGTTATTGCCTGCCTGACACGCAAATATGTTTTTCTAAGGTAGGCTCAAGGCCCAAATAGGGGACTTCGGGAAAGTGGCTGGAACGAATTAGTCCCCTACGGTGCTTGATATTACGGGTTTGACAACCCAAAGGGAAGGCAGGAAAACCATATATTTAGTAGTGGTTCCGTAGTCAATGTGAGAGCATTCAGCATTCTCCGGGTGCTCCTAGGGTACCCGGAGAGCCCCAATATGTAATTAGGCTCTCGCGTCATCGACGGAGAATACTACTAATACTGTACTGTAAATACACTCCATGTACAAGGTAGGAATTAAATGTATAGAGAGACCCGACCATACTACATATAGGCTATTAGGCTCTCTCATCATTGATGGAGAGCACCACTGATAAGTATAGGCATTTACCATGCGCTGGGCAAATTTGCCGTCGAAAGAGTCCTTTATAATTACTGGCCACCAATTTACCGCTGGGTGGCTTGCCAATTTACTGTGGGGTGGCCTGTGTCGGTGTGTATTTACCCTGGGACGGCAGTTAACATATGGTGGATTTAGGTTTTGGGATGATTATCTTAATAGGTAGGATGTCTCTCCGCCAGTCTTCTTTGTGGCATGACGTCATTGGTGAGGGAATAACTGAAAACATAGTGTGGTTTGCTTACGTTGCGGGATATTTCATGCTTGACACACAAATAGGTCAGTAGCAGGTCCTAAACAGTTTTTATTGATGCTGTATTGCCTGCCTGACACGCAAATATGTTTTTGTTGGTGGTATAATGTCGGCTTAAGGTAGGCTAAAGGCTTAAATAGGGGACTTTGCGAAAGTGGCTGGAACCAATTTAATTATTTCACATAAGGTCTGTTATTTCTAATACACGGTTTTGATATACACTGCATGAACAAGGTACGAATTAACTGTGTATATAGAGACGTGATTGTACTACATATAGGCTATTAGGCTCTCGCATCATTGATGGAGAGAACCACTGATAAATATGTAAATTAGCCATGCGGTTGGCAAATTTCGCCGTCGGAAGAACTATTTATAATTACTGGGAGGTGGCCTGTGTATATACCCTGGGTTGTCATTTTACATATGGTTGTAACTGGTAGGTAGATAGATAGATTTAAGATTGGGTTACGTTCCTGAAAACTCACTCTTAATAGAAAAACCCTATAGCAAACCTAAAATGAATGGGGTAAATGGGGATGCATTCATGACGTTCCATAGGCAATTTATCGCACTACCTATGATGTACCAATATTCTGGTTAGTGATGAAGGTGAGAATTACTCCCAGAAGTTTTGGTTAATTGTAGATAAAATTATTGCTCTGTAGTTAACTTTCTATATTTGGGTTATTTAAATGGAAGTATTTAGATGATTTGTATTATAGAAGTCGCTAAAAATTATTGCACTGTTGCATGTTTTATATAGGAATATATTGGTACATTATTTATTAATGTTATTGTATGTACAGTATATAATTATAGTGTTACGTACCCCTTAGGTGGGGTATTTATATATATATATAATATGAATTTGCTATGCTATATGCCAATTTTTCCGTCCGTAAGGCCATTTTTATTACTATACAGTACTGTACAGTCAGGTCTCGATATACACGCGTTTCGTATACACAGATTTATTTGGGTGTTTCGTATACACAGATTTGTTTCGACACGTAACCCCAAAACTTCCAAAGTCGGCCACAACACTAACAATTATTTTATGTACTGACATTTACGGCTGCTGCAACTCCGGGTCAGAGTTGCAGGATATTGCGTGCCTGACACAGTTCTTATTGATACTGTTATTGCCTGATACTCAAATATGTTTTGTTGGTGGTATAATGTGTGCTTAAGGTAGGCTAAAGGCTCAAATAGGAGACTTTGAGATAGTGGCTGGAATTAATTGAATTAATTCCCATACGGTGGTTGATATTACGGGTTTGACAATCCGAAGGGAAAGCAGGAAAACCATATTTAGTAGTGGTTCCGTAGTCAATGACGTGAGAGCGTTAAGCATTCTCCGGGTGCCCCTAGGGTACCTGGGGAGCCCTAATGTTAGACTTAAGTCATTGACGGAGAGAACCACTATTTTGTACACAAGGAAAAAACTATCTTGACACTGGTGAGCTATATATAAAATCTTGTGTGAGCGGAATGAATTGGGTGAAACATAAGTCTGTGAGGTATTATGTTTGGAGCGTTAGTGTAAAGATTATTATTTCCTCGAGTGTACAAGGTAGGAATTAACCGTGTATAGAGACCTGGCTGTGCTACATATTCTATTAGGCTCTCGCATCATTGATGGAGACCACCACCGATAGATATATGAATTTGCCATGCGGTTGGCAAATTTTGCTGTCGGAAGAGCTAGTTATAATTACTGGGCCCCCAATTTGCTGTGGGGTGGCCGGTGTATTTACCCTGGGATGGCATTTTATTTTGTTGTGATTGAGGGAGGCAAAAGGCAGAACTGCCTATAGCGAGTGCCTCCCCCATAGTTGAAAGAGTGACAGGGCCAAAATCAAGGGATGTTCGAGCCAAAATGCCTGGACACACTGAGTTTGAAGCAATTTAAGTCATAGGAAGAGGGAAAGATTGATTCTGGGAGAGCGTTCCAGAGCTCAGCTGTTGAACTGTGGTAACTGGTAGATAGATAGGTAACCGGTAGGATATAAGCAGTATCTATTATTGTTGCTAATTTGGGTTTTGGAGTGATTATCTTATAGTTAGGATGTCTCTCTACCAGTCTTAGTCGGATGACGTCATTGGTGAGGGCGCCACTGTTACATTATTGGTTTCATCACCGAAGGGATAAGAGAAAACCTAATATTTATACAGTATAGTGGCTGCTGAACCAATGATGTAAGTACCCCCCTCACAGCTCTTCCCATTCCTATCTTGCTAACGTTAGAAATTGGAAGACCGCCTCGAGGCAAGGGACGCCCAAGCTCGGCTGAGAGGAAAGTGTAGCGCATTACAGCTTAATATCTTACTACAGGTCTCCCTCTATTAACGATTGGGTTACGTTCTTGAATAGCAAACCCTAAAATTAATTGGGAAAATGGGGGTGCGATCTGGGACCAGCCAAAACCCAAACACAAGCTCCTAAAAATCTATATGGTAAATCGGGGCATCGGATAGTGAGGGAGACTTGTACTGTATATATTTTGTTTTTCCAAGTGGATTCATGACGTTCCATAGGAAATTTATGGCACCACCTATGATGTACCAGTATTGTGGTTAGTGATGATGGAAAGGATGTTCCTTATGAAAGGCTTCCCTGTGGGGGTCAGAGCGCCAAATACGATATTAGGCACGACTTCTTTGTTTCGGGAGTCACTTTAAATTTGATAGGTTTTCTCTCATCCTTTCGGTGATCAAATATTTGCTGCCAAATTACTTACGGAGACCAGTTTATACCTTGATCCTTATAGTACCGCCTCGGGATCCACTTGGCGTTTGATGTAATTGTAGAACAGGTCTGCCTCGATTTAAGATGGTTACGTTCCTGAAAACCCAATCTTAAATAGAAAAATCATAGGGAACCCTAAAATTAATGGGGAAATGGTGATGCGTTCTAGGACCAGCCAAAACCCAAGCACCTAAAAACCTATAATAATATCGTAAATCGGGGCATCGGATAGTGAGGGAGACCTGTACTGTACTACATATAAGCTATTAGGCTCTCACATCATTGATGGAGACTACCACCAATAGATATATGAATTTGACTTAAGGTGGGCCAATTTGCGGTCGGAAGGCCAATTTAAATCACTGGCACCCAATTTCCTGTGGGGCGGTGACATTTGGTGGGCCAATTTTGCGTCGGAAAGGCCATTTGGGGAGTAACTATTTTAGTATGGGTAATTTTGACAATGGCTAATGGAACTGAACATTCCATAATTTTTTTGGGGTGCAGCTATAGTCCGCCTCCACGTGGTGCACCCTGGAAACGTTTCTTATAAACGGCTAAATGGACTATAATAAATATACGCTACTAATATACCAACTTCCTTGGCCAGGCAGCTAACGGACTATTATCTAGTCCCAACTATTGCCCGACCCCCTCTCCCTACGACAGAGTTATCCCTGATCTTTTGACAAGCATTCTCCATTTTCTTGCTATCCATTACCTGTTCTTTAGTCGTCTCTCTATCTTAACACTTTTATTACACCATCTCTCCATCTCCTCCGAGGTATTCTTCCCCTTGTTTCTGACTCAAATAATCTCTTTGTAAGACCTTCCTCTCTCATTTGTTCAAAATGTCCATACCAGCATAACACCCTTCTTTCCACTTTACTGTATACGATAAGGATTCCTGTTGTCCCACTCTCCTCTCGCTCTGTTCGTTCTCCACACATACTGAAGCCTTTGCACCCTCATGCTCTATTAAAGCCTATCTTTGCACATACTGTACAGTACAATAATATAGACACAAATATTCATACTTGCCTTTTAATTTACACAGTGCGTCAGATCCCAAACGAGGAGGCTACAGCACATAGAATGTTCTTTGGCAGTCATAAGATGACAAAAACAATGCCCTTTCATGGTAATTTTGTTGTATTATAATATAACTTGTAAACTAACACACCAAAACTGGAACGACACAATAAGACAAAAAGAACTAATCAAAATCACTGGAAATAACAATTTAGCAAAATATAAAGAAAATAGGATTTATAGTTAACATTTTCTTTGGAAGTGATAAAATAAGGTAAACCATGCCCTTTCTGTGTAATTTTCATATTTCTTTTCCTATACATTCCAGTCTTCAAACAAAATGACTAGTAATAGTAGTTCCCTAGGCTTGCGAGCCCCGAGCTCCTAAAGCCGGTATCACAAGAGCGCTTTTTCACAACACATTTATCCTCAACACTGGTCTGTCAGCTTATTAGGTCAACATTCATTGTATTTCGGTCACCTAAATTCATCTACCATCAGTCTAGTTTCCGATACCGGTACAAAATATTCCAGAAATGTTGCCAGGAGAATGTTGATCATAGAATGTTGACCATAAAAGCTCTTGTGTGATACCGGCTTAATTAAGGATGACTAGTTTAACACACTGTTCTTTCTTGACCCTCTCTGTCCTGTTGGGGTGATTACATACATACATACATACAGTACATACAGTTTCTTACAGTAGATCCTCCGGAAAAAGGCAAACTAGGCCTGTGTATCCAGCTCAGTACCAGTACTTGCAATGCTGCGGTCATTCACGGTGTTGGCAGCGGTGGTAGCAGACGCAACATTTTTACTATAATGTATTTTTGCTTTATAATCAAACTTCAAATCTTGTCTTCCCCATGCTTTATCAAGATTACTTTCAAACTCCCTTATTGATTCGGAATAGACTACATACTGGGGCAGTGCGTTCCACTCATTTACCACTCTATCACAAAATGAGTTCTTTGCCTTCTCAAGCCTATTTCTTTCTTTGTAAGTTTTCTTAGAGTGTCCTCTCGTTCTTGTTCCCTCCCGCATCAAGAAGATACCTTCACACACATCCTCATCATACTTTCCTGACACTATCTTAAAAGTCTATCATATCCCCTCTTTCTCCTATATGCCAGTGTCTGAAGCCCCAATGTCCTCAACCTCTGCTCATAGCCCGCACTCTTCAACGTTGGTACCAGCTTGCTAGCTCTCCTCTGCACTTTCTCCACTGCTTCTATATCCTTTACCATATATGGAGCCCACACCTGGTTTGCATATTCCAGGTGCGGCCTAACCAGCGCTGTATAGAGATTCCTGAAGATTTCTTAGTCAAGTGACACAAATGTCCTCCTTATCAGCCCTACAATTCTATTGGCTTTGTTTATCTTTTCCGCTAAATGTTCTGAGAAATTTAACTTATTGTCTATCACTACTCCTATATCCTTTTCTGCATTCACTTCCTCCATCGCTACATACATACTGTATCCTACCTTGTCTATCTTGCTTGTCCCAATCTGCATGTACTTGCATTTTTTTGGATGAAAAGGCATTAACCAATGCTCAGACCATCCCTTCATGCCATCCACATCTCTTTGAAGCAAACTCACATCTTCCTTACTCCTCACTCTTCTATACGGCTTAGTGTCATCCGCATACAGGTATACCTCACTTCCATTAGTTATAACTTCAGGTAAGTCGTTGATAAATATAACTAACAGTAGTGGTCCCAACACAGATCCCTGAGGAACCCCACTTGTAATTTCCCTCCACCCCGAGCCTATTCTATTCACCAGCACCCTCGGTCTCCGATCTTTCAGGAAGGCTTCTATCCATTTCACACATTTCTCCCCTATATTATAGCTTCTAACTTTCTCTATTAACCTTTTATGTGGGACCTTATCGAAGGCCTTCATAAAATCACAATATACCAAGTCTATTAAATCACCATCCTCTAGAATTTGCATCCAATTATCTACCACCTTAATTAGCTGTAGTACCGTTTACCTCCCCGGCAAGAATCCGAACCGTCTCCCACTGAAAAGTTGGTTTGATTTCATATGCTCCATTATTCCTTCTCTAATTACCGTTTCCATTAGTTTACACACAACACTTGTCAAACTGACTGGTCTATAATTTCCTGGGTCATTTCTCTTTCCCTTCTTAAATATAGCTGTTATGTTCGCCTCTGTCCAGTCCAACGGGATTTGTCCTGTATTAAACGATACCTCAAATAACATCTCGCCTCCTTCCTTTATGATTCTTGGGTGTATCCCATCCGGTCCCGGGGACTTACTTCTGTTCATTTTTTCTATAGCCCTTCTTATTCTAGCATGGGAAAACTATTAGTTCTAGTGCCGGTGCCTGTTTGATGGGAATAGTAGGCACTGCATCATCCAACTCCACTGTTAGTACCCCCCCCCCCCCCCCCCCCCCAAAGTATTTCCCCAGCACCTCTGCTTTCTCCTTATCAGTCTCCGCTCTACTCCCATCATCCAACCCCCCTACCAGCTCTGAGATCCCTACTCTTCTTGTTAACTTTTCCTGAATGTACTTCCAGAATATTTTTGGATTATCCTTCACATTTCTAGCAATCTCTCTCTCCCTCTCCTTCACCCCCCTCCTTGTCTCCCACCTTATTTTATTGTTTATCTGTCTACGTTCCAAATCCACTAAGTTAGCTTCTATACTAGACCCCCTGTTCTTTTTTAACACTTTTAATCTATCCCACAATCGTTTCTTTCTTCTTATCAAAGTCCACGGCTTTCTTTTCATTGGTAATTCTGAGTTCGTTCTTTTCCTCAATTTTGTTATATTTAAAGACAGAGTATTCCACATGAAGTGCGGTTCCGGTCTCACGTCCTAATGACGGCATTCCAGGCAACCCTGTTAACCCCTTCAGCACCATGACTTCTTTATACCTTGGATTCTGACTATAATTAGATGATTTTATGCAGTTTAAGAAGGACCTACATTACTAAGTGGGTTTATTGAGACCGTATTTACCCATTTGAGTCGTATAGGTAGATTATAAACTAAATAAAATAGTCTAATGGTAACCAGAATATGATGCAAATTAAGTCATGGTGGTGAAGGGGTTAAGAGCTGCCTCACTTGTCAGGGTCTTTGATTTAAGATCGTACTGCAAAGTCCGATCCAAAGTCTTTCTTGGTCTACCCCTTGGTGCAGCTCTCTCCACATTCATGGACTTGCATTTTTTCACCCAACTTTGTTCATCCATCCTCTCCACATGACCAAACCATCTGAGCCTGCTATAGTCTATTCGCTGTAAGTAGGTGAGAAATCATGACCTCTAACCTCTGTACCTCCAATACAACTTGGGTAATAGAGCTAATATGTATACAATTTGGGAAGAGTCAGTCAAGGAATATATGTGGAAATTTACAGCCAATTTGCTCTAGCACTTTTTGAGTTGCAGAAGATAGAAGTCATGATTTCTCGCCTACTTACAGCGAATAGACTATAGTACACATCTCATCACTGATAGCCTTGATAACTAACTTTCTACATAGCTCTTCATTTGATATCCTATCTTGCAGTTTGGCACCACACATCCATCTCGTCATTTTCATTTAAATTCTGTTGATATCATCCACTTGCAGTGTTTGTCATCTAGGCCGCCTGGGATTCCCTCCCCGTGGTGGTCAGAGGCAGGGAATATTGGTCCAGCCCAAACAGCCCTTCAATCGTGGTACTGGTTGGGATTCCTGGTGAGTATGTGTGGGGATGATTATTATACTGTTTTTTTTCTTCTTCTTAACCCCTTCCGTACCGGCGAGGTATTGTTCATATTCTGACAAATATTAGATTTTACTTTCATTTGGAAGTGTCTACCAATTAAAAGGCTAGACTGTCAATTTATCTATTTTGCTACCATATATCTCTACCAAGCTTCATAAATTGTACAATAGAGGGTATTAAGTGTTGTCATAGAATCCAGTGGTTTTCGCTCAGAAAGTGTTATTGGTAATCTTTATAGTTACTGGGAAAAGTGCTTATCCCTCAAAGTATTAGTCCGTGTCCGAAACTTTGTGAAATATTTGACAACACTTATTAACCTCGACCGTACATGTAGCCAATGATGTAGGTGAACAAAAATAACAAGTCAGGAGTACAGAAGGGGTTAATCTGGGTAGTTTGCACTAGGTCACTTTAAGCTTGAGAACTCTACTTGAAGCAGATTGATATTGGGTGGCAGTGTAATGTATCAGTTAACCCTTTCAGGTCCAGGGGTTAGTATTTTTGAATATTAATGAGTTGGTTATATTAATTTGAACAGTAAGTTTTGAGTTAGTTTTCAAGTTTTATATTTTAATAGGATATATCTGTTGTGCTGTTTTTTGTGTACAGTATTGTAAATTAAAGGCCCTTGTAATTTGAATTTTGCAATGTT
Organism: Paralithodes platypus; assembly: GCA_032716605.1. Lineage (NCBI taxonomy): Eukaryota > Metazoa > Arthropoda > Malacostraca > Decapoda > Lithodidae > Paralithodes > Paralithodes platypus. The sequence goes on along the minus strand of CM064536.1, from coordinate 14,565,326 downwards.
GATACAAAATGATACGCTCCCCCTCCTCCCCCTAGAAAAGTAAAAGTAGTAATAATAATAGATAAATAAAAAAATAAATAAACTGAATATTATATAAAAGTAAATCAATACAAGTAAAGTCAAATTAAATATGCACTAAAGTAAAAGTTTTATGTATGTATGTATATACTTAGGCACATACCCCATTGCTGGGGGTGGCCGACACGAGACAGAGCCCAAACAGAAACAACATTTAAAGTTCCTATTCTCAAGGTCCGGGACCACTTTCGCGTTCCCTCTCCCGTTTCTCTGTCTCGTCGAGTAGGAGAATTCTACAAGGGGAGGAGGATTCCTAGCCCCCTTCTTTAACCCCTTCTGTACTGGCGAAGTCTTTTTATATTTTATTGTAGCCTGTTTTAGACGATTGTATGAAGCTTAGGAAGGATATGTGGTAGCTAAAAGGATTAAATGAGATAGTCTGTAGCCTTTTAATGAGTAGACGTCCTTCCTAAGCTGTACCAAATAGTATAATAGTTACCAGAATATACTGAATATTCTGTATCACCGGTACAGAAGGGGTTAAAGTAATATTGTGAAGGTGGGACATCACTTTGGTCAAGGACTGTACTGTAGTTATAAAATATACAACCTCCGCCTCCCTCTTTTCTATTACTGTAGTCTCGGAATTCAGCCTAACGTGATATATCCTCAATAACATAAATGCAGCTATATGATAGCTTAACCCTCTCAGACATATGATGCAATTTTGAGCCTATTAGGGATACTTTAAAGTCTTTTACCATCAGGGGTATTTAGAAAGCTTTAGTTTAGTTACTTCAACCTCTGCAGTTGTCTTTGAGTTAGCTGTGGGCAGAAAACTAATTTTGGAGAGGTAATTATAAGAGTGAGAGAACTCTATTTCTTATTGCTAATCTGGCAATCTCTGCATCATAAATGCGTGAAAGGGTTGAGAAGGATCTGTGGTTGTACAATCGGGCGTATTAAGTGTCGTCATAGATTCCAGTGGTTATCGCTCAAAAAGTGTTATTGGTATCTTTATAGTTATAGTTATAGCTAATGACGAAGAGGGTGTACGAGAGTGAGGTGGAGGGACAGAGAGGGAGAGGTAGACCGAATGAGAGGTGGAAGGATGGAGTGAGGAAGTACATGAACGAAGGCGGTGCTGGATGGGGGGAGGGGCGTCGACTGACTGGGGACAGAGGTGCATGGGGGCGGTTCGTTCGTGTCCACCCCTTCGGGGATCACGGTGTCCGGCAATAGATAGATAGATAGATTACATCTTCCGTTTTATAAATAAAACAAAATGATAACATAAGACATTAAATAGTTTGATTCCTTGATACTGCAAATTAATAAGATTAGTTCATAAATGTAATTTTCTAGGGGGGGCACACCAGTCTACCACTTTTGGTCCTGGTCTCTCTCTGCCCAGTGCTATTACTAGATAGGCCTACACAGTCACTGTTTTCACTAGGGCTAATACATGGTGTAGGCCTATTATTTCTTTCCCCACTACATGCTTGCAGATTATCTCCACTTAATCCAGATCTAACACTTGAATTGTGAGGTGTCATTAATCTGGGTGCATAGCCTGACACATCCATTCTTCTGTCACAATCATCAAATTCTAAATTGGTATCATAGTTAGGCTTTTCATGGGTTTTAGTTATGTGACTTCTATGCCTCGTATATATGTCCAGCTTTGTCTTTAACTAAGTATGATCTAGGAGAAATAACTACAGCTTTCTTTGATTCCCGACTTAACCCATCATTGACTAACTACATCCCCTTCCTCAAGTTCTAATAATGCCTTGGAGTTTCTATCATAATACAGCTTCTGTTTAACCCCTTCAGACTCCTATGATGCAGAGGTTGCCAGATTAGCAATAAGAAATAGAGTTCTCTCACTCTTATAATTACCTCTCCAAAATTAGTTTTCTGCTCACAGCTAACTCAAAGACAACTGCAGAGGTTGAAGTAACTATACTAAAGGTTTGTAAATACCCCTGATGGTAATAAAGGCTTTAAAGTATCCCTAATAGGCTCAAAATTGCATCCTATGTCGGAGAGGGTTAACTTGTGACTCCTTCAATAAGTGTTTTATGGTCGGAGGATCTTGTGTTTGAGGCTGCAGTAATTTATCAGAGGTAGGGAGTGTAGTTCGGGTTCTCCTTCCATACAATAACTGCGAAGGACTTGCTGTCCCTACAACAGGAGTGTTTCTGTAGTCCAGAACACATAAGGATCTTTGTTCTCTTTGGTAGCCTTCATCATTAATCTTTTCACTGTTTGAACACTTTTTTTTCTGCCAGGTCGTTACTTTTAGGGTGGTATGGAGATGATGTGGTATGTACAATACCATAAGTCTTACAGAAATATTTGAACTGTTTAGCAATAAACTGAGGACCATTATCACTATGTAATGTTTGAGGAATGCCATGTCTAGAGAAATGGGATTTACAGTGTCTCACCACAGTGCTTGAACAAAGTATTTTGTAACCTGTCAAATTCAAAATATTTGCTATAGTAATCAACAAGCAAAAGATATTTTTTACCATTTAATTCAAATAAGTGTGGTCCAAGTTTCTGCCAGGGTAGGTTTGGAATTTCATGTCATAAGAGGTTCTTTGGCTTGTTGGTTACCATATGCATTACTGGTGTCACACGAGCTAATAAGGTCTTTTATTTGAGGTACCATCATTCGCCAGTAAACCAAGTCTCTGGCTAATCTCAAGGACTTCTCAATACCTTGATGAGACTTATGAATGTTTCAAAACCTTGCTTCTCAGCTGCTTGGGAACTATGATTCTGTCCATTTTATGTAACAAACCATCACTATAGCTAATTTCATCTCTGAAATTCCAGAATGCATGGATTTCTATAGGTGCTTCTTTCTTACTATCAGGCCACCCCTCTAGAGTGGCTTCTCTAAAAATGTGCATTACTCTGTCATTCTTGGTTTGCTCTTTGAAATCACATAAACCTATCCCAGTGACATCTGACTGTACATTACTAGCCACTAAATTTACATTGACTTAATAATCATCGTCTAATTCTTCTGTCCAGTTTACTCTACTCAAGGTATCCGCTATATACATCGGTTTACCCTTCTTATATTTTACATCTAATCAGTATTTCGGCAGTCTGAGAAGCATTCTTTGTAACCTAGGAGGAGCAGAAAACAAAGGTTTCTTAAATATACTTTTCAAAGGCTTGTGATCAGTTTCTACAAGTACTTCACTCTTACCATACAAATATGTGTGGAATTTCTCTGCCCCAAATACAATAGCTAATAATTCCTTCACTATCTGAGCATAGTTTCGTTGAGTTTTGGTAAGTGATTTAGCAACATATGCAACCGGTTTATCATCCTGAAGAATACATGCCCCTACAGCAAAACCTGAAGCATCAACAGTCAGTGTTATAAGTTTCTTAACATCATAGAATTTCAAAACCGGGGCTTCACTAACCATCTGCTTTAGTGTCTGAAAACATTTCTCCTGGTCACTTCCCCATACATAATCTGCATCCTTTTCCAGCAATCTGCTCGGAGGCTCATTGATCATAGACATATTTGGCACAAACTTTGCCAGATAATTTATCATTCCCATAAATCTTAGCAATTCTTGTTTATCTTTTGGTGCAGGAAATTTACAAATGGTCTATCTTTTGGGGGTCTGGTTTTAGCCCATCTGAAGTTAATGTGTGCCCGATATACTCTACTCTATTTGTTTTTAGTTTGAGCTTCCTTGAATTTAGTTTTAAGTTTCTCTCTCTGCATCTTTGCAATACTTTGTCTAGCCTTTCATCATGTTCAGCTTCTGAAGTTCCATAAACTAGTATATCATCCATAATTATCTCTACCCCCATCAGATCATCAAAAAGGTCATGCATTCGTCTGATATATTTCTGGAGCAGGACTAATCCCAAAGGGTAACCTCAACACCTAGTTGAGCTAGAAGGTGTATTCAAAGTGAACGGTCATATTCCAATAATAGTAGATAACTCAACATCCGTAATTCTAGTCTTTTAAACATAATGAATGATCTATTCTAATATCACTATACAGTACCGGTATAAGATATTTTAATGTAGTATTATAGCCTACATATCAAATATAATATAATATTGTAGCCTATATACTGTATATAATTCTATAATCATTACATAGGGGTTTGTAATGGAGGATTAATGTTAAGAACAGGGTGTTCCTTAATATATATATAAGTTTGAGTAATAGTTAAGAATTTGTTTGTGAAGGCAATGCAATTCCCTCTGAAAATATAGGTCGTGGTATACTGTATATAACTTTCTTGATAGCGTAATGCATACATGCGTGGAATTTTGGTGTGAGTATCCTGGGTTCGAGTCCTTGGAGTGCCACATGTTTGATATCATTATTTGAGTTTAGAAGTAAAGTTAGTTGGTGAAAAATTCTAAATATTAAAGAGGAAAATTATAAATGCTTCAGAAAGAAATGCTTAATACAATTGTCAAATACTATCTTATCTATCTATCTATTGCCGGATGCCTTACTCCCCTTACGAGGGTGGCCATACACAGAATTCCCCCAAGCGGACCTATTCCCTGTGAGAGGGACAACCCGAGCCAGTTTAGTGAAGGACTTCCAGGATTGACCACTCAATTTAGGATCCGTCCGACTCCGAGGCCCTCTGTGTAGCTTGTTAGCACTATTTTTCTACAGTGGTGTTCGGCTAATCCATCCACTAAGATGCCTTACCCTTAGGTAAGCAATACGGATTTGTGTCAGGTTTACTCCCCTAGACAGGTTGCCAACCAAGGCGGACGAGTCTCATCCACCCGGATTTGTATAAGGTTGTCTCCCCTAGATGAGTTGCCGACCAAGGCTAACGAGTCCCATCCACCCTCAAATACTGTAAGTACTAAAAGTGAAATATATGAAGTAGATATTATATTAATTTATATACTTTAGTAACATTGTTAAGGACTAAGTTTGTACTTTACCAAACTTACTTAACCCCTTCTGTACCGGCAACGTCTTCAATTTTATTTTACAGTACGTATATTTAGACGATTTTGTGCAGTTTAAGAAGGATGTGTGGTAGTAAAAACGGTTATGGGAGATAGTTCCAAGCCTGGTAATTGCTGGAGGCCCCTTTTAAACTGCACAAAATCTTATAGCAGTTGGAATTGTGTACATGCTTAGATTGATATGCAGGATTCGAAACTGCATAATAAATCGTTGGCTTGTCCACCATTGTTTAACTGTCTTCGTAGCGCAATGGATAAATGCACTGAATTTCGGTGTGAACATCCTAGGTTCGAATTCCTGGACTGCCACATGTAATTGTTGATTTCATTAACCCGGGAACTGCGGGGAGACTCTTAAGAGTTCCCCCGGCGGACTGCGGGGAGACTCTTAAGGGTCAGAGAAAAAAAAATCAACTTTTGACATCGAAAAAAAAAAAAAAAAAAAAAAAAATTTGGCCCCTGGGCCATGCAAAATCTCAGTCCTCTACCTCCCCTCCTTCCCCACTTTCCTCCTCTCCTTCAGTTATCACCTATTTTCCCTGTTATTCCCTTATTCTGAGGTATATTTTCGTGCTAACATTAGAAATCCGGTTACAGGGTGTGGTCATCACTGATAGCAAGCGAATGCAAGAGAGAGAGAGAGAGAGTATCGATCGACTGTGTCTCAGTGGCCTTGGGGGAAATTGGCGGGAAAGCAGCTTGCCTCACCCATACATTATATAACTCGCGGGCTATATCTCCGATTTTGACCATCCAAACGCTGTTTTCACTAGTTTTATTGTTGTTTCAGGTTAATACCTTTATAATCAACCCATAATAGGCGCATATGGATAAGTATTAATGCTATTAATGGTACAATGAATATTTTAGTGACGGAAACACCTCAAATACGTCGGCACAGGGGGACGTTTCCAATTACCCCCATGCGCACTTGTTAGGTTAATTGAGTTTAGGAGTAAAGTCTGTTGGTGGAGGTAACATAATAAATCTAGCTAGACTAAAGTAAAAAGACTTCTTAGTACAGAAGGGGTTCATTGTATTGAACATAAAGTTTGCACACTCTAAAATGTATTTCATTGAAGTACTGTACTGCCCGGGATGTAACTCACCACCCCATACCATTAAACACATCATAGAAGACTGCATTTCACACAACCACTTACGCCAACAACACAATCTACACTCAATGAGAGCTCTGTGGGAAAGCCCGATCGTGGCCATGGCCTTTCTCAGGGACTCGGGGCTGTTCGGCCAGGCAGCTTGGGGAACAACAACAACAACTGTACTGTACTGTTTAACCATAATATGTACGGTCGCGCTAATAAGTCATGTCCCAGCTGTCATTACATTTGGCTTGCTCTGTGCTGTATTAATGTCGGTCAGATGTTGAATAGGGTGGGTGACTGTAGGAACATGATTGTATATTTCACTCGATATGAAGAAATGAAGCTTTGATTTTGCGGATACCAATTATTGATCAAAACATACTTGGTGCTGAGACATGACTTATTAGGCAGACTGTACATGCTATGGAATCTTTTGAACGGAAGAGTAATCTATATTTTGTTAATTTCAGCACAACAAACGCCCTCAATGAAATTAATTAAAGTATATATGATCCACCGGGATTCGAACCCGGGTTATCACACACAGATTTTTGCCACCTTAACCATTACACCACCAGGACAGTAATTTAGGGTACAGAATATGAGTTTGTATGTAGCCTAATGCTTAAGCCGGTATCACAAGAGCGCTTTTTCATTCAACATTTATCCTCAACACTGGTCTGGCAGCTTATGTGGTCAACATATAAAATATTTTGGTTGCCTATTTTCATCTACCATCAGTCTAGTTTCCGATACTGTTGCAAAATATTCCAGAAATGTTGCAGGAAAAATGTTGATCATGGAATGTTGACTATAAAAGCTCTCGTGTGATACCGGCTTTAGTGTGCGGAGGTTCGGTGTGAGTATCCTAGGTTAGAGTCCTTGGAGTACCACATGTATTCATTACTTTAATTGATTTCATTAGTTGGGTTCATTTGTAAATTAATTGGAGAGTTTGTGAAAAGTAATATGAATTTTAATATAAAATGCCCACAGATTAATAAGTTTGAATAAATGTTTTTTTATGTAAATTTACTTAACACTAGATTAGCGGGCTAGCGGTTTATTTATATGTACCGCCCAGCGGGGTGTTTTTAGCCAAAATAGGGCTGTTTACGTGATCATTTTCATGCCTAAATAAGACCCAGAGCGTAAAACTAGTATCTATCCCTGAAAGGGCATAAACAGAGCTTTCCAATGACACCATAACGATCCTTTTATGACTGCTAGTTTTCTTGCAACAACCGCGCAACGCGAGTGCAAAAAGCATGTAATTCGGTACTTTCCCCATTAAATTCAGTATGTAGTGAGAGAGGGAGGGAGGAGGTGGGATTCGTGTCAGTAGGTTCGCCGCGGTGGTCTGGAGCAGTCATACGCTCGCTACTCTCTTGCCACCACTTGTCTCTCTCTCTCAGCAACATTACGTGCTGAAATTGCCACACGACCTATGTTGCGCGCCGCCAGATAGTCCAGATTTATTATACTCGACTTATGTTGCGCGCCGACACTTACGGGTTAAAGCATTGTAAATGTTGATAAATGTATTATTGTGCCTCCTTGTTTGTGGGTACAGTATTTGTATTGATATTGCAGAGTAAATAGACTGCTTACAAATCTAGTGCTGTATCTTGACCTCTTCTGTACCGGCAACGTCTTCTTAATTATATTAAAGCTATATTTAGACTATTTTGTGCAGTTAATGCAGGATCTGTGGTGGTAAAAAGGGTTAAGGGAGATAGTTTGAAGCCTGTTAATTGCTAGAGGCACTTTTTAAACTGAATCAAATCTTGTAGTACTAGCCAGATTACAGATAAAAAAACTTAGCCAGTACAGAAGGGGTTAAATATATTACTAGGCCAACCTTCTTGACTTGTAACTCTAAAACGGCTAGAAGAAATGAGCTAACTTTCCGATCATATACCCCGGGTGACTTCTTTAATTGTCGACATTTTTGGCTTGCTAACTATATTAGTGATAACTGTGTTTGTGGTGTAATGGTTTGTAAGCTTATGTTCTGTGTGTAGTGTCCCAAGTTTGAATCCTGGGAGGACCATATGCTTTCACTAGTTTATTCAAGTACATTGGGGTTTGTAGTGGATGATTAATGTTAACCCCTTCACTCATGTGACGCAGAGGTTGCCAAATTAGCAATAAGAAATGGAGTTCTCACTCTTATAATTACCTCTCCAAAATTAGTTTTCTGCCCACAGCTAACTCAAAGAGAACTGCAGAGGTTGAAGTAACTAAACTAAAGGTTTCTAAATACCCCTGATGGTAAGAAAGGTTTTAAAGTATCCCCAATAGGCTCAAAATAGTTTCAGGTGTGGAAGGGTTAACTTCATATAAGTATATAGAAATTAGCTTCCAAGGGATTCAATTTACCGTCGGGTGAAATTAAACTGTACAGGTTTCCCTCACTATCCGATGCCCAGATTTATGATATTATTATAGGTTTTTAGGCGTTTGGATTTGGATTTTTTTCTGGTCCGAGAACGCATCTACATTTACTCCATAAATTATTATGGTCCCTCCACCAACCGACTTTACTCCTAAACTCAATTAATTAAATCAACAAATACATGTGGCAGTCGAGGGATTCGAACCTAGGATGCTCACACCGAAATTCAGTGCATTTATCCATTGCGCTAGACGAAGACAGTTACAGAATGGTGGACAAGCCTAAGATTTATTATGCAGTTTCGAATCCTGCATATCAATCTAAGCATGTACACAATTCCAATATTAGGGTTCGCCATACGATTTTTCTATTTCAGATAGTTTTCAGGAACGTAACCCAATCGTATGTTGAGGGAGACCTGTATAGTCTATTCATTATGCCAGATATCTGCCACTAACCTTTGAGCTCAATAATGTGAAATAATTTGATCAGAGATTTCTATAAATTTGGAAGAATTGACCAGGAAATGGGTGATCATATACAGCTTGTTTGCTCTAGCCTTTATTTGAGTTAACTCTTTGAGGATTATGATGCATTTTAAGTAAATTTACTGCAGTTTAGGAATAAATTTGAGTAATGAAATGGGATAATATTAAACCTTTATTTCTGATCTTTCCTATGGTGAATGATAGCAAACATGCGTATAATTAACTCCCGTCCACTCACAAACTCTGCAATCTCTCTCTCTCCGCCGCAATGTTGCATCTCTCTCGCTATTCTATCGCTACTATAATAATCAGTGTTCCTCAGAGCTATCCCAGTGCATACCACCTCCTTTACGTAGGGCACGTGGTACCCGTCTTGCAACTCAATCCCACCCCTACTCTGTGCAACTCTCCAACCCAAAAGTGAAACTTTCTTCTACTCAACAGCTGAGCTCTGGAACTCTCCCAGAATCAGTCTTTCCCTCTTCCTATGACTTAAATTGCTTCAAACTCTGTGTCCAGGCATTTTGGCTCGAACGTCCCTTGATTTTGGCCCTGTCACTCTTTCAACTATGGGGGAGGTACTCGCTATAGGCAGTTCTGCCTTTTGCCTCCCTCAATCACATAGAAAAAAAAAAAAAAAAAAAATCATGACTGAATGGGTTTAACCCTCCAGCCCCGGCTATGTATTATATATATATATTCCCCGAAACCCGGGGGTTTTGGCCGAAAAACTTCTAGGCTACCGCATCTTTGTTATTTGGCTTGCTTCCGCATTCCCGCGCATCCCCAAGCGTAGATGTGTTTCGTACCTGTAGAATGGCATTAAGTAGAGCTCTCCAAGTCAACTGGTTTAGTTGTGATGATGATTTCATTGGAGATAACTTTATGGCAAAAACAGACACTTTACACTACTTTTCGATACTTAACAATAACATACAGGCACACACGAACAAGCGACGCACTCCTTCTTGTGGCGGGAGATGCGGGGCGTTGGTCCAGCCGGCTGTTGTTTACATACGTCGGACGGACGCCTCGCACACCAAGCTCACAGGCACTGGGGGCCTCAGAGCCCTTCCGGGTTGCGCGGACAGAGTTTTTTATGGGTGTTTAAGAGCTCTTCCGGGTCTGATGGGTTAAGGGGAGGTTTTAGTTTGTATCCTACTCTTCCAGCAATCTTAAAATGTCACCCCCTTGACTCCCTTTCAAGATAAATTTGTAAATTTTTCGGTAGAAAAATGTCCCGGCCCAAGGCCGGTAATTCTTAAATTACAGGCTCGCTATTGCTCGCCAGGATAAAATAGACACCTAAATGGCACGAAAGGTCTTAAAATTGACAGAATGGGGGCGGAAATTCTTAAAATCACCAAACTAATGGGACAAAAGTCTTAAAATCTCAAAAGTAATAGGGCTAGACATGAGGGAGAAAGGGGTCAAGAAAAAAGTCCCTCAAGTGGAAATCTCCCCTTGGGGGGATGGGCCAGTTTTCTGGACCACTTGTTTATTTTTTGTTTAATTTGATGGAGGTCTAGGGAGGAAGCTAGAAAAATAATGAATACATGCAAAAAGTGAACCATCCCAAATTTGGCTTTTATGTTTTGAATACTGTACTGTACTGGTTCGGCCATATGGAACATATGGAAAGCGAGAGAATGACTAAGAGGGTGTACGAGAGCGAGGTGGAGGGACAGAGGGGGAGAGGTAGACCGAATACGAGGTGGAAGGATGGAGTGAGGAACTACATGAACGAAGGCGGTGCTGTTTGGGGGGAGGGGCGTCGACTGACTGGGGACAGAGGTGCATGGGGGCGGTTCGTTCGTGGCCACCCCTTCGGGGATCACGGCGTCAGGCAATAGATAGATAGATAGACTGTACTCTAGTTAATGATCATGAACCCCTTGATGAATAAGATACAGTTCATTCTGGCTATTGGACTTTTATTTTGCTTTGATAGTTATTTTGGTGTGAGTATCCTAGGTTGGAGTCCTTGGAGTACCACATGTATTCATTACTTTCATAGATGTCATTAGTTAGGTTTATTTTTAAATTAATTTGTAGGTTGGTGAAAACAAATATGAATAATTTAGTTTTTATACTCTTTGATTCGTGGATGTTTTCCTGAAGTGCAGAACATATTATTATTATTATTATACCTCCTAGCCAGCATGAAGAGTATCCTTGTATGTGAGAGGGTTAACCTCTTCACCCCATGACATAATTTTCTGGTTTTCATAAGACATAGACTACAGTAGATGTGGACTTTACACAAAAATGGAACTTTGCAGTAAGGGACCCAAAATCGGAAAACTAACCCCCAAGTTCGAACCTCGAAACCGTGATATTTTCGCATTTACGAGGTTCGTTCTCCAATTTTGTGTCCCTTACTGCAAAGTTCCATTTAAGTGTCAAGTCCAGATCAACTGTAGTCTATGCATTAGACTATTTACTTTAGTTTGTAATCTACCTATAAGACTCAAATGGGTCAATATGATCTCAGTAAACCTCTTTATAACTTGGATCCTCCCGACACTGTATACAATCCTATAATTTTAGCCAAAATCAAAGGTAAACATATGTCCTGGTGCTGAAGGGGTTAAATGTGTACTTATTTTGGCTTACAATTTTACTGTATATTGTAATAATAATAATAATAATATTTATTCAGTTAGCAATTTACAGAGTTGGTACCACATAGTATGTTACAAATATGACATGTACCAGCCTTGCATAATTCCAACTAAGGATAGCCCAAGTTAGGCGTATTTCCATTGGGGTCCTTGTGGGATTAGGTTAGCTGGGGAAATGGGGAGGATAAAGAAATAGATACTTTAGAGAAAGTATTTCTAGGGGGTTAATAATAATAATAATAATAATAATAATAATAATAATTCTTTATTCCAGACACATAAGATAGATACAGTATAAATACAGTACGACCTAATGGTCCATATCACATACACTTCTCGTCAGAGCACAGATAATAATTATACACAAAGATATATTAATAAAGACACAATAAAATAAAAAATACAGTAGGCCTATTTACAGAATAGAGCACATATCACATTTTGTCACAATATAACACAGATAGGCTAACTAAGGCTATTGCTCAATGTTGGTTAACACCTATTGCACAGATCATTGCTCATAGTTCAATTAGACCTATATATTACATTACAGTACATACTATGTGTGCAGCAGCTTCTGCCAGTGAGATATAATACGGGATTCATAGATATGATCACTAGACCAAAGAGCTACAATCAGCGTGTTACTGGAGGATTGTTACTGGAGGGTTATTTTAAGATACCTTACATCCTATAGTAAATATCAGTAATCCATAATCAGTTATCATTTCAGTTTGGTTTGTCTATCTCTTATGTCGTATTTAGTGTAAGCTTATAGTTTAGCTGTATTTATGGAGGTTTTAGCTATAAAGTTTGTCTTGGGATTGCATATTTATATGTTGGTTGTTTATCATTGAAAATCAGGCAAAGTACCTTAAAGTAAGCATTAATGAGTAAAATAGCCAGGTAACAGTGGGTCAATATAAAGTAATTGGTCAGTAAACTATTTGATTAAAGTTGATAAAGTACAAAATAATTACTTGATTGTACTATGCATATGCTGGAAACTGGTATCTGGGTGACCTAAATGTGTGTGAATTTGTGTTTTCATTGTTTTTCTGTTTTATTGTGTTGTCCCTGTTCAGGCTCCTGGTTCGTGGAGGCTGCTGCCAGGAATTGGGTGCCTCTCCTGTCCAGATGGTCTTTGACTGAGGATTTTGGTTTCTTGATGAAGGTGATCTGTGGGTGCAGTAGCTGTGCGGCCTGTAATAATCTTTAGGGCTTTGTTTTGAATAGTCTGTAAGGTCTTATGTGTTTCAGCTCTTTCTCTTCCTCACCGAAACTCAGGTGTCTGTAGCAACATCCAGCAGCCCCTTCTCTGTATCCTCCTACTTTCTCTATCCTAGTTTCAAAGCCAAAGGTGGATGTTGTGCATATGTGCACAACAAACTCACTTGCTCTCGTGTTCCCGATTTCGACTCCTCTGAATTCTCAACTTTATGGCTCAAACTTTCCTGTCATTCTCTTACTAAATATTTCTGTGCGGTCTATCTTATCCCCTAACTCTACCAACTTTCCCAAATTCTTTGACTATCTAAACTCTACAGTGGAACACATTCTATCCATTTCTCCTTTCTCAGAAATCTCCATCTTAGGAGATTTCAACGTTCACCACCGCCAATGGCTCTCCTCTCACACTACTGATCCACCTGGTGAACAAGCCTACGTCTTTTCTATCATAAATGACCTAGAGCAGTTAGTTCAGCAACCCACCCGTATCCCGGATCGCATCGGAGATCGGCCCAACATTCTTGACTTGTTTCTAACTTCTAACCCTTCTTCTTATACTGTCGATCTTTTCTCTCCTCTGGGCTCCTCCGACCATAAACTTATCTCTGTCACCTGTCCTATCTCTCCAGTACGGCCACCCGATCCTCCTAGCCGGCGGCGCTTGTGGCACTTTGGCACTGCCGACTGGGAGGCTCTCCGGCAGTACTTCTTTGATTTCCCATGGAATGATTTCTGCTTCCGTGGCCGGGGAACCTCTGAGAGTGCTGAACGCATTACCGAGGTAATCCTATCGGGCATGGAAGCATACATTCCATTCTCCTTCTCTCAGACTAATGCTAACAAATCTTGGTTTACTCACGCCTGTTCTACTGCTGTCCGCAATAAGGAGGAAGCATTCAAACGGTACCGACGCCTTAAAACTCCAGACTCTCATTCTTCCTATGTTTCTGCCCGGAATCAAGCCAAATCTGTTCTTCGACTTGCCAAACACTCTTTCATCAATAATAAATGCACTGAACTATCCAACTCTAGCTCTTCCCAAGCTTTCTGGCATCTAGCCAAAAACCTCTCCAACAATTTCTCTTCCTCGTCTTTCCCTCCCCTTTCCCACTCTGATGGCACAACCATCACTTCTTCCTCTGACAAAGCTAAACTCTTCGCTCAAACTTTTGCTAGAAACTCCACCTTGGATGATTCCGGTGCTATTCCTCCCTCTCCGCCCTCCTCTCTCTTACTTATGCCTAATATCCTAATCTCTTCTAAAGATGTACTTTCTACCCTCTCTGGGCTTAACACTAATAAGGCGTACGGTCTGGACGGTGTTCCTCCTGTTGTTCTCAAAAACTGTGCTTCCGTGCGGACTCCCTGCCTAGGCAAACTCTTTCGTCTCTGTCTATCCTCTAACGTCTTCCCTTCATGCTGGAAGTTTGCTCACATTCAACCTGTCCCAAAGAAGGGTGACCGCTCTCAACCCTCCAACTATCGTCCAATTGCTCTCATCTCTTGTCTTTCTAAAGTTTTTGAAACTATTCTTGCTTCCAAATTTCTTAAGCATTTCTCTTCTCATAATCTGCTCTCAGATCGCCAGTATGGCTTCCTTAAGGGTCGCTCTACTGGTGATCTTCTTTCATATCTTACTAACTCTTGGTCATCCTCCTTTCGGGACTTCGGCGAGACATTTTCTATTGCACTAGACATATCGAAAGCCTTCGATAGAGTCTGGCATAAATCTTTAATTTCTAAACTACCCTCCTTCGGTTTCTATCCCTCCATCTGTGCCTTTGTCTCTAATTTCCTTTCCGGCCGTTCCTTAGCCGCGGTTGTGGACGGCCATTGTTCACTTCCTCACCCTATAAACTCCGGTGTTCCTCAGGGCTCTGTCCTATCTCCTATTCTCTTTCTAATTTTTATAAATGATCTTAACTGTACCTTAATTCCCATCCATTCATACGCAGACGACTCAACCTTACACTACATTAGTTTTTCAGAACGCCCCAGCCAGCAATTCCTCAACGACAAACGTAATGAAGCCATAGAACTCTTAAATTCTGATCTAAATACTATTTCCAATTGGGGCCGAGAAAACCTTGTTAACTTTAATGCTTCCAAAACCCAATTTCTCCATCTATCTACCCGTCAGGATCTCCCAGCGGCTATCCCTTATTTTCAACAATACAAAAATCAACCCTTCATCTTCTCTCAATATTCTTGGTGTCTTTTTTTTCTTCTGCTCTCATTTGGAAGGACCATATTACCAGTCTTGCTAAGGCAGCCTCCCAGAAGCTCGGTGTGCTCAACCGCCTTAGGGGGTTCTTTTCCCCTGCACAGCTTCTTGCTCTGTACAGGGGCATAGTGCGCCCTTGTATTGAGTATTGTTCACATGTCTGGGGAGGTTCCTCTCACACCGCTCTCCTAGACAAAGTTGAAAGGAAGGCCTTTCGTATCATTAACTCCCGTCCACTCACCAACTCTCTGCAGTCTCTCTCTCCGCCGCAATGTTGCATCTCTCTCACTATTCTATCGCTACTATAATAATCAGCGTTCCTCAGAGCTATCCCAGTGCATACCACCTCCTTTACGTAGGGCACGTGGTACCCGTCTTGCAACTCAAGCCCACCCCTACTCTGTGCAACTCTCCAACCCAAGAGTGAAACGTTACTCTCAAACTTTCTTCTACTCAACAGCTGAGCTCTGGAACTCTCTCCCAGAATCAGTCTTTCCCTCTTCCTATGACTTAAATTGCTTCAAACTCTGTGTGTCTAGTCATTTTGGCTCGAACGTCCCTTGATTTTGGCCCTGTCACTCTTTCAACTATGGGGGAGGCACTCGCTATAGGAAGTAATGCCTTTTGCCTCCCTCAATCACATAGAAAAAAAAAAAAAAAAGCTAGGTTAGAAGCCCAGGCTGGGCTTGCGTATTCCATTACTGATCTTATGTATTGTTTATATACTGTGGTGGTGGTTTCTTTGTTGTGTCCAAATTTTGTGTGAGCAAGTGACCTGAGGGTGTTAAGTCTGGGTGTCGGTTTCTTTTTAATGTTTGTGGTGTGCTGTTTGAATGTCATAAGAGTATCATATGTTAGTCCTAGGATTTTGGGTGTGTGTGTATGTGTTAGTTGTGTGTTGTTTATGGTGAGTTGACGGATGTATTAGTGTTCTTCTGTCCAGCTTGTGAGCAGGGTTGCGGTGGATTTGGCTGGGGCTAGATTAAGTTTGTTTGTAGTGCACCAGCCATGTAGTGTGTTGAGATAGAGTTGAAGGAGATCTGTTGCTCTTTTGAGTCATGGTGTGTGCATGAGTGTTATGTCATCTGCATAGGAGGCTAAGTTTATTTGGGGCGTATTGGGTGTAGTTATATCGTGCATGTACAGATTGAAGAGTGCGGGCGATAGGATGGATCCTTGTGGGACTCCGTTTGGAAAGTTTCTGATTCTAGATGACTGACCGGCAAAAGATAAGTGTGCACATCTGCCTGCTAGGAAGTTGGCCAGCCACCTTTTTGTGTTGTTGTGCATGTTTGTGTTGTAGATTTTGTTTGTTAGGTTGTGGTGGGGGATGGCAGCGAAGGCTTTACTAATGTCGAGTGTGGCTAGTAGTGAGTGTGGTGGTCTAGCTGAGTTGATGCCGTGAAAAGCTCTTTGTGTAAGGTCTGTAAGAAGGGTGTTTGTGGAGTGCAGTGGCCTAAAGCCATGTTGTGTTGGAGCTAGGGGTAGGTCGGGTGTAATTAGTTGTAATACTAGGCGTTCCATAACTTTGGAGGGGGTGCAAAGGAGTGTGATGGGGCGGTGCGATGGGGTCTTTATTGGGTTTGGGGAATGTGATGATACCATGCTTCCAAATGTCTGGTATTGTGTTGTGTGAATAACTGTAGTTGATATGTTAGGGAGTGCTTGCATGCCTTGAGGTCCCAGGTGTCTGAGGTGTATGTTGCTTATGTTGTCTAGGCCACAGGTGGGTGAGTGCTTGAGATTGTTGATATGTTTTGTATGGTGATTGGTGAAGGGTGTATAGTCAGGCCTAGTGAAAATATATACAGTAGGTATGTATACTCTATCATTGCATATACATTTTTATGAATTTGAGCATTTTTATAGGTATAATGTATGTGTTGGTGTTTCTTATTGGACAAGATATAAGCCTCTCCTAATTTATATATATTGTATATCCAGAATTATCCTAAATACATAAATCGGTTAGCATATCATATTTTTATGGGTTTTTGGACTCCGAGAATGATTATTTGATCTTTAACCCGTTGAGACCCAGCGTCGCACGTGTTGCGTCGGCAGTCTTTGATCACCAACTCCCAGCGACGCATCACGTGCGTCCGACATATAAAAAACACTTACGTGGCTCGTAAGGTAGGAAATGGCGGGAGAATAGGAGGGGGAGGTACCGTAGTGTGTGTGGGAGCCGGGCCAGTAGGTGTGAGCGGGCCGAGACAGCCGCGCGGCTGGTGGTGGTGGGCTTAGTGGGGATAGTTTACACCCCTAGTTCACCGCCACTTTGAACCTTCATTACTCCGGTCGTATGGGAGCTAGAGGCTTGAGATTTATGTGAGATACTCCTTAGGATGTATGCCGTACAATGCCATACTCAGTTTTTACCCTAGTGCTCCCGGGCGGGTGGTCATGCGGGGGAGACGAACTATTGAACCCCCCCGCCCCCCAAATGACCGAAATGAGTTTTTAATTTTTGTGTTCATTTCTCACCATTCTCTTCCATTTTGGCTCAACAAATTTTGTTGAGGCTCAACCCCCCCCCGCCCCCCAAAAAAAAAATGTCAGGTGATTTTTTTTTTTTCATTTCTCATCTTTGTCTTCCATTTTAGCAAAAAAAAAAAAAAAAGTGAAAATGGCTTGGGACGGGTGAACAAAATATTATAACTAGCCGGGGCTCAACGGGTTAACCACTATTTTAATGGACAAGTATTATGAATTATTTTCATATGCCAAATAATACCAAACGATTTGTTTGTTCCATGTCCGAAGTTAATTTTTTTTTGAGGGGGGGAAACACAATAGGTTAAATGAGTGTTCTAGCTAGAGCATTATAAAAATGTAAAAAATTTCCTTTGGTGGATGTTGTCGGTTACTTTTACTACAAAATTATATCAGTCACATCATCATTCATACATACAATTTTCTTCGGGGTGATAGAAGTTTGGCAGGGTAGCGAAAAATGTAAAATATTTCGTCATATATATTTTTTTCATGTCAGTTTGTCTCTGTCCCTCTCACTCTCACAAACTCTCCCTTTAGTTCCCTTACCCACTCTAAACCACTGTTTGGACACTTGATCCTCAGTGTTTTGGAGGACAAGCAGCCTAGAAGGGTCAGTAGAACTGTTACTTGATTTCCTTTGTACTCCTTTCACTCAGATCAGCTGGAGTCTCGTAGTGACAGGGTTGCCATTTGCGGATATTTACTGCTAGAGCTATTTACTTAGACAGCGGATTTTTTTCAATATATCGCCACTAATTCTAGCGAAATTCTGGAGCCTTGATAAATTTTGGGAATTATTATAGTTCTTGTGGCATTCTAGAGTAGTTTTCAGCATTTATTCACTATTTATTGGCCTTCTAGCGACTTTTGAGAAGGGATCTAGCGCAGGGTGTGAACAGGTGCCAAGTAGAATATTTGATGTCCTTAATATTGTATATGTAAGGATAACATTACGGTTTATAGCTCAAATTCTGTCTTTGGAAGTGATGAAATGGCCAAAACAATGCTACTTAGTGTCATTTGTCCTGTTTTCAGTCTCGCATTTATTCCATCTTCAAAGAAAATTACCCAGTTTGACACCCTGTAGCGATAATTTGCTAGACTGCCTTGGTAACCCTGGCTGGAAGATGGGGCCTTTTCGTCAACACCAAACAAAATCGTAAGTTTTAGCCTGTATTTCAGTGTATTATGGTGTATAAGAACCGTTTGAGGGCAGCCCTTGGTCAGCATGGTGTGCGGGGGTTCAGGGAGGCTGAGTTTAAGAGTTAATTTATATATATTGCCCAAATTCGTATTGTGACTTCGGATAACTTTCGCTTGGGATATTTGGCTCTAGGCTAGGGCCTTTTTTAAGTTATTTTAAAAAGCATAGCCTATTAATGTTTTTCTTATTCACTTTAAGTAATTATGTAAGTCCAGCTTCAGCTTTACGCCCTTAAAAGCTGTCTCAGATAATGTCAGATTGAGATAGGCCTAGGACTATTTCTAAGGTGTAGGCTAGGCTAGGCCTATAGCCTAGCCTAGGCCTATTTTATATATTTAGCTTATTTTGGTATAATCCTGTGTAGCGGGTGGACCTGTACATAGGCTAGGCCTATATCTCAATAATTTGGTAGCGTAATGTTACAATATATTTTTACATTTTAAATTTACAAATAGGCCTAGTCCACTAATATACTAGGTTCAGGTTAGGTTAGGGTTTGCTTAGGTTAGGTTAAAGATATTGTTAAATGTTTCTTAGTAGGCCAGGCATCTGAAAAACAGTTCCTCCCGCTACACAGGATCTTACCAGAGTTTGTCATAAATTGCTAGGCTAGGTACAGGGTGTTAAACCAGAGCAATTTTGTTTGAGACTTTAATAAATATGAAAACTAATACAAGGATATTAACGTAAACTAGCATTGTTTTGGCAATTTTATCACTTCCATAAACATAATTTGACCTTTAACCCTCCAGCCCCGGCTATGTATTATATATATAGGCTATTCCTCGAAACCCGGGTGTTTTGGCCGAAAAAAGTATAGGCTAGGCTACCGTATATTCGTTAATCAGACTGCTTCCCGCATTCCCGCGCATCCCCAAGCGTAGCTGTGTTATTTACCTGTAGAATGGCATTAAGTAGAGCTCTCTAAGTCAACTGGTTGAGTTGTGATGATTTCATTGGAGATAAATTTATGGCCAAAACAGCCACTTTACACTACTTTTCGATACTTAACAACAACATACAGGCACACACGAACAAGCGACGCTCTCCTTCTTATGGCCGGAGATGCGGGGCGTCGGTCCAGCCGGCTGTTGTTTACATGCGTCGGACCGATGCCTCGCACACGAAGCTCACAGGCTTTCAACCACTGGGCGTTCAAGAGCCCTTCCAGGTACCTGTTATATGCTTTTTTATGGACGTTCAAGAGCCCTTCCGTGGTGAGAGGGTTAAACAACAATTTTATCTTTAATAAATATATAATAATACAGACTAAGTGGAAGTGAAGAAGTCCTTGCATGACAGTGTGGTAATCCCGACACAGACTTACGGAAGCAAAGCATGGACGTTGGTTGAGAGACTCAGACCAAGAGTGAGAGCAGTGGAAATTAATTGCTTAAGGAGTGCGTGCGAAGTTACATGGAGGGATAGACAGACTAATGAAGTAAGAAGGTGTGGTGTGGAGGTAGATGTGCTAGAAAGTGTGAAAAGGAACGACTTGAGATGGTACGGCCATATGGAACGTATGGAAAGCGAGAGAATGACTAAGAGGGTGTACGAGAGTGAGGTGGAGGGACAGAGGGAGAGGTAGACCGAATGAGAGGTGGAAGGATGGAGTGAGGAAGTACATGAACGAAGGCGGTGCTGGTTGGGGGGAGGGGCGTCAACTGACTGGGGACAGAGGTGCATGGGGGCGGTTCGTTCGTGGCCACCCCTTCGGGGATCACGGCGTCAGGTAATAGATAGATAGAAGACTGGACTCTGCTTTCGTTTGACACCCTGGCTAGGTAAAATGCCATAAATTGCTAGGCTAGGTAAAGTTGCCCGGGCTCAACTTCTACAAATAAAATCTTGACCGTGAGGGCTCGATCTGCCGACCATTTGATAAACATCTCGTGGGGTAAATCGGATACACGATAGGTTAAGGGGGGGGGGGGTGTATGTAGATCAGTAAGGGGGCAAAAACTGGTTGCTGCTATTTTGTTTTTGTGAGTAACGCTCACTCCATTTATTGGGTGAATCGCACCCACATCGTTCAAAACAAGGAGTAAAGTCGAAGGATTTGTTTACGGTCGGGACTTATTATTTTGGTGTTATTTTTCGATGTAATAGTTTTTTTTTTCAAGTTTCGATAACGAAAATCTGTGTACGTGAAAATGGTTAACCCAGTGAGACCCAGCGTCGCACGTGATGCGTCGGCAGTGTTTGATCACCAACTCCCAGCGACGCATCACGTGCATCCGACATATAAAAAACACTTACGTGGCTCGTAAGGTAGGAAATGGCGGGAGAATAGGAGGGGGAGGTACCGTAGTGTGTGTGGGAGCCGGGCCAGTAGGTGTGAGCGGGCCGAGACAGCCGCGCGGCTGGTGGTGGTGGGCTTAGTGGGGATAGTTTACACCCTTAGTTCACCGCCACTTTGAACCTTCATTACTCCGGTGGAATGGGAGCTAGAGGCTTGAGATTTATGTGAGACACTCCTTAGGATGTATGCCGTACAATGCCATACTCAGTTTTTACCCTAGTGCTCCCGGGCGGGTGGTCATGCGGGGGAGACGAACTATTGAACCCCCCCCCGCCCCCCAAATGACCGAAATTATTTTTGTTTTTCTTCATTTCTCACCATTCTCTTCCATTTTGGCTCAACAAATTTTTTTGAGGCTCCCCCCCCCCCCCCCCCCGGAAGTTTCGGTGAAAGTTATAGGTCTATCTATCTATATGCTCAGGCCCAATCCACACTTTTGAGTGAGGGAGAAGTCCACAAAAAAGAAGGCTCAAATTTTGGTTTTCGAGCGCCGGTGAATTCTGCGGAAACATTGGCGCTTGTGAGAAATAAGTAACATGCTTATTATTATTATTATTATTAAGTTTGAAAAGGAATTTGAGCGTATAAAAGATTAGGATAGGAAATGACATAGAATCCATATAACTAATTTGTTCTATTTGTATTACAGCACCAGACCTGGACATATACCTGGAATCAACGATGATGGCCAGGCAGTCTGGGGAACAAACAACAACAAGAACAAGACTACTACTCTCCAGGACTGGACCTGAAGTGGCGGCGGCTACATTGTGCATTCACCTCCCGGGGCTGCCGACCCTCCCGGCCTGGGACAAAATCGCAGATTGGTAGTGGGACTGCCGACTATGGAGCCGCAACATGGGTTAAGTTAAAGTAAAGCAAGTTAAAGTAATGTTTGATTAATATTTGGCTTAACCCTTCTTGCCCGGGCCGCATTTCTAAAAGTGCATGGAGTTTAGATGAGCGTATCCTAGGTTCGAGTCCTTGGAGTGCCACATGTATTTATTTCATTATTTGAGTTTAGAGGTGAAGTTGGTTGGTTGTTGGAAAAAGAAATCATATTAGAATTAGTTTTCGGTAAGTTATGAAGTTTGAGCTTACATTTTATAAATGAGTTAATCTTGCAATAGGTTTTAATGTTTTTCTACTCTTAAGAGATCTGTTTCCTATATCTTTTATCTTAAATACCCAAGGAACCATATTTGAATTAAATTTGTAAAACAAAAAAAAAACAAAAAAATCCTATGAGAGTTCCGTATAGAGCTCAGTAGTCTGGTTAATCTGCTCTACATAACTAACTGTAAAAAAAAAACACATTGAAAAACCCAAGAGTTCCTCCTAAATTAGAATATCTGTATTGCTTGCCAGGAAAGCTAAAAAATTAATAAATGGCACTGGTTATTTAATTGGGGGCAAAAGTCTCAAGTCCCCTGGGGGCAAGGGAATAGAATATGCCCCACGTGCCTTCTGCGTGTCGTAAGAGGCGACTAAAGAGGTTGGGTCGGTGGGCTTGCGACCCCCACCCGGAAAAAATACCCAAGCAAAGAAAAACTGACGAACAGCCTCGGATTGGGGGAGGTTCCTTCGTGGCCAACCCTTAGGGGATCACGGCATCAGGCAATAGATAGATAGATAGAAAAGTCTTAATCTCGGCAAAACTATTGGGGCTAATCATGACTGACGAGAGTAGAAAAGCTTTGTTGCTCCTGCTTGATAGTTTTGGCCTAGTTATTTGGAATTTTGCTACTTTAGTTAAGTGTTTTTGAGTTATAGATGATAGTGGTAAGGAATGTTGTGGTAATCTTTAATGAATAGACTAATGATTGTGGTTTATAAAAACTTTGGAGATTTGTTAGTACAATAATCTAGGGACAGAGGGGGAGAGGTAGACCGAATATGAGGTGGAAGGATGGAGTGAGGAAGTACATGAACGAAGGTGGTGCTGGTTGGGGGGAGGGGCGTCGACTGACTGGGGACAGAGGTGCATGGGGGCGGTTCGTTCGTGGCTACCCCTTCGGGGATCACGGCGTCAGGCAATAGATAGATAGATAGATAGATAGAATAATCTAGGCCCTCTAGGGTACCGTATTTAATCTTCTATAATCTAAACTATACTACCGTACCTTGTTCATTGTGACTTGACTTTTTTATTTTTGCCAGATGCCGTAATTCCTGAGAAGGGGTGGCCATAAGATTTGGCGTTTGTCACAAATCGCTAGGTCAAGTTGCCCGGGCTTGATATCTACCAATAATATTTTTGAGAGTGAATATTCGATCCGCCGACCCTTTGATCAGCAGCAGACTCTACCGATGTATGCCACGGCTACAGTCTGTAATGCTGTATCACACAAGAGATTTTCTAGTAAACATTCAACATTTTTCTGGCAACATATGTGGAGTATTTTGCACTGGTATCGGAAACTAGACTGATGATAGATGAATATAGGTGACCGTCAAAATATAATGTTTAACTCGTGAGCTGCCTGACCAGTGTTGAGGGAAAATGTGCTAGTGTGATACCATCTCAACTGATGAGGGCTAGAGCAAATGGGCTGTGAATTTCCTGTTATTCCCTGGCTGACTGGTTAAATTTTAGGTTTTGAGTTGGTTAGTGGTAAAGAATTTGGGAATATTTAAGAATATTTAAAGAATATTTATTTATAGCGATTTTGATTAGTTCTCTTGCATTTATCTTGTATAGTCCCAGTTTTGGTTTGTTTATTTTGCAAGTTTTACATTATAATCGAGTACTGTACAGTAATTATTTTCAGAGCATTAAAGTATAGGATATGAAATGGCAAAAAATCCATATAACTAATTGTAAACTTTTTATTACAGCGTAGTCTTGAAGAGACCATCTTCAATACTCTACGATCTTAACCCTTGTCTGGCGACGCCGGACTTAAGTCGGTCTAGAGAAGAAAGGACTATGTGGCGGGGACCGACTTCAGGCGGTATGCAATTTTGAGCAATATTTGGCTCGGAGAGAGAGAGACGAGCGGTGGGAGGAGCGTAGGTCGGCTCTGACCGTTCGGCACGGCTCCCGCGCCAGCACTGGGCCCACCTCCACACTCACTGCCTCGCTACACAGGGAATTATGTAAGGAAATTACCGTATTTTTGATAGTTTTTTTTGGGGGGGCGGTCCTTCATTCCTAACCCATTTGGTGTTGTTTATGGAAAAAAATAAAAATAAAAACTTGCTGGTCCCTGGTGGTACATTTATTTATAACTAGCTGGGGCTCAGTGGGTTAATACTCTATTAGAAATATAGTTTGCTCTGTAGACCTTGAAGCTTGAAAATTCACCCCCAAAACTCCTTTTAAATAAGTTTCTAAATTTGTTTGATAGAAAAATGGGCGGTACAGTACTTCCTAAATGAGGCTGGGGCAAAAGGTGTTAACATCAGTAAAGTAATGGCGATATTAATTAAAATTTAAAACTTGCAAACTAAACAAACCAAAATTCTGACAAAGACAATATAAAGGCAAAATAACTAATCAAGATTGCTATGTGGAAACAACGCTTCAGGATAGAGAAGAGAGTCCACACAATAAAAACAAACTAAAAAACATCTAAGTTTTGAGTATAGTAGATAGTATCTCTACCTATTCCCTGGTTGATGTTTTTAAGAGTTTGAGGTTAATGTTCAGAATTTTGGCCTAGTTCTTTGCAACCGGGTAAATAGTTTATTGTAGGTACTTTTTGATTGTTACTTTTTGAGTTGTAAATATTATTGTTAAAGATTTTGGCCTATTTTTAATTAATAGACTATTGAATGTTGGTGTAAAAGCTTATGATGGTAATTACCTTGGAATTCATATAACTAACCAATTTTCCACTTTACAGCACAAGGAGACTCGCACGGATCGTACAGTCTTCAATCGACGAAGATTACCAAAGTTATCGGGCTATGAGCAGAGGTTGAGGACAACTGGGACTTCCGACACTGGCAATTGATATTGGTTCAGGGGTAATTTATCGAGAGGACTTCCCTAGTGGTTAAGGCCCCATTAATTGCTCTTTCCATTCACATATGCATAGCCTACGTGAGTTGCAGTTGGGATGTGTGTACATGCTTAGATTGATATGCAGGATTCGAAGTTGCATAATAAATCGTAGGCAGTGTCCACCATTCTTTAACTGTCTTCGTGGTGCGATGCATAAGGTGTTGATTTTCGGTGTGAGCATCCTGGATTCGAATCCACGGACTGCCACATGTGTTTGTAAATTTCATTAATCGATTTTAGGAGTATAGTTGGTTGTTGGAAGGAACATAATAATAGGAGAAAGGGATATGAATAGAGACTTTTAAGATAGTGTCAGGAAAGTGTGATGAGGATGTGTGTGGGAACAAGAACGAGAGGACATTCTAAGAAAATTTACAAAGAAAGAAATCGGCTTGAAAAGGCAAAGAACTCATTTTGTGATAGTGGTAAATGAGTGGAACGCACTTCCCCAGTATGTAGTAGATTCCAAATCAATAAGGAAGTTTGAAAGTAATCTTGATAAAGCATGGGAAAGACAAGATTTGAAGTTTGATTATAAAGCAAAAATACAGAATAGTAAAAATGTTGCGTCTGCTTCCGCCGCCGCCAACACAGTGAACGACCGCAGTAGTGCAAGTACTGGCACTGAGCTGGTTACACAGGCCTAGTTTGCCTTTTTCCAGAGGATCTACTGTAAGAAACTAATCACCATAGACGACCTACGATCTTCGAAAGCTCAGAACTTCTAAAGATCTGGGATACCGGCTAGACTGGTTAGTATTTTAAGGAGTTTTGTATTTTAAGTTTAGCGGTCCTTGTACAATGAGGGAAAACCGTACTAAAAATCCAGATGGCGCTGGGGGTCTTATTCAAATGACTATGGTGTGTGATACACCATTGAGGTGTTTTGATGGTTTTCGTGATTTAAGAGGTTTAATACAGTTCTCAACTATCTATGACACATAAGGTACGAGTACCAATGGAGACGCATTGCCCAAAGGAGACTCACTTGAAACAAAAAAACTTGCATAGGATGAGTAGATAGATGCATGAATGGTGGGCCAAAATATTCTTTAACTATCACCTAATTTATGCTCACATAGTACCAGCTTATTATTTTCATATGTTATTGTGTGCAGGGTGTCAAACCGAAGCAATTTTGTGTGGAGACTCGAATGAATATGAGAAGGAATACAAGAAAATTAACTTTGAATAGCATTGTTTTGGCCACTTTATCACTTCCAAAGACATAATTTAAACTATAAACCATAATTTGATCTTTACATATACAATAATAAAGACAACAAATATTGGACTCGGCTCTCGTTTGACAACCTGATTGTGTGAGATGAGATGAACTAAAAAAAAATCATGTTTTTGCAAATTCCTTACGAAAACCTAAGGATTTTTTTTTTTTAAAGCTAAATTTCTTAGTTCCCTAATTTGAATAAAGTTTCGATTACTGCAGGTTGATAGTGCATGAGTTGAAGTATAACACTGCATGATCAAAAGGCTTTTACTTGCACGGCTGAAGGGGGGTGAGGGTGCGTCCCCATAGGTCCAGCAAAAATAGTAAAATCCAATGGAGACGCATTTTTTCAAATTGATGCCAGAAGGTCGTACACCACACTGGTAACATAGCATACTCTCCTCTATGTCTGGTATAAATAAGGTTGAGTTTCCTTCACCATTGACGAAGCTGCCTTAACTAGAACCCTGGGCCCTATAGAGATGCATACGTCTGCTTAGGGTAGAGGTCCGGTTAAACATAACCTTTTCTTTTATCCTGGGTGAAGGAAACTCGACCCTAATTACACCATACATAGTGGGGAGAATGGCTTTCTACCAGTGAGGTATGGCAACCGTTTGAAAAATGCATCTCCATTGGACCTCCAGAATTTTTTGCTGGCCCTAAGGAGATGCACCCCTTTTACCCCCTCAGCAATTCAAAATCACATTAAGCATGTTCTTGCCAGCAGTCAAATGTTTGTGTGGGCCCGGTCAGCCTAGTGATGAAAAAATAGACTATATTTCCAGGCCCTCCGCCCATTTCCTATCCCTATTTTCCCCAAATATGCCCGGGTTGGCGACTGGTGCTTGATTTAAACCTCGTATTATATTAGCATGAATGTTACATCCTCTAAACTGTTTTGTTATTGGCCTACAATGAGCAATTAGTATGTTTAGTAATATTTTATGTCTCTCTAATAATATATATTATAAGGCCTATGTCAGTCCGTTTTATTGCTTTAGCATTGTCAACTTACAACCAAAAGTACCATGCTTTCTTTCTGGTACCCATGAGGTAAGTACTTATATCATTTTATGTGTGTTTTTGTGTTTTAGTGTTTTAAACATACCTGCGTCTCCTTAGGTCCAGGGGCGTCTCCTTATGGTTTTGTGAAAAAATGGAGACGCATCTCTTATTTGTCTTCTCTCTCTTAAAGAATAAGAGATACAAGAATTGTTTTTATTTGTTTTAAAAATATAGCCTTTTTGCTATTTATCCCCCCTACCCCCAATTTTCAATCTGTTATAGGTTGACAGAAGCAACTCGATAAAAAAAAATAGTGCCCATTTTTGCGTCTGCATTGGGCATCGTACCCTAGTTGTGTAGTCATTTTTGCGTCTGCATTGGGCATCGTACCCTAGTTGTGTAGTCATTTTTGCGTCTGCATTGGGCATCGTACCCTAGTTGTGTAGTCATTTTTGCGTCTGCATTGGGCATCGTACCCTAGTTGTGTAGTCATTTTTGCGTCTGCATTGGGCATCGTACCCTAGTTGTGTAGTAATTTTTTTTTACTAGATTCATAATATGATGGTTATATACTCGTTAATGCAGTGAATATAATAATAATTAACATAATTTGATACATAAATATCAGCTTATTGAACAAGAAATTTAGTTTCATCTAATGTGGTGTGATAGGCTGGGCGAAATTTTAATACTCATTGAAGTATTGTATTTACTTCCTTTTTAGTTACTAACAAATACGTGTTTCAGTAGAAATTGGCTGAACATACGGTATTATATTCTGTAGCTGTAGAATTTGGCAGGTTGAATGTCTGCACCTGCGCACTATAGTTTCTTTCCTACAAAACAAGCTATCGTGCGCTTTTAAGTTACCGTAAAATGCCGTAACTTCGGACATTTTTAGCGTTTTCAATTAATAACGATGTGTAGAATGGTACCAAATGTTTTATGTTGGTGTCATTGAGTAGCCAGGGAGATTACCTACTGAATCCATAACAAAAAAAAAATCTATACCTTCACCTTGCGTGGCATATAAACTATTTTGTGACGTCCGAGGTTAGGATCATAATTCCTATCTTCGGACGGGTGTTCCTAACCTCGGACACGCATATATTTGCCCTTTAAACGAGAGTACTGTTCACACTACCCTAACATCGTACACCAGTAACCAAACTTCGGACATTTCGGAGGTTTTAAAAAAAAAAAAATCCAAAATTCCTGTGTAGACTTGTACACATGTACAGTATATACATATAACCAAACATATCTCCTTTCTTTGGCACATTATTTCATATCACAGTAATAGGGATTATATCACATTACAGACATGTATTTTTTATTATGTTCTCTCCACCAACCAACTTTACTCCTAAACTCGATTAATGAAAGTAACAAACACGTGTGGCAGTCCGGGGATTCGAACCTAGGATGCTCACATCGAAAATCAACACTTATGCATTGCACCACGAAGACAGTGATGATATGAACACTCTAATGTTCAGGAACTTTTGTAAACTTATTTTTTTTGTTTTTGTGTATCACATATGCCTCAAATTATATAAAATAGTTGTTCTTGAATGCAAAACATAACTTGACATAATTAGCGATTTGCTACTTACTTAACCTTACTTAAGGTAGCTGTGCATATTGTAATACACTAATACTTATAATAAGACCTTTACTCACTCACACAACCACTTACGCCAACAACACAATCTACACTCAATGAGAGCTCTGTGGGAAAGCCCGATCGTGGCCATGGCCTTTCTCAGGGACTCGGGGCTGTTCGGCCAGGCAGCTTAGGGAACAACAACAACATAAGACCTTTACACATTATATTGGTTTTACTAATACACATATACCAACAAACATGCACATATACTAACAGGCACACATATCACAGACACATGTTGTAGAGAGATGAACCCAAATAATATAATCATGTTATCACAATGGTACCAGGTACTGCAGTAGGCCTATCTATCACATAATACAGCATTTCTAGGGCCACAGATTGACATCGAACATCATGCAACATCTTTTATCTAGTGATGGTTCTGATAAGACTTTGACAATATCCTCCTTGTCCATGTCACTATAATCATCTGTCATAGGGTTTATGAATAGGTTTGGGGTTCCCTTGACATGTTTCAGAAAGCTCACATGAAGTGATGGTTCCACTTTCACTACCACAGCAATGTACTGCTTGAATGTCTTTTTATTATCAAAGGGTACCTTAACTACTACCCAATTTGATGGAACAACGGTACCGGTACCAACATTGTTGGTAGAGGTGCTTGGTTGTGTCTCAGTTTCAGGTGCAAGGTTCCGAGTAGATGGGTTAGCGGTATGTGCTGTCTCTGCCGGAGGGTTTGGGGTAGAGGTATTTGGCTCTTGGGGATTATCAGCAGTATACTCATCTTCATTCTCTTCATTCATTGCTCGAGTCGATGCGCTTTGTCCAGGTGACACATTTAGGCGCCTTTTACGCTTTGATTTAGGTGTGGATGTGCCGTGCCTCAATTCCTGTAAGATCTCAACAACTGAGGTGTCTAAGGCAGTGGAAGGTGCTGGGATACCCGGGGCGGTTTGCTCAGGTTCCGTCTTGCAATAGTTTGTCGAGAATCAATGGGATAGATGCCACATTTCCTGAACCCACTACGTAAGTTGTTGGCAATGGTTCCTTCTATTTTTTTCCATTAATTCAGACAACAGTGCTGGGAAACAATCCTTAGGTAGGGAGCTACTCAACCTCCCAACTACAGATTTTTTGAAGTTCTCAAGAATTCTTCGCCAATGCATCTTCAGTGGACGAAATACAGCAACATCGAGTGGTTGGGTGAGGTGGGTTGAATTTGGTGGTAAGAGGACAAAGGAGATGTTATTTGCTTCACAAGCTTCAATAACACTTGGAGATACATGGCTCGCAAGGTTATCACCTAACATTACAACTCTACCTGTTCTGTTTTTGGCATAAGGTAGGGGAATTTTGAAGAACCAGTCTTCAAACGAACACGAATCAAACCATCCACTGGGAGACCTATTGTATCTGCATCCTGGGGGTCCCCCTTCAGTCCACGTATCATATAAATGAAGTGCCTTGTAGACAACATACGGAGGCAAAAATTCCCCTGATGCAGTTCCAGAGAACATAATAGATATTGATGACTTTGTAGAATTCATGACTCTTTCAGGGTACTTAGTTCCCCTCCTTACAATGATTTTTTTTTTACCAGGATTGTCTGAGGTTGGTTTCATCATAATTTATTATATTCTCTGGAGGTACACCTTCAAGGGTCTTTTCTAGGTTGTTATGAAATTCGGTTAATTAATATGGCCCTTGTCACTTGTGCTCGTACAGTCTTTATGTTTTGGGACATACGTCTGCTGAGGGTTTGTTTGTGGCGTTTGAGAAACATTTGGGCCCATTTAAGGCCTGGCAGATTGTTGATAAAACGTGTTCTTACAACTCCACGTTTGTCTAGGTAAGCCTTCACTAGCATCCTAAGATCCAGTGTATCCAAAGGAAACCCCCACTCTGCCAATATCAGTATTGTTTGACATAGCAAATTTTCTTCACCTTCAGATAAGCACGTCTGACGCCCCACTGGATTACAGTGATTTTTTTTTAGGTAGTCATGTAATGTACTTTTGCCTAATTTCCATTTCTTCGCTGCTTGATGCACACTCCAGTCTTTATTGTTCACATCATTCTTGGCACCTTCAAGTACCTCTTTGGACACCTTAGCCGTATATTTTCTTTGTTTTGGATTTATCTTTGTTTTGTAAGAAGGATTTGTCACTGTTTTAGGCATTTTTATTTGTTTTATTCACTGTTCATTACGTAAAATGTTAGCATTTCCGAAGTTTAGGTTAGTTTTTTACCTGTCCGAAGTTAGGATTCATTTCTAAAAAAAATAGAAACAGTCATTATTAAATTAATTACAAAATTATGCATGAATAAGTAATAAAATAGTTTATCGGGTATTACTGACAACACTTTTCTCTGAATATCATACTTACCACTATCATACAACCACATTTGTTTGTCCTAGGCAGACAAAGTTTTGCAGGGTTACAATTAACATCATTTTTTTTCATCGAATTCAAGAATTTTTTTAATCCATATATTTTCGTGCTAGTTCCATAATAGTTATACACAATAGTCTTTGAATATTACCCAAACTACCCATATATTTATTTTTCGCATATAATAAACCATCTTCCAATAACCGTGAAGTATTACATATTTTCGTGAAATGTCCGAAGTTTGGGTGCTGTCCGAAGTTACGGCATTTTACGGTATTTCAGTAATATTTAAATGTGACACGTAGGCCACTACTCATACAGTAGGCTATATGGGACTAGGCCTAGTTATATTTGAGGAACTCATAGTATCCTGCATGCATGGCTGTTAAAGATAAACATATCAGAAAATGTGTGTGATAGGATTAAAATAACTGAAATTATCTGTTGTTGTTGTTCCCCAAGCTGCCTGGCCGAACAGCCCCAAGGCCCCGAGCAAGGCCAAGGCCATAACCGAGTGCCCCCACAGAACCCTCCCTGACAACCACAATAAAGCCTGGGTGACCGAAGCCACTCCATGAAGGAGGGTGCGGAAACGCCCGGGAAACCAAAGCCCCACCCAGGGCCCTGTGCCCCTCAGCAATTATGAAGAGAAAGTTGAGGGGCAAAGGAAAAATGTGACGCTTTGGCTTTCAATCTTGGTAGATTGGGAGGTCAATCCACGGAAGAGACGCAGTCACTTGAGATCTAGAAAATATATAAGTAAAAGGAACAGTCAGAGTAAGCTATGGGTATGGCAGAGATCGCTCAGTTCTCACTCTGATAGACCAGCCCATCACCACATGACTAGAACCCAATCCTCTCAGCATCAGCTAGGAAAGGCCCTAGAAAGCCGCCTTTGGCGGGGGGATAGCTCCCCTATTTCAACCCCTTTCGGGGTTGGGCACCCGCCTATTCCTGTAGGTTGGTACACATGCCTCGACTACCTTGTTGTAGATATTTAAAAATGTGTCACTTTTCACTTGCTGATTTGTTTGTGAGTATGCCATGCCAGTCCTCCTGTCTGAACAGGTTCCTCATCTTCTCTAGATTCGCTTTGTGGTAGTTTAATTTCCAAGTGTCTTCTTTTTCCTTAGGTTTGAATCTGCAGTTAGAGAGAAACGCATGACGGCATGCTTACTCAGACCCAGTGGTGCCAGGTACCTAATATCGTGTACTTCAGTCAGTTTTGGTAAAAATAAGGTAGTCTTGATTAAATATTTCGTTTAGGCTAGGCAGCTAGGCTAAGGAGAGAATCACAGCAGTAACCGACATTTTTCGATCGAAGCTCTGAAATCCCACCATCATAGTTCTCACCTCACACAATAACTACACAATGTAGGGTGTTCTAGTCTTCACCCAACCATATCTTCATCTGGTATGCATAAACACTTGGTTAGGCCATTTATTTGCAGAGATATGAGCATCGGTAAATTACGAAAGTCGTGAGTAAAGATTCGGCGACCGAGATAGCCTAGCCAAGTTTTCCACACAATGACAACACACACTCACTCAACAGCCAAACAATAACATAAGTGTGTTTCGGTAATTATTCTCACCTCACACATTAACTACACAATGTGAAGTGTTCTAGTCTTCACCCAATGCACGGGAACCATCATATTTACCTCTGGTAGGCATAAACACTTGGTTAGGCCATATATTTGCAGAGATATGAGCTACAAAAGTAGGGAGTAAAGTTTCGGCGCCCAGCTGGACCCCGCACCAGTGTAAGTATTGACCGTGTTAGCAACATTTTGGATATTTGGGGTGTACCGCGTGCCACCCAAACCGCGTTTCCAAAACACTCTTTGCTTTCCCACATTTTTGTCAAATTCCTTGTAAAGTATTGTACAATCTTAAAACGGCTCTCAAGGCCGCAAAAATGGATAGAATTAAAATCGGTTGGCGCCATTGGATTAAGTGCGTCGAGAGGATTCAGAATAGTGTCCTAACTCAATTTTTTTTTTTTTTTGCCAAAATCCTAAGGCCTTGGCCTTGGTTTTTTTTGGACGTTGACCGAACATTTTCTATTTTCATATTTTTAGCGGTATATTCGGATTCTTCTCGACGCAAAAAATTCAATGGCGCAAACCAATTTTAATTCCGCCCATTTTTGTGGCCTTGGGAGCTGTTTTAAGATTGTACAATACTTTACAAGGAATTTGACAAAAATGTTTTTTGTTTTGTGGTGTTATAATAGGTCGGAATCACCTGAATTAATTTTTGGGAACTCTCCGCTTAGAGAGGATTCCAACGATATGGTCACAAGTTAAAATAGAAAAACTTTTTTGGAAAAAAATAGATTTAGACATGTGGGGATATGTTTGGATTCCTCAGGATGCGCTGAATCCAATGGCGGAATCAGTTTTTAAATATATTAATATTTGTAGAAATGGGAGCCTATTATAATTTTAAATAAAATATATAACTATATTTTTGTAACATATATAAGTCTAGGGTAAAGTAAACTCAGATTTCAGTGGTAGTAATTCATATTAAGTCTTCAATAAATTAAAATGTCAAACTAAGCAAACCAAAACTGGGACAAAGGCAAAATTGCTATGTGGAAACAAATAAATTACTAAGGCCCTGCCAAAATAAGATCCCGCCAAATTTAGGCTCTGCCAAAATAAAGCCCTGCCAAATTTAGGCCCCCCACCAAAATAAAGCCCCACCAAATTTAGGCCCCCACCAAAATAAAACTCTGCCAAAATTAGGTCCAGCCAAAATAAAACTCTACCAAATTTCGGCCCCACCAAAATAAAGCCCCGCCAAATTTAGGCCCCCCACCAAAATAAAACCCCGCCAAATTTAGAGCCCCCCCAAAAAAAAACCTGCCAAAATTAGTCCAGCCACCAAATAAAGCCCCGCCAAATTTCGGCCCCCCACCAAAATAAATCTCCGCCAAATTTAGGCCCCACCAAAATAAAGCCCTGCCAAATTTAGGCCCCACCAAAATAAAGCCCTGCCAAATTTAGGCCCCCACCAAAATAAAGCTCTGTCAAATTTAGGCCCCCACCAAAATTAGATCCTGCCAAAATAAAGCCCCGCCAAAATTAAGGCCCCTGGAGATCGAAAATTTGGATCAATAAAAAAATTATGATATTTCTAATTTTTATTTCTCACAATTTACTTCAAATGTTTGTCAAGTTACAAGATCATGACTGATTGGTGATTGAAGTCTTCAAGCAACAATCAATGGACTTTAATTATTTCACAGAAGTGTTTCAGTAGTAGTATCACTGAATTACTTCAATCACAATGATTATCTTTGCCAGAGAACAATGCAAAGATCTTTAATAGTGATAACAAAATAGCAAACTTAAGTACTTTATACAATTATATCACTACAATAATAATACATTTATGATAGCATCACTGACTTCCATTTTTAGTCAGGAACATACAGTAGTGTTGGTACATGTACTCTTATTTGTTACCAATGGTGATTGTAATGTAGTGTGCAATAGTGTGCATTGCACACTTTCAACTTATCGTTACTTCTGTCAAATAAAATATACTATGCAAACTTATGATTTTAAATAATAAACCCCTTAATATTACTTACTTCACATACAATTTATACAAATGATAGAACTTTGATATAACTTGCATGATTGTTCAACTCTTAAGAAAAACATTACTATATAATTACTAAACCACCCCCACCCCATCCTCGTGCAGCAGTATCCAACATACATCGTGCACATGACATTAACATTCTCCAATTGAACATAGATGGCATCAACACAAAGAAACACGAACTCTCACACTTCATCAAACAACAT
Organism: Paralithodes platypus; assembly: GCA_032716605.1. Classification (NCBI taxonomy): domain Eukaryota; kingdom Metazoa; phylum Arthropoda; class Malacostraca; order Decapoda; family Lithodidae; genus Paralithodes; species Paralithodes platypus. The sequence continues at coordinate 14,530,140 of CM064536.1, read as the reverse complement.
AACATACACATTGCCATCTTACAAGAAACACAAGGATCAGTCGTATCGCCCGCACTCTTCAATCTGTACAAGCACGATATAACTACACCCAATACGCCCCAAATAAACTTAGCCTCCTATGCAGATGACATAACACTCACATGCACACACCATGACCCAAAAAGAGCAACAGATCTCCTTCAACCCTATCTCAACACACTACATGGCTGGTGCACTACAAACAGACTTAATCTAGCCCCAGCCAAATCCACCGCAACCCTGCTCACAAGTTGGACAGGAGAACACGAATACTTCCCTCAACTCACCATAAACAACACATACACACACACCCAAAATCCTAGGAGTAACATATGATACTCATATGACATTCAAACAGCACACCACAAACATTAAAAAGAAACTGACACCCAGACTTAACGCCCTCAGGTCACTTGCTCACACAAAATTTGGACACAACAAAGAAACTACCACCACAGTATATAAACAATACATAAGATCAGTGATGGAATACGCGAGCCCAGCCTGGGCTTCTAACCTAGCTGAAACACATCATTAAGACCTTACAGACTATTCAAAACAAAGCCCTGAAGATCATTACAGGCTGCACAGCTACTGCACCCACAGATCACCTACATCAAGAAACCAAAATCCTCAAAGTCAAAGACCATCTGGACATGAGAGGCACTCAATTCCTGGCAGCAGCCTCCACGAACCAGGACCACCCACTAAACTACATGGCAACACACCCACAGACACCAAGAAATATCAAAACAACACCCAGCACACGGTATCACACGGTATCACACACAATTACTGTCCTCTCTCCCTCCCTGCCCACCCCGAACCAACTTCCAGAAGCACATCCATACTCATATCTCTCTCCTATCCATCCACTCACTCACAGACAACACTCAGCTGCAAGCACGACCTCCCGAAATCCATCCTTCCGAATCCTCCCTTCCTCGCGAGGACAGAGCTGAGATGCGGACACCATCCAGCTCAACTGAGCTATCATAAGAGACTGGATGACTCCATTGTCGACACCTGCCCGGGATGTAACACAGCACCCCATACCATTAACACATCATAGAAGACTGCATTTCACACAACAACCACTTACACCAACAACACAATCTACACTCAATGAGAGCTCTATGGGAAAGCCCAATCGTGGCCATGGCCTTCCTCAGGGACTCGGGGCTGTTCGGCCAGGCAGCTTAGGGAACAACAACAGCAACAACATTACTAAACCAAATATTAATGTTTACAATATGTAGGCCTATGCTACAATAAATTCTGAAAATACAATACAGTAAACCTTAATAAATAAATAACCCTAAATAAACTGGACTGGGCACATGACAACACAGTATAAACATGGAATGAAACCGATTCAATGGAAAACAAGAATATCATGGTATGGACTTTAAATATACCTATTATAATGTAACACTTTCAAAATAGACAAACCCAAACTTATACGAACACAGTAAAAAGACAAAATAACTCCTCAAAATTGCTATCATTGAGAACAGAAGTACCAACCATAATAAGGATCACTGCTCTAAAACCATATGCAACCAAGCAAGTAATAGACTACAAATTAACCAATTACACTTGCAAAATATAAACAAAACTGGGATGACTTGATAAAGGCTAAAGAACTTCTAATAGCAAGAAATAAATTTTTCTTAACTTTAGGCACTGGAGTTCATAATTATATCACTCATAAGTGAAATACAGCAAGAATGTATGTCTAATGAAAACTTGCATGATCATCATATAACTTAATAACTAACTTCAATCTAATGAATTGAGTGACTAGCACAACTGCGATATGCTTTTATGTAGGAAGAACATTATGATTTATAAAACTGCTATGCAAATTCTGGCAATAAAAACAGCTCAAATATACAAACTATTTCAATGCTAAACCATAATAAAATGCACTAAGGTAAATGATCACTAAAGGACATCTTATAAACTATGCACGAAAACCATTACTGTTAACGGGTGGGTTAACGGGTAGACTGTTAGCGAGTCGCCCAAGCATAGCTCAACACCCGGTTCAATACTCCGGGTGGACACTTTTATTAACTGGTGATGGGCTGGTCTATCAGAGTGAGAACTGAGCGATCTCTGCCATACCCATAGCTTACTCTGACTGTTCCTTTTACTTTTATATTTTCTAGATCTCAAGTGACGGCGTCTTTTCCGTGGATTGACCTCCCAGTCTACCTAGATTGGAAGCCAAAGCGTCACATTTTTTCCTTTGCCCCTCAACTTTCTCTTCATAATTGCTGAGGGGCTTTGGTTTCCTAGGCGTTTCCGCACCCTCCTCAGCTCCCCGCCATGGAGTGGCTTCGGTCACCCAGGCTTTATTGTGGTCGGCAGTGAGGGTTCTGTGGGGGCGCACGGTTATGGCCTTGGCCTGCGCGGGGCCTTGGGGCTGTTCGGCCAGGCAGCTTGGGGAACAACAACAACAACAACCATTACTGTCAATTAATTGTAAGCACAAGATACCTGGATACAAATTTAGTTTGCAAGTTTTAAGTGTTAATTAGGTACTGTACCTACTTATGAGTTTAGGTACAATCCTACTCAGTAATACTTGAACACCCCATTATAACAGTGCTACAGTGAACAATATCTAGTAAGAACAAGTGACTATACAGTATATGTGGATCAAAATGTTGCATCACTATTAAAATTTAAAACTTGCAAAATAAACAAACCAAAATGTATACAAACCAAAATGTATACAAACACAGTAAAAAGACAAAATAACTAATCAAAATCGCTGTGTAAACAACGCTTAAGTAAAATAATTGAACACAATCCACCACATAGGGTGTACAGTCGCGCTAATAAGTAATGTCTTGGCACCAAGTATGTTTTGATCAATAATTGGTATCGGCAATATCTAAGCTTCATTTCTTCATATCGAGTGAAATATACAAACATGTTCCTACACTTACCTACCCTATTCAACATCTGACAGACATTAATACAGCACAGAGCAAGCCAAACGTAATGACAGCTGGGACATGACTTATTAGCGCGACCGTACATTACTACATGAGCAAGTTAATCTGTACTGTAATCTGACTTTACACTCTACGACATAAGTCATGGTCTTTTGTAAATCCTAACTGCTTGAATGAACCAATGAAATGCATATACTAATATAGAATTAAATGGAAAATCAGCTTAGGCCACAATTTATGTCTGAGTGTACATATGCAAAAACTAGTATATTACAACCATAAATTACAGTAAAACTATGGAATGATTAACAATGGTAGTGGTAATATAGAAAACTACTGTACTGTACTCGCCTATCATTCATGATAAACTAGACAAATAAAATCAAAGCACTGTACAATACAAATCAACAGTCTTTTATTATTCTACCGACTATTATTATAATGTAAAACTTTCAAGATAAACAAACCAAAACCCAGCGTGACAAGCCATTATAGCAGGGCGAAATCTCCAAAGCTGCGTTACCTGGATACAGCATTGAGTGTGGCCCGGATGTACCACCTTTATACCGCCTGGATGTCAGAAAATTATCCTAACGATAAGAAAGTAAAGTTAAGTTTCTACAGACATGTCTTCAAGAGTAAAGAACTCTCCTTCTCACCACCCAATACTGACATTTGCTCGACTTGTGATGTAAAGAAGACAAAGCTAAAACATGCACAAAATGAAGAAGAGAGGGCTACATTGCAAACACAACTTGACAAACACCTGGCATTGGCACGGCAGGCACAATCGCTAATGAAGACTCTGCGAAAGGACACTGACGAAGATACTCGTGTTATTTGCATGGATTTACAGCAAACTCAACCAATACCTCGTCTCACTACAAACGTTGCATACTACAAGAGGAAAGTCTGGCTTTACAACTTATGCATCTCCCTCAAGACCGGTGAAAACTTGTTCTACGTATGGGACGAGCCAACAGGTGGGCGTGGCATCTTGCATTAAAGAGTGGATTGAAAACTAAGTGTTGCTCAATGGTGATTTTAGTAAACTAATACCGTTTATGATAATAGTGGTGGACAAAACAAAAACATTAACATTATGCTCTCACATATTCATAAACTGAATAGTCGACGCATACAGGAAGTGGTACATTACTTTCTCATCCCAGGGCACAGCTACATGTCATGTGATAGGGCATTCGGTAATATTGAAAAGTCCTTTCGGATGGAGGGTAGCATCTACGATTTCAATCAGTATGTGAAATTGATTGAACGTGCAGTCCACACAGGTAACTAAGGCAATTCCCATGTCAAATAATGAATTCCTGAACTTTGACCTGTTGCAAGGTGTCATCACCCACCGTAAGCCAGTAAAGCCACTGCTCTTCTCCGAATGTCGCCGATTCTGCTTCAATCTACACTTTCGGGAGGGCTACCAAGTTGTCTCTAGGCTACGAGGGGCCTCTGCATAGCGTCAGGCTTATGCCAGGTAAGGCCAGGTATACTCAGTCAGCCTTTAACCTGTCACGAGTGGCAATGACCCCCAAGTACCAAGCTCCCATCAAGCTGCAAGCTGATAAACTCAAGCAAGTCCAACAACTGCTGTCATATCTGGTGATGGGCTGGTCTATCAGAGTGAGACCTGAGCGATCTCTGCCATACCCATAGCTTACTCTGACTGTTCCTTTTACTTATATATTTTCTAGATCTCGAGTGACGGCGTCTCTTCCGTGGATTGACCTCCCAATCTACCAAGATTGGAAGCTAAAGCGTCACATTATTCCTTTGCCCCTCAACTTTCTCTTCATAATTGCTGAGGGGCACAGGGCCCTGGGTGGGGCTTTGGTTTCCCGGGCGTTTACGCACCCTCTCGGCCCCCCGCCATGGAGTGGCTTCGGTCACCCAGGCTTTATTGTGGTCGGCAGAGAGGGTTCTGTGGGGTCGCTCGTTTATGGCCTTGGGGCTGTTCGGCCAGGCAGCTTGGGGAACAACAACAACAACAACAACAACAACTGCTGTCATACATTCCACCCGAGAACAAGGAGTACTATGATGAACTTTTTCAAGTTCAGAGGGACCTCAGTAGAGCAGCTGCACCAGCCTTGGACAGCAACTCTAGACTCCTCTGATATTGACGACGACCTGCAAGAGTATGCATCTGACAGTGACAGCAACAGTGCCTGACTACCTGGTGAGTACCGGTACTTAATTATAAAAATGTCACAATAAAATAGAGTAATAATGCATAATAATGTCATAATTAATTCATTAATTTGTTTAGTAAGACAGTAAAATGTGTTAAACAATTATAGCAATCTTTACAGTAACAAAAACATTACAGTCAACATTACAGTCATCAATCTTCCTTAGAAACGTAAAGGTCCTTCCCAAGTTGAATATTAAAATATAAAAAATGTATAGATTAAAATACTAATTAATACTACTGTAGCTTACTAACTTTCTAAAATAGAATTACCGGTATTAATAAAACATAAAATTGTTAAACAATAAGCTAGGTTATTACTCTATTCCTGTGACAGTTTAATAATTATTTTATTTGTTTACCATGTTTACACTTATTTCTAATCTTCATTATTATTTGTTTTATCTTCCCCTACTCTTCCATGTCTTATTATTATTCAGTGCTATTAATATTATGTATTTTTTATAGTATATATTCATGTTCTCAATGTTTCTACAGTATTGCATTCTTATGTCAAATCTACGATACATGCCGGTACATAACATTTTAAGACCCGAGTGCTCCAGTTATGTCTCTTGTCCTAATGGCGGCGTTCCAGGCAACCCTGTTTAAGGGCTGCTTCACTTGTCAAGTTCTTGGATTAGAGATAGGCACATATAGTCCGATCCCAGGTCTTCCTCGGTCCACCCCTTGGTGCAGGTCCCTCCACAATCACAGACCTGCATCTTTTCACCCAATTTTTTTTCATCCATTCTCTCCACAGTCTATTTATTTAGAAAAGGCTCTCGGTCTTAATATAAATAAATTATTAGGGACAATGCAGGTCTATGGAATCCTTATACTGTACTCGTGTATAATCCACCGAGAGAATTATTTTGATCACATTTATAAAACTCGGTATTAATGTATTAATGTATATCCAATCACTCTCAGAGCTCCTTCAGACATCCTCACTGTTTACAAACTTCTTCATTATGGAGTATTATAATGTATCTATCTATTGCCTGACGCCGTGATCCCCGAAGGGGATAAACATACCAAAACTTGGACGAACACAGTAAAAAGACAAAACAACTAATCAAAATCGCTATGTGGAAACAATGCCTAAGCAAACTAATAATTCATAAATAAAAGAACACAATCCACCACATAGGGCGTACATTACTACATGAGCAAGTTAATCTGTTTCCCAAGCAAACTAATCACACATATAACAATGCACTATCGTCATGTTCAAGGAATTAGTCAATTTGGGAAGTGGATATTTACCCACTGCAGACCCCCCTCAGCCAATCTTGTATTTGGCTTTGGTTTGTTTTGCAAGTTTTACATTTTAATTCCACGTTGGAAATATAACTAAAACCATGAAAACACTCATGTCTCGAAATCTGGAGACAAAAACATTAAAAATAAGGGTGCGAGCCTTTTCCCTATACTGTAATGTACTGTAATTATACCAAAATCACATTTAGCATATTTACAACACAATTTACATAGTTATAACTAATAAACTCTATAATTATCTGCGGGTGAACCCACGGAACACCCTGAGACACGTTGTTGTTTAATGTTCAGTCGCGCTGAACAATAAAAATCCCGCCGGAAGGGTGACCCTTCAGTATATATATAGGGATGAACAATGTGTACATACATGGCATGGTTATACATCATGAACAATCACTAATCAGTGATAACACCCCTTAAAGGTGAATTCCAGGGATGAAACCTATTCAAACTACAATGTCCATTGGGATCTGCTTGGTTTTAGGTACATGATACTGAAGAACTTTCATCAATTTGTTTTAACAATATAGAAATATAGCTTATTATTATGTTCTATCCAACAACCAACTCTACTCCTAAAATCCGAATCCTCCCTTCCTCGCGAGGACAGAGTCCACCTGGCCAGGCTGAGATGCGGACACCATCCAGCTCTCCTGAGCTATCAGACTGGATGACTCCGTTGTCGACGCCTGCCCGGGATGTAACACAGCACCCCATACCATTAAACACATCATAGAAGACTGCATTTCACACAACCACTTACGCCAACAACACAATCTACACTCGATGAGAGCTCTGTGGGAAAGCCCGATCGTGGCCATGGCCTTTCTCAGGGACTCGGGGCTGTTCGGCCAGGCAGCTTAGGGAACAACAACAACAACTCCTAAAATCGATTAATGAAATATTACAAACACATGTGGCAGTCCGTGGATTCGAACCCAGGACGCTCACACCGAATATCAACACCTTATACATTGCACCACGAAGGCAGTTATCGAAGTTTTTTTATGTGGTGCGAACTGGCGTGTTTACCATGACGTAGTAACTGTAGCCAATGGCGGGAACTCTCGACATGGGAAATGGGTGAATCTGTGATTTTTTGTTATTTGAGCTCTTATAATTTGTATGCATGTTTACAGCTCAACATTTGGATTCACCACTGTCTGGTCAAGGGACCGCGATATATAAATTGAACAGAAAACTATACAGTATTATCATTACAAAATAGGCCTTAGAACCGAGTTCCCTCAACTCTGGACCAGGCTAAACATGCATAAACACTGCATGTATGTTAATTGCTGGCGAGCTGGGATTATTTCTTGATGTGCACCACATTATCAGGACGTTGGTCGATCTTTTGCAGAGCTTGAGTATTGAATTGCAAGGTATTAATTACGAAAAACAGACCTCACTGTTCAGGACCGCATATGTTGTTTACAAACGGCGTCTCTACACAATGGAGTCACTCCAGCTGGCTGAAAATGCCAATTCGTCACCAACGACTATATATTAGTATTTTGTTCTGGAGTTTAATGGAATTATATCGATATTGCCCATATACATATTACAGTATATTCATGCCAAGTTATGACCCTGCATTAATCTTAGTTTTTTCGTTCATCTCTGTAGTTCACCTTTAACCATATATATATTATAATGTAAAACTTGCAAAATAAAAAAACAAAACGTATACGAACACAGTAAAAAGACAAAACAACGAATCAAAATCGCTATGTGGAAACAACGCTTAAGTAAAATAATGATTTATAAATAAAAGAACACAATCCACCACATAGGGTGTACATCACTACATGAGCAAGTTAATCTGGTTCCCAAGCAAACTAATCACACACATACACCTAATGAGGCCAACTAGATGGGAGCGGTGATGATTTCGTCAATGGCTCTTACCTGCGATCCAGCATCGACCCCGCTACCTGTAGAACACATGATGATACGATTGCAGAGTAGAATGGCTCCGTGCCGGATCCCTCAACTAAGTGAGAAAATCCAATGGTACTAGCCCGAAGCATACTTGTTGCACACCCTGAAGGGACCGAGCAACAGGGCTCCAGTTCACCCTAAAAGAAGCCTCATGACTAATAAATAAGTGAACTAATATTGGGCTAGGATAAAGAAAAACAACACTAGGGGCGACTTGCCTTATCACTAACAAGAGCACCCCTTAATTAATCTAAAATAGAAAAATCGTATACTTTGTCAAGTTTTGGTTTGTTTAGTTTGCAAGTTTTACATTTTAATATATATAATTCTAACAGGGGGGACTGCAGTATCTAAAAACCACACCACCCTCACCAAGGTTACAAAAAAAAAAAAAGTACTCCATCAAGACACTACGGTACGATAGTAAGTCATGTCTCGGCTGTTATTAAGTTTGGCTTGCTCTGTACTGTATTAATGTCGGTCAGATGTTGAATAGGGTAACCAAGTGTAGGAACATGTTTGTATATCTCACTTGAAATGAACAAATCGTGTTTAGATATTGCCGATACCAATCATTGATAAAATTATACTGGGTGATGAGACATTACTTATTGAGTGAGGAAGACCTGTATCTGTAACTACAATGAGAGTTAGTGAAACATTATCACAATAGCCTTCAGTACTCTCATTGTAATTACAGAAACTGCATACAATATATACTGTACAGTCCAATACCATAATCCCATATGTATGCATTTATAACTACATTTTATGCATAAAATAAAGATTGTACGCATAAAAGAAAGTAAGACGTCCATAATCATTTATGAGTGATTGTACGCACACACACATAAAAGAAAGTAAGACGTCCATAATCATTTATGAGTGATTGTACGCACGCACACACACAGGAACTCAATAACTGGACAAAAAATTCAAAGTTTTTCTATTCTAGTAAAGTAATAATAAAAAATAAAAAAAAATAATAGAAGTTTGAACACAAAATGGCCCAAACTCACAGCAATTTACGACTTCATCATAAACATAATTAATTTACGGTGTAAGCTGGTATAACTCGAGTTTTTCCGCAACATTGGTCTAGTAGATATGAACAAGTGCCAATACAAGGGCGGATCCGGGTAAACATGGATGAGCTTAAGAGAAGAAGCAGCTTATGTGTTAAACTTTTTAAAGAATCATGTCACTAAAATACATATGCCTTCAGTCGTCTTTTCCGATACCAATGTGAAATACTGCATCCCAGATATGTTGCCGGAAAAATGTTGGCAGTTGAAAATTGACAATAAATGCTCTCGAGTAATACCCCCTTTAAAAACAACATTGCAACAATCTGTCCATCATATGAACCAAAACATTCATACCACCAAAGATATATTGAACAACATAGGATAAACTACCGTAGCTAATCTCTGTGCAGTGATCCTATTATATTTCCATCGTGTTAACTCAGCTTTTACGGAAATGTTATAGCTAAATACATACTGTATATACATACATACAAATTTAAAGAGCGCTTCATCCACAGAGAGCATGGTTTTAGTCTCTTTACAGTAGTACAGTACAATACAGACTTGCCACAACACAGCCCCATCATGTCATCACAGTGGCTGATGTTGGTATAGTGCTAACAGTGTCTCAGCAAGACTCAAAATTGTTAAGTCCCTTTGAAACACTTGCACCTGGCAAAATTGGACCACACCAGCCTATCTGCCAAAATATGTTAATTATGAATACTTGACAAGACTCAAACATACTAGCTTTGTCTTTCCATTAATATCCAGTTCTTAGCTGCTATGGGACTAAATTTACCATTTTGTGGGTATTTTTTTGATCGATATTACAGTATCTTCATAAGAGTAGTTATTTAGATGGGGACATGGCAATATACTATAAGGGGGAAAGAAATAGACTATGATAATATTGAACCACTGCATTGGGATTGGCTAGTCTAACCTGGAGATCCAATAGTAACAGAGATCAGCCAACCTCCGCCATCTTGGAGCCACGGGTGATATTATTTTTCTCTTTACAAATAAATATCGCCATACCTATAATACACATTCGGGAATACTGTTACATGATTTTACAGCACACTACTGTAATTTTTTTTTTTTAATCAGGGTGTCAAACCGGAGCATTTTGTTTGAAGACTTGAATGAATATGAGAACTACAAGATAATTAAACTGAAATAGCATTGTATTGGCCAGTTTATCACTTCCCAAGACATAATAAGAACTGTGAAGCATAAATTTATCCTTGCACATAGGCCTACATTAATTAAAGACTAAAAATATTGAACTTGGCTTTCGTTTAACATCCTCCTTTGGATAGCCATTCTACACGATCCAAAATAAAATAAATCCCCATAGTTTGATAATTGAAACACCAAAATGGCATCCAAACAAAAAGATGACCACTCCCTCTTACTACAGGATCTCTAGTCTATATACATGCAGTCAGTTTTGCTTTGTACTTACAGAGGGGCAAAATAAAGGACTTCAATCATAAGGTACAGTACATATTTGTTTGAGCAAAAACTATTTCATCTTTACCTTTATTGCATTCTATTGTTTGTTAATACAGTAAATCCCAGCCCTCTCTGACTAATCGGGGGAGACCCCTGTCCGAAAGTGTCAAAAGTCCGAAAGGGCCGAATGGCTAAAATAATGTCCGAAGTCTATAAGTCCGAATACACATTCACCTAACCAGACAAGTCCGAAACTCGGCTCTTTGGTCCGAATGCGATCTAATTTTTCTCAGCTTTTCGGACAAATCCGAAAGGCTGAATTAATGTCCGAATACACATTCACCTAACCAGACAAATCCGAAACTCGGCTCTTTGGTCCGAATGCGATCTAATTTTTGCAAAAATCCTAAAATACGGTAATTTCCTTATATAATTCCCTGTGTGGCGAGGTGGCGAGGTAGGGAGGGTGGAGTTGTGTGGAGTAGATGTCAGTAGGCGCACGGGGTCCGTGCCGAGCGGTCATGAGGCAACCTACGCTCCTCCCGTCGCTCGTCTCTCTCTCACAGCCATTCTTGCTCAAAAATTGCACACAGACTTAAGTCGGGCCCCGCTAAACAAGGGTTAACAAAGTAAAACAAAATCTTGTCGTACATAACAACAATATAAAAATATAGAGCTCTGACATACTGGTAGTGTTACAGGTTCTATACAAGCACAACATATAAGAAACACTATTTTAATATCAAGATACAAAAGCATACCTAACACTACCCTCTTAATTCTGTTTCTGGATTATCTAAATCAAGTCTGAACAATTAGTCACTACAGTGCTATACTGTACCACCATTTTGTTCCTCACATTTACACAATTGAACTTCTTTAATGAATTAATGAATGAATGACTAAAAATACACAGCAAAATTTATTGCTGCTAATAGTAAAGAAAATGTCTGATGAATAACACAAAAATATGATGTATCAAGATAATTACACAGTGCTCTTTTGTCAATGCATTAACTGCCTAAACCTAAACAACAGACTTCAACTACTATGTCTCATCCTCTGTGGATGAGTAAATAGCCCGATTCCTCCTCTTGAACTGATGTCGTCATCTTCCTCGGAGTTGCGTTTGGTTGGTGGGCTCCGGTGCGGGCTGCCCTCACTCTCACTGAGGGAGGTGATGTTGTTGTTACTGGCAAGGCTGCTGGTGGTCTTGGGCAGCGACAACACCAGTCCTGGCCGTCTCTCCCCGTCTCTCCCCACGGTGGCTGCGTAAAAAATTTTATTAATCACTACCATTTTACTTTAGATTAGTAGTATATTGACAAAAGTTTATGTCCAAAGCAAGTACTGTATATACAATATAGTCAGAACAAGTACGTATGTATGTATATACTCAGACACATACCCCATAGCTAGGGGTGACCGAATCTAGACAGAGCATACTTCTCTCATTAATTCAAACTACTTACAAAGAATAATTGATTAAATTTATTATCAAAATATACCATATTTAGGTAAATTTTAACACTATATTAACCCTCGAGTACAGCTTAATTGAAAGTTTGTGGCACTCTGGTTCCGGGTAAATATTTATAATTTCATCAATCTGAAGGAGGGTAAGACGGGGTAATTTCGCCGCGACGCTAATAATTTGCATTCAAACGCCGATATCTCCGAAACTATTGCATGGATTCGGCTGCAGTTTGGCTTAGGTTGTAGAGCTAGTTTGGCTTACAACCAATTGTTGCAGTTTCGCAGGGCCTGGCGCCGGGGCTAGCGGCGCATCTGACGGTATGGTCGGGTGTGTGTGGGGGTGTTTGTGGGTGCGTCCACTGTGGTGGTGCGTGTGACACAGTGTTGGCAGTATCCGTCAGCTGCTGCCTGGTACTTTCCACTAGCACCCTACACACCGCACCCACAGAAGACCCGTCCACACCCGCACTAAATACATCCACACCCGTAGGCCTAATAAATATGTCCACACCCGCACTACATGTCCACAACTCCAGATCCGCACTAGACACAGTGGCGCCTAGGCCTACACGTGTGACACACCTGCATCTCTGCCCGCCTCGTTCAGTTGTGTGTGTGTATGCGATGTTTTTCTATTGGCATGTTTAGTGGCAGTTTGGGTTTGTGCATGTTTTCATTGGTTTTACCTGCGCACTAGTGTTTTGTCTGGCCATTAATCATACAATGTTATCTAGTTTACTAGCAATATGATACGTAAAATGGTCGCGGCGAAATTACCCCGCCCGGCGGGGTAATTTCGCTGAGCTTCGAGCTCAGCCTACAATTAGAGAAAGGGATTTTTTTTGATAAGCAGCTGCTGTATGAGGGAAAATATATAGACAGTAATAAGAATATTACTGTTGATAAAATAGCTACCGAATGTTAATGAACCACTATACATCACAAATGACACCACAGAATCCAGCTAGGGCACAAGCCAAGATGAATATAAAGTTTTCACCAACAAAGGGCTCCACTTTATCCACATTAATGCCAGATCAATGTATCATAAACTGTCTGAAATAAACTTGTTAGCTAATAAAACCAAAGGTGCAATACAGTAAAACCTTGCACATCCAAATTAATTGGGGGAGAACCCTGTCTGGATCTGCCAAAAGTCCAGATCTGCCGAAAGTCCGGATATATATATATATTGTTACCCTTCTTTTCAAGAAGGGAAACAAATTAGATGTGTGTTGCAACTATAGATTGGTTAGCATATTATACATTGTATAAAAAATCCTTGAGAGAGCATTATTGTAAGAGTACTGGTACTACTATTTAAGTTCTGTCTCGAGTCGGCCACCCCCATCTATGGGGTATGTGCCTGAGTATATGCATACATACATATACTACTATAATGTTCCAATATTTCTCATACCGTAGCGATTACAACAACTAGCCTATCACGGGGCTGTTCGGCCAGGCAGCTTAGGGAACGACTACTGCTAGCGTATCATACGGACTGGCTAAGAATACGACACAACTATTAGTAGTACAATTATGGGGTTTGTCTAGGAATATGGGCCTAAGTGTTCAAAGAGAAGTGAGTATCAATGGTCAAACAACGGTAGAACAGGGTTAGTATTAGTAGTTGTACCTCATCTGGGGTGGTAGACAGCTTTGATGTCTCTAAGGTGATGTTCAGCTCTGAGTCATTCAACTTGATGGGGCTACGATCAACCTTGGGCATCGATGACTTCCGTTTACGACAAGTGCCATGGGGTCGTCAATGTACAGGCGTTCACAGAGCAGCGTGGTCTGGGGGTTGAGGCGCGGGGGCAACATCTGTACTGTGTCCATCTTGGGCAGACCTTTGTTAGAGTTAAAGGACTCTGCTGTGGTGTTGAAGTTGGCGGGGATCTTCAGTTCTCCGTTCTTCAGGCGGATGGTTTCATCAACCTCTTCTAACGTTGGAGTGAACTGATATCTGCAAAGAATATTAAACCTTTAGTCTACAACAAATTAAAGATAAAAACAAAGCTATTGCAGGTATATAAAAGAAAATTCAAAGTATTTTTCATATGCCAAGCTAGTCTAAAAGTGCATCAAACATCGGCCCACTAAGGAAAATGGATGGGTCATTAACAGGGGATAACTAGGAAATAAGCGAAGCGAACTCTTATGTCTGCAGTATTAAATGGTATTCAGTGAGCCTAACGAAACATAAGCCATCAGAGATCAAAACATTATGGATAATCCCACTACAGACACTCCACAGATTCTTGATATTGATTTTGGGCTTAAGACATAGAAGAGGCTATTGTAAACATATTAACTCATTCCATACCAGGCCCAGACTCATGGAATTAGATCCAAATAAATATATGTAAGGAAAACCTCTCAAAAACACTGGCTATACTGTGTAGAAGGAGTCTCCACACTATAGTAATACCAGTTAGCTTGAAAAACACAGTAATTGCCCCTCTACATTAACCCTTTCAAGCACAGGACGCAATTTGAGCCTATTCTGGGATACTTAAAAGCCTTTGTGACCATCAGGGGTGTTTAGAAAACTTTAGTTTAGTTACTTCAACATCTGTAATTGTCACTGAGTTAGCTATCGGCAGAAAACTAATTTTGGAGAGGTAATTATAAGATTGAGAGAACTCTATTTGACGATATTATTCAGCTTAAAACAGGCCCCCAGCAATTAACAGGCTTAAAACTATCCTACTAACTATTTTTACTACCACAGATCCTTCTTAACCCGGCAAGCGCGATAGGCCTCACGGAAGGCTTCCTATAGGGAACGCGATAGGCCTCACGGAAGCAAGACCATAAAAAAGCCTTCCCCCCCAAAAAAAGGGCCTATCAAAACAAAGGATTTTGTCTCTAGGTGAGATAATTCCCCTCTAGTACTCATCCATGTGTTTCTCACCCCTCCCCCTCCCCTCCTTCCCCACCTTATTCCCCCCTCCCTCCTCAATTATCACCTATTTTTCCTCTTATTATCATCATTTATCGGTTATTTTTCTCTCCCGCGATAATGTAGCACAAGTGGGTTGCATAAAAGATCGCTATGCAACACCCAGACACCGGCACACACCGCCCCGCTCGTCTCAGTTGACTCCCAGACAGCGAGAGGGGAGGGCTGCCTGTGGCTCTCTCTCGCCTGAGATTATGACCGGGTGGCCAATATCTTTGTTTTTCACCACCCAAATGCTTTTCCCACTTATTTTAGCACTCTTGAAGGTTCATATATACATCATATATGTAAATAAAAGCATACCGAAAACAAATAATGCTCTATATTGTAAATATAACTAATTCTGTCAGAATCCAGGGCTAGAAATGCACAAATAACTACCCTAGCACCTAGGTCTATATCGCGCTTGTCAGGTTAAACTGCACAAAATCGTTTAACTCTTAACCGACGGGGATGTTTGTAATTTCTACTACCTGCCTGGCGGGCATATTTACCCTAAACGAGCTTCATTCCATGCTCTTTTTCATGCATAAACAAGAGCCAGAGCGTGATACAATTATGTATCCGTGAAAGGGCGATAATAGAGCTTTCCAATGACACCTGAATCATCCTTGTACGACCACGGGTTATCCTGTAGCGATTGCGCAACGAGAGGTGAAAAACCCTAAAATACGGTAATTTCCCGAGTTTTTTCCTGGTCTCGCGAGGCCGTGGGTGTGGAATGTTGCAGTGAGGAGCTCAGTCGTGGCACTACGGCCGTGCCGAACGGTCAGAGCCCGCCTATCGCCTTCCCAACGCGTGGACTCTCTCTCAGAGCCGATAATGTGCTCAAAATCCCTTCCGACATATGTCGGTCACCGCAGGGGTGGCCATTATTCTCTCGGCCGACATATGTCGGGCCCCGCGGCTTGAGTGTTAATATAATGTCGCCGTTAAAAAAAAAAAAAAAAATTTTTTTTTTTTTTTTTAATTACTCAGGCCCATTCCTCATTTTGTTTTCCTTTTTTTCTGGGATATTCATGTACACCAAAGGGACTGACTACATAACATTATCAGGGTCTTAACACAAATTTATATATTATATTATCAACATTGTATATACAGTACACTACTACTGTATCAAGATCAAGGGGCAGCAATAAATTTATTTTGATTTTATTTTATTATTTTTATATATACTGTACTACCGTATATATATATATATATATACAGTAGAGTCTCACATAGAACGAGAAATTGGTTGATAAACGAGGCCGTTCTATGTGATTTCGTTCTATGTGATCGCGGCATTTTGGTTGCCCAATATGGTCAATGTTCGCTGTAAGCGTAAATTTCCGTCAGGAGCGTACGATATTTTGTAAGTTTTGTACGATATTTCGGCGCTCTATATGAGAACTCCTCGGATTTGCCCTACTTTGATGGCGAAATAGTTCTATATGATCACATTCGTTCCTAACGAAAATTTTGGAACAATATTTTAGGTCGGCATTCTATAAGCGACTCGTTCTATGCGAGCACGTTCTATGTCAGCCCCTACTGTATACATATATATACAGTATTTTTTTTTTTTTTTTTCGGGCTCTGTCTCGAGTCGGCCACCCCAGCTGTGGGGTATCTGCCCGAGTGTATACATACATACATAATACTGTACATATAATCTATATCTATCTATCTATCTATCTGCCCAGGCCCATTCCCCATTTTTTTGTCTTTTTTATATATATATATATATATATATATATATATATATATATATATATATATATATATAGGCTATATATATATATAATTATGCCGGTAATTTTTTTTTTTTATAATAGCAGGGAGATACTGTAATGACCAAAATTATTTGAGTCTTTGTTTACCCCCCAAAAATAAGGTACTGATCATTATATAATGGTGTCAAACTAGGGTTCATAACATATGAGTCTTCAAAGTTTAAAGGTCCAATCTTTATTTGGTTTGAGTTTTGTGGATTGAAGCCTCAAACTAGTAGAATGTACAGTCACTTAAAAAAAAATTGTGGAGCCACAATGTTTTTCTTTATGCAATTACTGTATTACTGTATTAATAACTGTATTACATGTACTGCATTAATTTGGCTTTATATTGTCTTTGTCCCAGTTTTGGTTTGCTTTGTTTGCAAGTTTTACATTTTAATTTTAACTATCTGGATGGAACTTGCTTTCTAATAAATAGTATATATAGTTTTGTAGTATAGAAAATGGCATTCATAAGTTTGTTTCCAGACTAATTAAAAATAGGTGAGGTCCACGATATTTTATGAGTGACTGTACTTATGATTTGTCTGGGTTCAAAGTTTACAATCTTTAGTTTGGTTTGACCTCTGAGCACTGAAGCCTTGAACTCAAACTAGTACTGTAGAATCTATCTATATATCTTTCTATTTACTCAGGCACATTCCCTATTTTATTGTAATATATTTTTATGGCCAACTCGAGACAGAGCCCGAACAGGGACAACATAAAAAATAATAATACATTTGTTTACTTATGATTTGTCTGGGTTCAAAGATTACAATCCTTAGTTTGTTTGGTTTGAGCTCTGAGGTATGAAGCCTTGAAGTTGAGGATAAAGATTCAAATTTGGATTGGTACAGCAATGATCAGTGTCAGATTGATTAGTTATTTTGTCTTTATATTGTGTCATTCCCAGTTTGGTTTGTTCATTTTGCAACTTTTACATTATAAGACTCCCAAAATGGGGATTGGGCCTGAGCATATAGATAGAGAAGACATTATAAGACGTATCCAATGAGTGATGTCCTCCCTTGGCTGACTAGTGCTTACAAATTGCAGGTAGTGTATTCCTATGATCCAGTATTGTATATTTGGATTCAGCCAAGGGAAGGCCTAAAGGATTTACCCATGGGCCTCTATTATTAGGTGAGTAGGGTATTATTATTAATGGTAACTTCCAGTTCATGTACATTGAAAGGAATGTAATGGATGTAAACAGTGTAGCAATATTGTAAATTTCCAATCATAAACTGAATACTCCTTTCGGTTATGTTCAACAAGACTACATCGGCCTTGTTTACCATGTTTTTTGCTTTTTCTTCTAGGAATACAGTGTTCAATATTTGTTTTGCATGGCTCGAGTGGAGGATTTGCATAAACTTAGGCTAGCCTACCCATTATCTATCAATCTGAAGATAGTGTCAAATTGCGCCATTTATTGGGTGAATCGCGCTTTTACAGTAGGTAAGTGAAATTGTGGGGTAAATTGGATACACAATGGGGGCGGTTCGTTCGTGGCCACCCCTTCGGGGATCACGGCGTCGGGCAATATAGATAGATTACTGTATTAGTAAATTTAGTGTCTGTCCTCACTGTGACCCCCCCCCCCTCATTTTATCAAATTAATAAGTGGTTTAAGCGGTTATATTTTACCTTTTTTCTATCCCGTAGACCGGCATTAATTAGTAGTGAATTACTAATAGTGACTATGTGGCCCTTAAAGGTATATTTGGGTAATTATCAAGGACAGGGCCATTATTAGAATGATTATATTAATATTTTCATGAAATTAATAAATTTGAATTAAGTTTTATTCATACAGAATTAAAAATTTCATCTGAACTTGGGGGGAGGGGTGTCGACTGACTGGGGCCAGAGGTGCATGGGGGCGGTTCGTTCGTGGCCACCCCTTCGGGGATCGCGGCGTCAGGCAATAGATAGATAGATCTGAACTTATTTGATCTGTCCCTTGAATTACCGGTATTACGAGAGTGGGTTAAACTTGATAGCTTAATCCGTTCAGTACCAGGGACGTCCTTCTAATCATAATATGGCAACTATTAGAAGAATTTATTCAGCTTAGGAAGGACCTGTAGCAATAATAAGGCTTCAAACTATCTCAACTAACCGTTTTAACTACCACAGATCCTTCCTAAGCTGCACAATATCGTTTACACATGGCTAGAATATAATATAACATGCGTCGCTGGTACTCAAAGGGTTAATAACCATGTTAAAATTAATCTTGCAACTAATTTGCTTGGGAAACCATTTAATCAGACTTACTTGCTCAGTTGTTAAAGGGCACAGGGCCGTGGGCTTTGGTGTCCCGGGCATTTCCACACCCTCCTCAGCTCCTCGCCTGGTCTGTCTTAGTGGAGCTGGTGGGGTTCTGTGGGGGCACCTTGCTCGGGACCTTGGGGATGTTCGGTCAGACAGCCTGGGAACAACAACAACAACAACAATAACAACTTACTTGTTCAGCAATGCTTACATAATGGTGTACCTTCTAAAGCCTTCTTTCATTGTGGCGGGTTTGAGATTTGTTTTTCTTTATTACTGTATTGCTAAATATTCAATACTTTATTCCACAATGATCATGTCTTTATATTTCTTTTATATCTATATACAGTTTAATTATTGGAAGTTTTACATTATAATTTCTTATGGAATTCATGAGTACTGTACTAGGGTAGTAGTGTAGTAGCCTAGTACTGGTAGAGATATTTGAGAGTTAAGCCGGTATCACACAAGGGCTTTTTTAGTCAGCATTCGATGATCAAAAAATTTCTGGCAAAATTTCTGGAATATTTTACACTGGTATGGGAAACTAGACTGGTGGTAGATGAATTTAGGTATCCAAAATATTTCAAATGTTGACCTCATAAGCTGCCAGGCCAGTGTTGAGGATAAATGTTGAGGGAAAAAGCGCTCGTGTGATACCGGCTTTGGGCTAAATACTGTACTAAACTCCGAGGAAAAATGACCCGTGACACCCATGATGGCTGAGGTTGGGTGATCTCTTAGATTTTGGACCCATGACACCCATGATGGCTGAGGTTGGGTGATCTCTTAGATTTTGGACCCGTGACACCCATGATGGCTGAGGTTGGGTGATCTCTTAGATTTTGGACCCATGACACCCATGATGGCTGAGGTTGGGTGATCTCTTAGATTTTGGACCCGTGACACCCATGATGGCTGAGGTTGGGTGATCTCTTAGATTTTGGACCCATGACACCCATGATGGCTGAGGTTGGGTGATCTCTTAGATTTTGGACCCATGACACCCATGATGGCTGAGGTTGGGTGATCTCTTAGATTTTGGACCCATGACACCCATGATGGCTGAGGTTGGGTGATCTCTTAGATTTTGGACCCGTGACACCCATGATGGCTGAGGTTGGGTGATCTCTTAGATTTTGGACCCATGACACCCATGATGGCTGAGGTTGGGTGATCTCTTAGATTTTGGACCCGTGACACCCATGATGGCTGAGGTTGGGTGATCTCTTAGATTTT
The DNA here is from genome assembly GCA_032716605.1 of Paralithodes platypus. NCBI lineage: Eukaryota > Metazoa > Arthropoda > Malacostraca > Decapoda > Lithodidae > Paralithodes > Paralithodes platypus. The sequence continues at coordinate 14,509,504 of CM064536.1, read as the reverse complement.
GGACCCATGACACCCATGATGGCTGAGGTTGGGTGATCTCTTAGATTTTGGACCCGTGACACCCATGATGGCTGAGGTTGGGTGATCTCTTAGATTTTGAGTACCCGTCTTGCAACTCAATCCCACCCCTACTCTGTGCAACTCTCCAACCCAAGAGTGAAACGTTACTCTCAAACTTTCTTCTACTCAACAGCTGAGCTCTGGAACTCTCTCCCAGAATCAGTCTTTCCCTCTTCCTATGACTTAAATTGCTTCAAACTCAGTGTGTCCAGGCATTTTGGCTCGAACGTCCCTTGATTTTGGCCCTGTCACTCTTTCAACTATGGGGGAGGCACTCGCTATAGGCAGTTCTGCCTTTTGCCTCCCTCAATAAAAAAAAAAAAAAAATGCCTTTACCTACCCTACCCTGATATATTTCATACATGATGAAGTAATGTGAAGGCAGTATTTGATATATATATCATGTGAATGTAAAATTTGTGTATCCTTAACCCTCCAACCCCGGCTACGCATTACATAAATATTGCCCGAAACCCGGGTGTTTTGGCCGAAAAACGTCTAGGCTAGGCTACCGTATCATTGTTATGCTGACTGCTTCCCACATTCCCGCGCATCCCCAAGCGTAGCCGTGTTATTTACCTGTAGAATGGCGTTAAGTAGAGCTCTCTAAGTCAACTGGTTGAGTTGTGATGATGATTTCAGTGGAGATAACTTACGGCAACAACAGCCACTTTACAATACTTTTCGATACTTAACAACAACATACAGGCACACACGAACAAGCGACGCTCTCCTTCTTGTGGCCGGAGATGCGGGGCGTCGGTCCAGCCGGCTGTTGTTTACATGCGTCGGACCGACGCCTCGCACACCAAGCTAACAGGCTTTCAACCACTGGTACAATGTTGTACCACCCGGGTTCCTTGGGGCAAAACATAATGGTACACACGTGTACCATCCGAGTTTGAAGGGTTAAGTATCTATCAATGCAATTATTCATAGTTTGGTCTTGTTAATCATAAATAAATACGTATTGGCAGCTCTATCCATATGGCAACACCAATAGTAGAGGAGGTCTTGCCCTAACGGTATACACAGGAACTCTAGCACAAAAGCGTACGGCCAACGTATCAAAATATTCCATCTTGATTTTCACTTTCACAGTGTATTATTCGATAGCTTGCCATTATTTCTACATTTCATCATTAAGCTTATGCTGCTCATACAATTTATCATACCCCTCTTAAATATCTGTCCATCTTTGTAACTGTTTTCACAGCATGGAGTACTTTACAGAGATACTGAGAATCAAAATGGTGGCCATTGACCTGACCCCTCAAACTCTTTGACCTATTCTGTTATTCTATGGGTACCGTACCCCAATAACTTCATACACGTCACGATGGGCTCGGAAATGCCTCTCGCCACCACCTTCCAAATGCTCTAACCCTCCATGCCATAAAACATACAGAACGGTACTAACAAAAATTTAGTGCTTATTCTTTGGTCCATTTAAATATTTATTTAGTTAACAGTAATCTATAGACCTCCATCAAACTTTAAAAAACACCCCCTAGACCCTCTCCCCTTCAAGATAAATTGGTACATTTTTCGGTAGAAAAATTTCCCAGCCAAAGGCCGCTGCCTCCTAGAATTACAGGCTTGCTATCGCTCGCCAGGAAAAAAAATTGATACCTAAATGGCACAAAAGGTTTTTATATGACAAAGAAATGTGGCGAAATATCTTAAAATCGCCAAACTAATGGAACGAACGTCTTAAAATGTCAAAGCTAATGGGACTAAACATGAGGGAGACATAGCGATTACTGTACAGTACTTCCCCCTTAACTCACTTGATAGCTCGGCTGTGTGTGTGTGGGTAGAAATGATCCGGGCAGACAGCCCCCCCCCACCCCCCCCCCCCCCCCTGGAGAATCCATCTCCATCAAACGGGTCCTGGGGAGGTTGAGAGTATTAGATAGTGCATTGTTATATGTGTTATTAGTTTGCTTGGGATTATAATGTAAAACTTGCAAAATAAACAAACCAAAACTGGGACGACACAAGATAAACGCTAAAGAACTAATCAAAATCGCTATGTGGAAACAACGCTAAATAAAATAAAATTTGAAATAAAAGAACACAATCCACCACATAGGGTGTACACTACTACACTACTGCACAAGTTAATCTGGTTAACTTGCTCATGTAGTAATGTACACCCTATGTGGTGGATTGTGTTCTTTTGTTTATAAATTATTATTTTGCTTAAGCGTTGTTTCCACATAGCGATTTTTATTAGTTATTTTGTCTTTTTACTGTGTTCGTCCAAGTTTTGGTTTGTTTCTCGTGGTTAAGTTCCCGTCAATTTTTATGGTTATTTTGTCTATTATTTGCCCCCTGCTGACAATGTACAAGTCTCCCTTCAGCTTTGATTGTACTGTATGTTGATAACAGGAAAGGGCAAGATTTTTTTTTTTTTTTTTTCTATATTCCAACTACTCCCTCTCGGGCATAGGCTGATAGCCTTTACACTCTACCGCTGAACATGGTGAGGCCCGTGAGGTCTTGTTCCAGTCTAGGGAGTGAGACATGCGAAGCACCTACTCACGGATCGAACCCAACTCCATCTCTGAAGCTGCTTCGCCCCTGCGCCTCACAGTCTCACTCCCCAGGCTCGGACCCTCACTCTCAGAACGCCACCTATTGAGCAATTAACTCACTAGGCATTGGCCCCTTGTAGCATATTTTGAATATGGGAATATTCATACAGTGCTATTTAATCAGGGAACAATGAGGGTATTTTGTTTTGGCATTTCGGTGTGCTGTGGTAATGCACTGAAACTAGGTACAGCACAAATTCCATCCCAATAATATCTTCCCATTGACATATTGGGCGGGCGTACCGGTCCACCATCATTGTTTACACTACGCATAGTGGCGTCGGACCTTTGCCATCATGTTCCTGTCTATTTTGTCTATTGGATACAATAATATATTGAGGGGAGGCTTTGCCCCCCCCCCCCCCCCCCTACGAAAATGACATTTTAGTAGCATACTTTTATATTGGCCTAGGTTTTTCCGAGGGTTAAAAAATAATAATAATAATATTAATAATAGGCTAACACATTTTCATATAAACATCGGGAGACAAGTGAAAATGGCGAGTAGCCTATACGAATCGGTGCTGTCTAGGCTATTGACAACCATGTTACGAAAGAAAACATTGGCAAGAGTTGTGTTATCGGGCGTATCCCCTACCTCTGACCGGGTAGGCTATATCCTAATGTTTATAATACCCCTTTGAAAGGACATTAGCCTAACCTAACAACCTTACCTAACCTATCCTAGTATTATGGGTGGGGGCTGCCGCCCCCACATCCCCGCTATTTGACATCAACTTAAGTGTTTACACAACGTAGTCACGTACGCCCGGTAAGACAACTCTGTATTTTTTTTAAAAGACTCATTTGCCTTATTTGCGAGTGTTTTTTTCCATTTTGTTTTGGCAATGGTAGTTTTGATGCTATTAGTTATAATTTCACTGTGGGAGAATAGTTTTGATAGTTAACTATAGTTTTGATGTAAATACTACCGCAACTACGAATCTTGTTTCCGAGACCTAGTATATTAACCTAACCAAACAACCCAACCTAACCTAACCTAGACCCAGTACATGGGATACAACACCTAGCCCTTGCATGCCAGATACTGTGGGTTCATTTTTTCTTTTCTTCCCCCCCCCCCCAACTTACTTCCTCTCGGGCATAGGCTGAGAGCCTTAACATTCACCGCTTTACAATGAACAGTGAAGCCCGTGAGGTCTTGTTCCAGTCTATATAATAGACATACAGTAACATCTTTGTAGAACATAACACTTTACCGTAGCGAGTGTACTCCATTCCGAACACTTTTTGTAAACATTGAACACGTCCGTAGCAGAGCTCCCAAGATTGCGGGACTGAAGAAGAAGAGTTTGTTTACGCGCGGGACTATTGTTATCGACACAATAGTGTGTTACAAAACTTGGTACGATTTTAGTTACTGGACACCTATTTGACAGGTACCGCCAACGATTTAATACATATTTTTTTTCGGTTTCCACGCATCCAACACCAAGCTACACCCTTTTCTGGTGTACGAAACACTAAAAAAGCAATGGGGTACTTTAATAATGATAATATGAGACGAAATATAAAGGCAACTCGGTTGGTTGCGTTCATGAAAGTAGCGTCGCTTTGTTTACTTTACGCTCGGAGTGACTTCCCGGTCCCGCCTTGGCGGTCGACTTCAAATGGCTAAGCTTATAACCAGTTGTTGGGTCCATTTTTTGATAAAGACTTGCGTTATAGGCCGTGGGATACAGAACAGGGTTGAGGGGGGGCTCTGCCCCCCCTCACCCCCCCGTGAATTATAATAATAGTCCAAGAGACTCAATACCAAAGGCGAGGGAGGCTGTGCTATGTGAGGACTACGCCGGGATCAACACAAAAAATCAAATCCCTGATCCATCACAGCTTTGCATACAATGGAACCAGACTGTTCAACTGTATACCAGCCCCTCTCAGGAACATGACCGGGGTGTCTCCAGACACCTTCAAGAAACACTTGGACATGTGGCTGGCCGAAGTACCGGACCGGCCACCAACACCAGGATACCCCAGCGCCAACTCCAACCGACTTCTGGAATGGAGAGTGGAAGAAAGGGAGCTGCCTGATCGCAGTGGAGCCCCAGCTCAACTGTGTCACTAACGGACGGAATACAACAAAGTGTACCAAAGTGTAAAGTATGTATGTGGCCAGCAGGGGGCAAGTAAAACAGGTGGCCGTAGTAACCTCGAGCGTCCTGGGTAAACAAACTGCGACGATCCGACGTGACGACGGACTCCCCCCGCCGCCGATTTTCGGCACAAACGCGCCGTTTTATTCTCGTCGAAAACCACATTTAAAAAGTTATTATATCGTTTTCAATACTATTACCAGCCCAGATAAAGGTGTAGCTTGGTGTTGGATGCGTGGAAACCGAAACAAAATATGATAATTATCGCGAATAGACTCGCAGCGTTATTATACATAATTTATTAGGGAAAGTGAAGCTCTATGGAATCCTTATAATATACTCGCATAGATTCCGTTGTGGTAGAATAGTTTTGATAAGTTTTGTAACTCTATTTTGTCGATATAAATAGTCCCGCACGTAAACAAACTCAGTCCCGCAATCTTTTAGAGCTCCGCTATGGACGTGTTCATGTTTACAAAAAGTGTTCGGAATGGAGTACAGTACACTTGTTACGGTAAAGTGTTATGTTCTACATAGATGTTACTGTATGTCTAATATATGAACCCACAATAGCTGGCATGCAAGGGCTAGTGTTGTATCCCACGTTTGAACGGTACTGGGTCTAGGGTTAGGTTAGGTTTGATTAGGTTAATTATACAGGGTGTCAATCCACAAAATATGAATTGTGTTATCATTATGGTTTATTATTTTGTTATCATTATAGCACGACGGAGCGGCGAAGGCGCGAGCTCTAGGGGGGCCGGGGGCATGCCCCCCCGGAAATTTTGTGAGAAATTTTGTGAGAATTTAGGTGTCTAAAACAGCATTTCCTGCAATCTAAAAGCAATCAAGATGAAAAATAGGGTATGCCAAAATTGTGTCAATTTACCTTTTTTGTTTCTTAACCCTTCAACCCCGGGTGGTACACGTGTGTACCATTATGTTTTGCCCCCAGGAACCCGGGTGGTACAACATTGTACCATTGCTTGAAAGCCTGTGAGCTTCGTATCGTGTGCGAGGCGTCGGTCCGACGCATGTAAACAACAGCCGGCTGGACCGACGCCCCGCATCTCCGGCCACAAGAAGGAGAGCGTCGCTTGTTCGTGTGTGCCTGTATGTTGTTGTTAAGTATCGAAAAGTAGTGTAAAGTGGCTGTTTTGGCCATAAAGTTATCTCCAATGAAATCATCATCACAAATCAAGCACTTGACTTAGAGAGCTCTACTTAACGCCATTCTACAGGTAAATAACACAGCTACGCTTGGGGATGCGCGGGAATGCGGGAAGCAGTCAGTATAACAATGATACGGTAGCCTAGCCTAGACGTTTTTCGGCCAAAACACCCAGATTTCGGGGAATATTTATGTAATGCGTAGCCGGGGCGGGAGGGTTAAAAAAAAGGTGGAGTTTCTGTTATCATTAGGCTATACAAAAAGTTCATTTCAGTTATCACTCAAAAAAACAGCGTCGTTTGACACCCTGGGTTAATATACTAGGTCTCGGAAACAAGATTCGTAGTTGCGGTAGTATTTACATCAAAACTATAATTAACTATCAAAACTATTCTCCCACAGTGGAATCTATGTGAGTAGGCTATATTATAAGGATTCCATAGAGCTTCACTTTTCCTAATAATAAATTAGGCTAGGCCTATGTATAATAACGCTGCGAGTCTTTTCAAAAAAATTACCCAAAATATGTATTAAATCCTCGGTGAAACCTGTCAAATAGGTGTCCAGTAACTAAAATCGTACCCAAAACTAGGCCTATTCTCCCACAACGGAATCTATGAGAGTATATTATAAGGATTCCAGAGATAGAGCTTCACTTTCCCTCATAAATTATGTATAATAAGGCTGCGAATCTATTCCCTATCCACAACTCATTCCAAAACATTTTAGTACCATGTATTTTTATTAGGTTTTGCCGAGGGTTAAAACACATTTTCATATGATGTTTAGGCTAGAGCATAGGCTATAGGCCTAGCCTAGTATTATAGATTCCATATTTGTCTTCAAATATTGCAAATAATTTGCCCATAGGGTAATATTAAGTAAATAGCCCAGGCTACTGTAGTTTCCTTTTATATTATCAACATTCTTGCAATAGCCTAGGCAGCTCTAAATCAATTTTAACATTAGGCCTACCTAGCCTGCTGCCTTGGCCTAGGCTAGGCAATTTCATGTTTTGTATGAGTTAGCCTAGGCCTATCCTATAGCCTATATGCTAAACGTTGTCTAGCCTAATTTAATTAATTCCATCAGCCTAACCTAACAACCAGTTATTTATCAAACCTAACCTAGCATAATATAATTATATTGCCAAAGTCATGATCCGAGATTCCCAAAGGGCTGCCACAGCCCATGCACCAAGACTCTGTCCTGGGGACAGAGGTGAGAGGTGCATAATATAATAATAGGCATAGGCCTAGGCTAATCCAAACACTAGACATAAAACAATGCATGCAAATAAGCCTTAGCAAGTTAGCATACCTAAAAATTGCCAAATGGAGTCCAGAGCCGCCCACCACAAAACGACCCGCGTGTTACAGTACATTGGTACAAACTCAATTTTCGATTTGTTTTTGTTAATTATTGGTATTTTCTATTGGAGAGATCAAATAAATACTTGATAATTGTGTTAAACCGTAAAAAGTGCTAATTTCTAGGCCTACAATAAATTAACCAATACTAAATAATGTTCTGTGCTGATTCACAGAAAACGTGTCAATGTATGGACACCTCCGCACATTGCCTATGGACACCTCCGCACGTATGGCAGTCAGTATGTACCGCTCAGTAATAGCATTTTAGTACAGCTCCGTACCTCAGTCAGGTGCTGAAAGGGTACTAAACACAGAGGTCCTTTCTTATACTACCTGCCTTGCAGGTAGTGTGTTCACAAAACACATGAGGTGAAGCCATTGATTTCGGGGGCTGGTGAGAGATTGGTGCTTCTGAATGTCTGTGTGTTTGCTTTTTGTGGGAGAACTGTTGCCATGCTTTCTTCTCCTGTCAACTATTTTCCCTTTCTTGTGTCTCTTGCTGATCCTCCCTACCCTTTGTGGGAGTAAAGGCTGGCTACTGACTGACTTCACAACAAAAACCCTTTCAGCTACATCATTCCTCATCAGGGGGCTTGGGGCTTGTTAACCCCTGCACCGCCATGACGTAATATTCATCACATTCTGGTTACGTTTAGACGATTTTCTCTAGCTTATAATCTACCTCTAGGACTCAAAGGGGTAAATACGATCTCTATAAACCCTCTTGATAACATAGATCCTACTTAGACTGCATAAAATCGTCTAACTCCAGCCAGAATGAAAGGCAAAAGACATTGTGGTGCTGAAGGGGTTAACCGCTTCTGTACCGACGACATAGCCTATGTCTAACCCATTCAGTTCCGGTGACGTCAGTTTCATTAGTCTGAACACTATTAGACAATTTTATTCAGCTTAGGAAGGACGTCTACCCATGAAAAGGCTACGGACTATCTCAATTACTCCTTTTATCATTCCTAAGCTTAACAAAATCGTCTAAATATAGCTGAAATATAGCTGAAGTATAGCTGAAATATAGCTGAAATATAGCTGAAATATAGCTGAAGTATAGCTGAAATATAGCTGAAGTATAGCTGAAATATAGCTGAAGTATAGCTGAAATATAGCTGAAATATAGCTGAAGTATAGCTGAAATCAAATAAAAACTAAGTCACCGGGACAACTGAGCCAACTCGCCAAGAGTAGGCTATATTTACCAGCCTATGGCCTATTCTTACATAGTTATATTTACAGTCAGTCAGTAGCCACAAATTCTCGACTTTTGTATGAATTTGAATTAAGTTGAATTCATAGATAGTATGCCATTGAGAGAGAGAGGGGTGGGAGGGGAGGGGGGAACAGCTGATCTGCTGGACGGGCTAGGTGGTCTCCGATTGGTCGAACGGGAAGGTGTGACGCGAGACAAGCCCTTTGATTGGTGGTTGGATTTCTGCACTCCCAAACACACACACAAACAGCCTTCAAGTACACCATAACCCCCCCACACACACATACTAAAGTACACACACACACCCACACCACACACGAACGGCCTACACATACAGTACATACACACACACTCCCTCCACACACGAACGGTTAACCTACATCCCGTTAATTTGGCGATAATAAGACATTTCAACCCATTCAGGTGTCGATTTTATTTCTGGGCAAGCGATAGCGAGCCTACTTGCGGCTGGAACATAGTACAAATTTAGCTTGAAGGGGGTCTGGGTGGGCATTTTGTAGTTTGAAGGAAGTCTGGGAGTGCACCAATTAAAGCCCTGTCTGGCGTCACACCTTCCCGTTTGACCAATCAGAGACCACCTACCCTGTCCGGTATCAGCTGTTCTCTGTCTCTCTCTCTCTCTCTCTCATACACACACTATGTCAATAATACTTAAGAAACTTCGAACTACTGTATCTCACTTTCCCACAGAGCCTTCTTAAACTGCACACAAGCGTCTAAATATAGCTAGAATAAAACTAAAAAGACGTCGCGGTAAAGAAGGGGTTAACCCCTTGCGGTATTATGACGCACTTTAACAGTTTATTCTGGCTAACACTAAAGGATTTTGGTTCCATGTCATCTCAACCAGTAGACCATTTCAACCAGTAGCTCTCAACCAGTGCCAAATTAACCCAGACCAACCAAACTAGTGCCAGAATATAGTACTAACCTAACCGTATTGGTTGATTTGGCACTGGTTGAGAGCTACTGGTTGAAATGGTCTACTGGTTGAGTTGTCCGATCACCGAGGATTTTATTCAATTTTGGATTTTGTTTTGTTTTAGGAATCAAAGGGGTAATAATTATCTCAATCATCGCTCTGATTCATGCATGCAGTATACAGTACCGTATACATCGGGGGTATTAACCCGGGAGCTGCGGGGAGACTCTTAAGAGTTCCCCCGGCGCACTGCGGGGAGACTCTTAAGAGTCAGAGAAAACAAAAATCAACTTTTGACATCGAAAAAAAAAAAAAAAAATTAGATTTTTTTTTTTTTTTTGGCCCCTGGGCCATGCAAAATCTCAGTCCTCTACCTCCCCTCCTTCCCCACTTTCCTCCTCTCCTTCAGTTATCACCTATTTTCCCTGTTATTCCCTTATTCTGAGGTATATTTTTGTGCTAACATTAGAAATCCGATTGGAGGGTGTGGTCATCACTGATAGCAAGCGAGTGCAAGAGAGAGAGAGAGAGTATCGATCGACTGTGTCTCAGTGGCCTTGGGGGAAATTGGCGGGAAAGCAGATTGCCTCACCCATACATTATACAACTCGCGGGCTATATCTCCGATTTTGACCATCCAAACGCTGTTTTCACTCGTTTTATTGTTGTTTCAGGTTAATACCTTTATAATCAACCCATAATAGGCGCATATGGATAAGTATTAATGCTATTAATGGCACAATGAATATTTTAGTGACGGAAACACCTCAAATACGTCAGCACAGGGGGACGTTTCCAATTACCCCCATGCGCACTTCAGAGGTTAAGTGTTGTCATAGATTCCAGTGGTTTTCGCTCAAGAAGTGTTATTGGTATCTTTATAGTTACTGGGAAAAATGCTTATCCCTCAGAGTATTAGTCAGTGTCCGAAACTTTGTGAAATATCTGACAACACTTAGTAACCGCGACTGTACCTCCTAAGCTGAACTAAATCGTCTACTAGCCTATAGTCCGTTCATTCAAGGTTAGGGAGAAAATCGTAACCTCTAACCTTTCATAACTCAAAAAAGACTAGAGTAATCGAGCTAATAGCGTAGGGAATAGGGGTATAAATTGACAGCTCATTTGCTCTAGCCCTTTTGGAGTTACAGAGGTTAGAGGTTACGATTTCTGCCCAACCTAGAATTAACGGACTATATAGAAGATTTTATTCAATTGTGGAAGCCATTTTAGGAATCAAAGGGGTAATAACTCTCAATCATCGCTCTGACTCGCACCATACTTCCTAAGCTGAATAAAATCTTCTAATAGTAGCCAGAATAAACGGTCAAAATGCGGCATAGGCCTAAAATGTTTAACCTTTGAAAATTATGACGCATTTTGACAAGTTTATTCTGGCTGTCATTAGTTACACGATTTTAGACAGCTTAGGAAGGATCTGGGTCCTCTGGGAAGTATAAGGGTACGTGTTATGCCCTGTTTTTCTACAGGTTTAACTTGGGTAATGTGAGTTCTGAATGACTGGGTATAGAAGGCTGCATGCACAATACAAGGTATGAGGAATAGAGAACACAAAATAAACACACAGTAACACGACACAAGTTCACGTTTATTGAAATAAAGAAATAAAGAGCATAGAAAGATAGTTATATTTGCACAAAACAAATGATAGAAGGGAACTGCTAGCATTTGCGGATTTGGATGGAGCCTAGTCTCCCACTTCCAACGTTCAGGTATATTCTTCTGATCACGGGTTTAATTAGCAAGTTTATATTTTACTGGAAGACCTCAATATATTCGTATAATTCACTGTCACTGATTTTACCTCTTGCTGGCTGGTCGCGTGCCCACGTAGCAACTCACAGTTAGGATTAGACGCGTATATTATAGAACACGGAACACTCTAGCAACCTCATGGGGGTACTGAACTAAGTTTGATATTCTTAAGGCAGAAATATGTAGAACACGAATCAGTGGGCGAACGTTAGATATCACTAGAGTTTTAATATCTGAATAAGGTAATTACGAGAGTCAAGGTCGCCTGTTAATAAAAAAACACTGATCGCTTAGTACGTCCCAAATGGAATGGTTAAATATGAATTACACTGGGCAAGGTCTTAGCCACTTTATAGAAAGTTAATAGGTGCGTATCAAGCTAGTACTATAACACTTAGTACTAGTAACATGAATCTTGAATAGTATGGGTAGATCTGGTCCTGGTTATCTTGCTTCCGGTGATGTTGGGGGCTAACGACTGGTTCCTCGGCCGTCCAGATGGTCCAAAATGTAGGAAGTTCTCAAGTCGGATCTCTTGATGATCGTTGCTGGCTACACACTTATATACCCACGAATTTGTGCGAAGGTTATAAGGTGCACGTTAGGACTTGTACATGGACAGATGCTTCTATCAGTCTTCTCTGCCACGGAGTCTGCCGGATCTGGAATCTCTCAACTCCGGAACAACACAAGGGCAGAGCTAGAGGTAAACTGCAGGGTAGTGACCACTGGTTGGTGTCTAGCTTTCAACTGATTTGACTGGGGGCGGGAGGTAGATTTATAGGCTCGGTTCTGGACCCTGCAGACAGTAGGGATCTCGAGTCTTATGGACTTAATTGAGCTCTCAATAGATATGGGGACTAGGTAAGATGGTATTTACTGTTGTGGCACAGGGCGATAGGAAGCCTTTATATTTTCATATAACTGAGCCTTAGTAAGAGGTACTATTTTGGCTATACTGGACGTATTTAGGGGAGAGAGACTGGATCTACTTTGCGAGGAGGATGGGGACAGCTGTGATAGGAGTGTCTCTCTAGATTGTTCAATCTTCATTCTATGGTATAGCTGAGGTGCTAATTTAGTGATCAGAGCATGCAAGAAAGGTAAATGGTTTATTGTGAGGTAATAGAGGTTAGTAAAGGTGTTAGTCATTCATGGTTAGTTCATTGATAGGAAGAATTCCTGTGCTACCTGGCAATGACTCGAGAGTCAAAACAGGGGCCAGGTATACCTCCGCGGGGGTGGGGGTCTCCCTCCTCGGGTGGGCAAAAAGGGGGGGCTGGGCGCCCTCTCTGATATAGTCGTCCGGCGGCTGTGGCTAGGGGCTTGCCATATCACCAGTGTTTGTAATAACCCTCTGTGTATGAGACAGATGTGAGTGTCTTTAATACCAAAACCGAAGGTGCCTTAGCTAGCTGGTTTTACTCGGCTGGTTGTTAATTGTAGGGTTTGCTGGATATGGTGGAGACTGGGTTGCTAACTCTGCCACATTTATCTGGAAGTATGACAATAGAAGTTAGTTACTGGCGGGGCGGCTAGCCTCGCACCGACGACCATTGGGTGCAGGGTTGTGAATGTGTTGTAAGAGAATAGATGGCATGCAAGGGGCTAGTAAAGTTCTAATGTTGTTCTGGCCTACTAAGTGAAGGTAGGCTGGATAGGAGTATATATAAAAAGGTTGGAGAGCGTTAGTAACGGACAATTCAAGGATCTTCAAGAGGTATGAGAGAGAGGCTAGGTCGGACAAGAGTCGAGAAGCGCGGGTGTCTTAATGAGAGGGGGGGGAGAGTTCAAGGGCTACAGGGAAATTTGGCCCCTAAGGTCCCTGGGCGTGGGGGTGGCATTAGGCTACAATTGATATGGAAGTTTGAAAAGGCAGTAGAATACGTTAGCCAAATGCTACCGGGGAATGCAACTATGGGGTGGTATATGAGTCTGGAAAAGATAGAGTTATGTGATCAGTCAGAGGGTTATGGATACTATTAGTTGGCCCTGGGAACTGCGTTTTCTATTAAATATAAAATACCAACCACAGTGGCAGTTTGTAGGGGTACTTAGTTATTGTTTCGGGGTACTTATGACAGATACTGATAACCAGGTTATCTTATATAATCTCTGGTTGGGGTAAGAGGTGTAAGACACGAAGTAAATTGGCGTAGTGTGGACTGTGGATACGAAGGAGGCAAGGGGAAGACGTATGACAATTGTGGAAAGTAAATGGAAAAAGGTGAACACAATGGCGGATAAAAATACTTAACCTGAGGGTTGCATACATAGATTTATGGGGGGATGGGTCTTCAGAAGCTTAGTCTGGCAAGACAAGATGTTAGGGAATGTTAATATTAATACTTAGTTACTAGAGGAGCAATGCAAGGGGCGACTGAGCACGGGTTACATATATCTATACTCGTCATGGAAAATGATATAAGAGATCTAGGGACAGCGTGGGTGCTTTAACTTCTAAGATATATAACATCTACTTCTCGGATGCAAGAACATACATAGATATAATTATGGCTGTCTGATGTGTTGGCATTGGCTCAACGTCGGGACAGGCATGGGTGTTTTTAATATGAATGTATATTCCTGTTCATCATCTTTGTAGTTAATAAGTGTAGGACACGAGGGGTTAGTGTACGTGAGGTGTGGAAAATGGTCGGTTTTAGAAAAGGTAAATGGGTGTGTCCTGGAGCTGTTTAGCCCTGCGGGCTTGGGCCTGCCTGGAATGGCGGGCTCGGTCAGCTGGTCCTTTCGTTCTGTGGACCTTTCTTCCGGGTGTTTCTGTGTGGTGTTCGCTCGTGGCTTCTGTGGTGGGCTTCTTGTTCTGGGGCATTTTACTTCCCTCTCCTTCATTATAGGCTCGTCCTCGAGCCTCAAGGGTGAAGTTAAAAGAATCATAGTAATGGTGGGTCATTTTCAGGGTATTTAGAAAGTTCCACCAAACACGAGAGCGACGGTCAGGTTTCTTTTGCAGGTCAATGTATACCTGTAAGAATGTGTCCTCTGTGTTGTGGCGGGCGGCTGCCCGGGCTTGGTGTGGGTGTGGTACACGGGCGAAGTGTCCAGTGGGGGTCTTTACTTTAACCTTTCGTATGAATGGTTTGTAGCTTTCCCCCGTGGGGGTCGGAGTGAGGTGTGTGGGGTTGACAGGAAGTCTGTTTAGTGTGGTGAATGGGTTACTAACCGAAAGGGGATTCGCGCGTGACAACAGGGCTGGGGACGAAGGGGGAATGCGAGTCTGGGTTGTATTTGGTTTTCTTAGGCGGTGTTGTAGGTTGGGAATATATAGTGAGGCAATGCGCAAAATCGGTGTAGGTAAGGTGGGTGAAGGAGGTGTGTGGGAAGGAGGGGGTGTGTGTGTTGTGTGGCTTGGGTCCTTAGTGTCAGAACGGGGTGTTTTTTTTGTATCGCTGTCTTTAAATCTGATGGGTCTGTTGATTATTCTACCTCTGGCGGTCCTGGTGGGAAGGTAGATGTTTGTCGTGGGACTTGAGTCGCTCGACGATGTTTTATAGTGAGGGGAAGCATGTTTTCTAGGTAAATGACATGTGGGAGTTTTCTCGGTGGTGACTTTGGGGGGGGGGTTGGTTGGGGTTCGGTGAGATGAGGAGGTTGGACGGTGTGTGGGGGGGGGTGGGGATCGTGGAGGGGAAAGGGGCGGATGCGGGGGGGGCTAGACGGGTGGGTAAGGAGTGTAGATTTAAGTTGGAGGGTTGGGGGTAGGGGCGTGTGTTGTTTGATGAGGTTGGTGATTTGCTGGTGATTATTCGTCTTCTTTCCCTTTGTGGGGGAGAATTCGACGAAGAAGAAGAAGAAGAGGAGGAGGAGGAGGAGGAGGGTAGTGGTCTGGCAGCCCTACGGAACTTGGTTAGTAGGGTGTGTTTTCTGGAGGTTTTAAACGATGTTTGTCGTGGGCGTAAGTTGTAGCGTGAGGTTACTGAGGTAGATTGTGTGGTGCGGTTGGGTGTGTACTTGGTTTGGGGTGGCGGTGGTGGTTTTCCCACTGTGGTGCCTGGTGGAGGTATGTCAGGGCTAGACGGGAGGGTTTCTGTTGTGGTCGGGGTTGTGGGTGGAGGTTTTTGTACTTGGATAAGTTGGGGAGGAACTTGACTATCAGAAGTGAAAGAAGGTGTCATGGTGGAAGAGGGTGTGATATTGGGGGCTTGGGGTTTGTGGAGGTTAGTTGGGGGGGTATGGTGAGAAAAGATTTGTCGGTTCGGTGCTGGAGGGCTTAGGTCCTTAGGGGTTTGTATGGGAATATTCGTAGCGTGAGTGAGGGGGTGAGTAGGGGTATTTACTTTAGGGTCGGACGTGTGGGGTGGGGTAATGTCTTGTGGCTTTAGAGGTTTAAACGCTCGGACGAATCTAGTTCGGAGCGTGCGAGTTACGCCGTGATAGTCGATGGTGACTTGAAAGGCATTTGGGACTTGTATTACGGTGTAGGGTCCGACATAGCGAGGGCCTAACTTGTTGGTGATAGGGAGGTTGGCTACCATTACGGTGTCATGGATGGCGAAAGGTTTTTTTTCATCGATGTTGTCAGTTTGGTGTCTTGACAGATCTGGGCGGTATGGAGGGTGTTTTGCAGATGTTGCAATGGGTCAATTGTGGAGGTGGTGGAGGGAAGGTGAGCGTGGTGGTGGAATGGCAGTAACAGGGGGGGTACACCGTAAACACGTTCATGAGGGGAAATACCGTCTTCCCGAGGACAGGTGTTCATACCCCACTGTATCATTTTTAGTTGTGATGGCCAGTCTGAGGTATTAAGAGCAATCATTCTTGTACGTAACTGGTTGTTGATGGTGCGATGGCTGCGTTCGCAGATAGCATTTCCTTGAGGCCAGTACGGGGATGAGTGTTTAATCTTGATACCGCATTGTTGGGTGAATTGTTGCCAAACGTGTCCACTAAACTCGGGGGCATTGTCCGATAGAAGAGCAAGGGGAAGGCCGAATATAGGGAACACTTCGGTGGCAAGCAGTGTGGCGACTGTGGTGGCTGTGTGGTCTTTAACTGGGGGGCTATTAGAAATTTTGAATATACGTCTACAAATGTGACGATATAGCGGTTGCCAGCGTAAGAAGGGAACGGGCCCATGATGTCGAGGGATAGGACTTGGAACGGTTTGTTGGCAGAAATGGTACCAGCTGGGCCTGGGGTGCGTGATCTATCCTTTCCCAATAAACACGGTTTGCAGGATTCTGTCACTCGTTGTGCAATTTTGGAGGGGTTGGGGGTCCAGTATTGGTCTGTGAAGATCTTTAACATTTTCTTTTGTCCAAGGTGTATGCCGTTTCCCTCGTGGATGGCAATCATGTAGTCGTGGGCTATGGTGGGGTCCAAGATTATGTGACCAGTGTCTGTGGCAAGTTGATCTCCCCAGCGAGTCAGTCTCCTGAAGACGTTTAACGGTATCCAGGGGGGTCTGATTCGTGCTTCCCAAGATTGAATTAGGGAGGGGGCTGGGGGGGCATTCTGTTCGGAGGTGGGGGTAGATACCAATTGAGTGTTTTGTAAGGCGGCTAGGTTGGTGGGGGGGTCTTTTGGTACTGGCAAACGTGACAGGGCGTCTGCATTAGTATGGAGTTTGCCGGGACGATATTGTATTGTAAAGTCGTAGTCCTCTAGTGTCTCTCTCCAACGTACCAAAATGGCTGAGTTGGTTTCGCACCTACGCTGCCATTGTAAAGATTGATGGTCGGTAATTATTTCGAGTTTTGCGCCTAACACAAATGACCGGAAGTGGCTGAGTGCCCAAATGATCCCTAAGCACTCTCTCTTGGTGGCTGCGTAATTCTGTTGGGGTGGGGTGAGTGTGCAGCTGGCATACGCTATCACATGTTCCTTTCCATCTCTATTTTGAGCTAATACTGCACCTATGGCGTACAGAGATACGTCGGTATAAAGACGGAAAGGTTTCTGGTAGTCAGGGAAAACGACAATAGGGGCTTGGATTAGCTTTTGTTTCAAAGTGTTAAACGCGAGGTCTCTTTCAGGTGTCCAGTCGAACGGGGTGTCTTTGTGGGTAAGTTGGTGGAGGGGTCTGGCTATGGTGGCAAAGTGGGGGACGAAACGTCTGTAGTACGTGGCTAAACCTAGAAACGAACGTACTCCTTTAAACCGTGGTGGGTGGGGTTTGGTTTTGTATGGCTTGAAGTTTCTTTGGGTCTGGCGCAATACCATGTTCAGATATCACGTGTCCGAGAAAATCTACCTTATTCCGGGCAATCACGCACTTTGAGGGTTTTAATTTCAACCCGGCGGCTCGGATTCTTTGCAGGACTTGTCTCAACCTGAGGAGGTGTTCTTCCCAGGTTGGAGAGTACACAATAATATCGTCCAGATAGGCTAGGCAGGTTTCCCAGGTTAGGCCATGCAATACCGTTTCCATCAAACGGGAGAAAGTGGCGGGTCCGTTACAGAGGCCAAAAGGTAGGACGTTAAATTCATAGTGATGGCCACCACTAGTGGAAAATGCTGTTTTCTTTTGGTCCTCGGCCTTGATAGGCACTTGCCAATACCCTGCTTGCAAGTCGAGGGTAGTGAACCATTTGGATCCGTATAGGGAGTCAAGGGAATCGTCTATTCGGGGTAAGGGCGTAGCGTCTTTAATGGTTATGTCATTTAACCTCCTGTAGTCGACGCAAAAACGGGTTGTCCCATCTTTCTTTTTGACTAAGACAACAGGGGAAGACCAGGGGCTAATGGACGGGGTGGCAATCCCGGCCTCTAACATTTCCTGGACTTGGCGTTCCTCTTCCTGACGTTGTATGGGGTTCTTTCTACGGGATGGTTGTCGTATGGGGGGGCCTGTGGTGTTAATGATGTGTTGTTCTACATCCGTCTGTCCGATTTCGGTGGGTTGTTGGGCAAAGACGTCACTGAATTCCATCAGTAGGTCGTACATGCCGTTCTTTTGGTGGTCAGATAGTGTCTCAGGAAGAGGGGGCAATTGGAGGCTGGTAGGGGTGTCGTTACAATGTATGGGGAGGTCATCGAAAGTTTTCGAGATCTCCTATAATGAGACCTTTCGGTAATGTCAGGGGTTCCTCTGAGATATTAGCCACGAGAATGTGGTTGATACGAGCGGGAATGATGGCGGGTTGTAAGAGGCAGCGATGGGGGTTGGGGGATGTGTTAGTGGGGGAAAATACCATGTGAGTTTGGGGTATGGGCCGCAGTTCCACCCATTTTTGATTGTGGGGGGGAATTTGGCATTTATCCTGAACTACCGCTGGGCTAATGATGGTGGGGGATTGACTGGCGAGCAGGTGCTTGGTACTTATAAGGGGGGCAAGGCCACTTTGGTGGGGGTCACGCGTGAGGGGGGGATTAACGGCGCGTGTGAGAGGATCAGTGAGGGGGTTAGAAAACGGGATTTGTTGGAGGGACTGTGGAGGGTTGGTGGGGGAAGCGTTGTCGGTGGCAGTAACAGTTTGTTTAGAGGTTATCTGGGGTTGGTGGGTTTGTCTGTCATGAGGGGGTGAGTCAAGTGTGGGGTTTTGAAGTTTATTAGGGGTGTGAATTGTGGGGGGGTGGAAGGGAGCTACTGACGAAAAACTGTCCACAAGGGGGATTGGGGGGTGGTGTAATGGCTGGGCATTTCTGGGGGCATGGTGGGAACATGGTTGTGCCCCTCGGTCGGCACGCGTGAGGGGGGGATTAACGGCGCGTGCGGGCGGTTCAGAAGGGTGCGAGGTGAGCGAGTTAGAAAACGGGATTTGCTGGGGGGACTGCGGAGGGTTGGTGGGGAAAAAGTTAGGTGTAGAACATGGGTTATTGGTGTAGGACTGGTGTATTGATTTGGGGTTGTTAACATTTCTGGGGGCATGGGGGAAACATTGTTGGGTACATTGGTCGGCATTTTCTCTGGAAACATGTGTACAAAAACATTGGATAGAAATTAGGTTACATATATCAGAGGCTTTCCCGAAAACATGGGAGGATTTTTTCTGGGCAGAGTTACGAGAATTGAGGGGATTACCGAGGGGAGTTGCTTGGACTTGTCTTCTTTCCGTTTGTTGCGGCATTTTTTTTACTGAATTGAGTGAGGTTTTGAGAGATCTCGGGGCAAGGGGGGGTTTTAGGAGTAACCTTAGTGCTAGCTGCAACTTGGTAACCCTGAATCAGGTTTTGTTGGGGGGGGAGGTTGTTTTTTCTTTTTGGGAATGGGTTTCTGCGTGATTGGTTTGTCAGAGGCTTTGGGCTGGAATTTGTTTTTGAATGAGATCAGCCTTTGGCCGCAGTCAATCTGGGCCTCTAGTTTTTGAAGGAGGTCAAGTCCAAGGAAACCATCATAATGTTTACAGTTGGAGGAAAATACTGTAAATGTGTGATAACAACGAGCATGGGGGCCAGGAGTGGTTACTGATAGGGGTAAAGTGTCTCCTAGGAGATTTAAGTAAGTATCAGCAGCTGAGATGAGTTCTGTTTTGGTGTTTAACAAAGGGCCAAATCGTCGGGGATGTTTTTCATAGTAAGATTTGAACAAACATGACTTGGCAGCTCCCGTGTCGATTAGCAAGCGGACAGGAATGTCCTTGATTTTGGCCATGTAATAAATGGGGGCAGTGCGACTAGTTATGGCGTCCCCCGCCGAGCCCATCGTGGGCGGGGGATACTTTAAAAATCCTGGGGGTCGGTATCTACCTCTTCCAGGGTTTCCTCGGTATCATCTGAGGTCATGGTATGGGGGGCAATTTCTTCCTCTTGTCCCCACTCCTCTTCATTTACAGAAATGCGAGGAGTAGAGGGGCGAGGTTTGGCAGAGTCACGAATTTGGTGGAGGGCACACTGAGCATTACAGGCAGGGGAATCATAGGGGTTGATAATGACTAAGGTAGGATTTTTACTTTGGTAGGTGTTGTAGTTGCTGTTCGGTTTGAAGATTCTGCGTGGCTGGGACGGTTGGAACCGGGGTCTACTGGGTTGGGGCTTGCCGGAAGGGTAGGTGGGTCTGTTGTTGAAAGATGAGGCTGGGTAGGCATTCTTGGGGTTTTGGTGGTTGGTTTGCTGCGGGTGCGTGGGAAACCTCTTGATTGCAGCGATTTGGGTGGGTGCTTCTGTGCGCACGGCCAAAATACGTCGGATCGTGATGAGGTCTTTTTTGTATTCGACGAAATCGTGCACCCGGAAATGGTCTTTTACTGCTGAGGGCAATATTATCACAAGGTTGACCAGAATTTGCTGTTCTTGTTGGATTTTGGTCAACGTGGGGAAAGAATTTTTTATGTGTTGGGCAAGCTTACTGACTGTGGCATCTAGATCGCCTTCGAATTTCGTGTCTAGGATACGGGTGTGGGCCACGAAAACGCCCAACGAAGGTTTAATGGCTTCTATCACTATTGTGCGAAATTCGTTCCAGGTGAGATCAGCGCGCACTTGATAGGCCACCAGGGAAACGGCTTTTTCCCAGGTATGGTAATGTTACGGCTATTTTATGTGCGTCCGTGGTATAAGTAATGTCAACTAAGGATTTCACTATGTCCATGAATACTTCGATCCCATAATTTGTTTCCTCATAATTTGGGATGAAAACGTAGTTAGGTTGCGCCATGATGTTCTCGTGTTCTAGCTGTTCCAAACTTGCAATGTAATGCAACCTTTTATCCGAATCACGAACCACCGCTGCCGCCAATGTTATGCCCTGTTTTTCTACAGGTTTAACTTGGGTAATGTGAGTTCTGAATGACTGGGTATAGAAGGCTGCATGCACAATACAAGGTATGAGGAATAGAGAACACAAAATAAACACACAGTAACACGACACAAGTTCACGTTTATTGAAATAAAGAAATAAAGAGCATAGAAAGATAGTTATATTTGCACAAAACAAATGATAGAAGGGAACTGCTAGCATTTGCGGATTTGGATGGAGCCTAGTCTCCCACTTCCAACGTTCAGGTATATTCTTCTGATCACGGGTTTAATTAGCAAGTTTATATTTTACTGGAAGACCTCAATATATTCGTATAATTCACTGTCACTGATTTTACCTCTTGCTGGCTGGTCGCGTGCCCACGTAGCAACTCACAGTTAGGATTAGACGCGTATATTATAGAACACGGAAATCTCTAGCAACCTCATGGGGGTACTGAACTAAGTTTGATATTCTTAAGGCAGAAATATGTAGAACACGAATCAGTGGGCGAACGTTAGATATCACTAGAGTTTTAATATCTGAATAAGGTAATTACGAGAGTCAAGGTCGCCTGTTAATAAAAAAAACACTGATCGCTTAGTACGTCCCAAATGGAATGGTTAAATATGAATTACACTGGGCAAGGTCTTAGCCACTTTATAGAAAGTTAATAGGTGCGTATCAAGCTAGTACTATAACACTTAGTACTAGTAACATGAATCTTGAATAGTATGGGTAGATCTGGTCCTGGTTATCTTGCTTCCGGTGATGTTGGGGGCTAACGACTGGTTCCTCGGCCGTCCAGATGGTCCAAAATGTAGGAAGTTCTCAAGTCGGATCTCTTGATGATCGTTGCTGGCTACACACTTATATACCCACGAATTTGTGCGAAGGTGTTAAGGTGCACGTTAGGACTTGTACATGGACAGATGCTTCTATCAGTCTTCTCTGCCACGGAGTCTGCCGGATCTGGAATCTCTCAACTCCGGAACAACACAAGGGCAGAGCTAGAGGTAAACTGCAGGGTAGTGACCACTGGTTGGTGTCTAGCTTTCAACTGATTTGACTGGGGGCGGGAGGTAGATTTATAGGCTCGGTTCTGGACCCTGCAGACAGTAGGGATCTCGAGTCTTATGGACTTAATTGAGCTCTCAATAGATATGGGGACTAGGTAAGATGGTATTTACTGTTGTGGCACAGGGCGATAGGAAGCCTTTATATTTTCATATAACTGAGCCTTAGTAAGAGGTACTATTTTGGCTATACTGGACGTATTTAGGGGAGAGAGACTGGATCTACTTTGCGAGGAGGATGGGGACAGCTGTGATAGGAGTGTCTCTCTAGATTGTTCAATCTTCATTCTATGGTATAGCTGAGGTGCTAATTTAGTGATCAGAGCATGCAAGAAAGGTAAATGGTTTATTGTGAGGTAATAGAGGTTAGTAAAGGTGTTAGTCATTCATGGTTAGTTCATTGAAGAATTCCTGTGCTACCTGGCAATGACTCGAGAGTCAAAACAGGGGCCAGGTATACCTCCGCGGGGGTGGGGGTCTCCCTCCTCGGGTGGGCAAAAAGGGGGGGCTGGGCGCCCTCTCTGATATAGTCGTCCGGCGGCTGTGGCTAGGGGCTTGCCATATCACCAGTGTTTGTAATAACCCTCTGTGTATGAGACAGATGTGAGTGTCTTTAATACCAAAACCGAAGGTGCCTTAGCTAGCTGGTTTTACTCGGCTGGTTGTTAATTGTAGGGTTTGCTGGATATGGTGGAGACTGGGTTGCTAACTCTGCCACATTTATCTGGAAGTATGACAATAGAAGTTAGTTACTGGCGGGGCGGCTAGCCTCGCACCGACGACCATTGGGTGCAGGGTTGTGAATGTGTTGTAAGAGAATAGATGGCATGCAAGGGGCTAGTAAGTTCTAATGTTGTTCTGGCCTACTAAGTGAAGGTAGGCTGGATAGGAGTATATATAAAAAAGGTTGGAGAGCGTTAGTAACGGACAATTCAAGGATCTTCAAGAGGTATGAGAGAGAGGCTAGGTCGGACAAGAGTCGAGAAGCGCGGGTGTCTTAATGAAAGGGGGGGGAGAGTTCAAGGGCTACAGGGAAATTTGGCCCCTAAGGTCCCTGGGCGTGGGGGTGGCATTAGGCTACAATTGATATGGAAGTTTGAAAAGGCAGTAGAATACGTTAGCCAAATGCTACCGGGGAATGCAACTATGGGGTGGTATATGAGTCTGGAAAAGATAGAGTTATGTGATCAGTCAGAGGGTTATGGATACTATTAGTTGGCCCTGGGAACTGCGTTTTCTATTAAATATAAAATACCAACCACAGTGGCAGTTTGTAGGGGTACTTAGTTATTGTTTCGGGGTACTTATGACAGATACTGATAACCAGGTTATCTTATATAATCTCTGGTTGGGGTAAGAGGTGTAAGACACGAAGTAAATTGGCGTAGTGTGGACTGTGGATACGAAGGAGGCAAGGGGAAGACGTATGACAATTGTGGAAAGTAAATGGAAAAAGGTGAACACAATGGCGGATAAAAATACTTAACCTGAGGGTTGCATACATAGATTTATGGGGGGATGGGTCTTCAGAAGCTTAGTCTGGCAAGACAAGATTTTAGGGAATGTTAATATTAATACTTAGTTACTAGAGGAGCAATGCAAGGGGCGACTGAGCACGGGTTACATATATCTATACTCGTCATGGAAAATGATATAAGAGATCTAGGGACAGCGTGGGTGCTTTAACTTCTAAGATATATAACATCTACTTCTCGGATGCAAGAACATACATAGATATAATTATGGCTGTCTGATGTGTTGGCATGGCTCAACGTCGGGACAGGCATGGGTGTTTTTAATATGAATGTATATTCCTGTTCATCATCTTTGTAGTTAATAAGTGTAGGACACGAGGGGTTAGTGTACGTGAGGTGTGGAAAATGGTCGGTTTTAGAAAAGGTAAATGGGTGTGTCCTGGAGCTGTTTAGCCCTGCGGGCTTGGGCCTGCCTGGAATGGCGGGCTCGGTCAGCTGGTCCTTTCGTTCTGTGGACCTTTCTTCCGGGTGTTTCTGTGTGGTGTTCGCTCGTGGCTTCTGTGGTGGGCTTCTTGTTCTGGGGCATTTTAGTACGGTACATAACAACATAAGAACATAAGAAAATGGGAGTCTGCAGAAAGCCGATTGGCCTAAGCAAGGCAGATCCCTGTCCCACACAACCCCAATTACAAAGCCCAATTATAGGCTCAACACTCTAATACCCTGAGGATCATCTTACCAAACCGGTTAGAGATTAACGCAGGATTACGGGGGTCTGCAGAGCGCTGATTGGCCCAACCCGGCTGATCCCCCTTCACACCCAACCCTTCTCGTCCATATGCTTATCCAATTTTTTCTTAAAGCTCCCTATCGTTCTTGATCCCACTATATCACTTGGTAGCCTATTCCACCCATCTACAACTCTGTTACCAAACCAATATTTGCCTATATCTTTTCTGAAACGAAATTTATCTAATTTAAAACCATTGGTACGAGTTCTTTCGCTATCACTGAGCTTTAGTACATTTGTCATGTCCCCTTTGTTAATCCCACTAACCCACTTGAACACCTCTATCATATCCCCTCTAACTCTGCGTCTCTCTAACGAATGTAAACCTAATTTCTTCAACCTTTCTTCATACGGAAAATTTCTAATATTATGGATCATTTTTGTCATTCTACGCTGAATTCTCTCCAATGAATCTATGTCCATTCTGTAATAAGGACACCAAAATTGGACAGCATAATCCATATGGGGTCTCACTAATGACAAGTAAAGTATTAAGATAACATCAGCAGTTCTGTTACTCACACTCCTAGAGATGAACCCGAGAATCCTGTTTGCCTTATTACGAACGCTTATACACTGTTTTTCTAGGCTTCAAATCATTGGCTAACAAACACACCTAGTATCTTTCTCGCAGTCCGAATTTTCTCATTCCAAATTAGGTAGTTTATTTTTAACATTTGTTTGCATCTTCCCTATCTTTAATACCTTTGCATTTGTCAATGTTAAACTTCATCTGCCAATTTACTGACCATTCATGTAAGGTATCTAGATCCCTTTGGAGGCACTCTATATCGCTATCTGTATCAATTGATCTCCCCATTTTAGTATCGTCTGCGAATTTACTTATCCTACTAGTTATACCTAAATCTAGGTCATTTATGTATATAAGAAACAACAGGGGACCTAATACCGATCCCTGGGGGACACCACTTTTGACTGCTCCCCACTCTGACTTGGTACCATTTATGCTGACTCTCTGTTCCCTACCAATTAGCCATGACCTAATCCATCCCAACAACGACCCTCCTATTCCATGTGCCTCAACCTTTCTCATCAATCTCTCATGAGGGACTCTGTCGAAAGGCTTTACTGAAATCTAAATATATAATATCATATGACTTGTCACTATCTACTGCTTCATATACCTCTGAGAAAAAGCTAAGCAAATTAGTAAGGCACGAACGTCCCTGAGTGAATCCATGCTGAGAAGAATTTATTAAAGTTAATTTTTACTAAGTGGCTTCTAATTTTTCCTAGCAATAATAGACTCTAGCAACTTTCCTATGATTGATGTGAGGACTAATGGGACGGTAATTGGATGGGCTATCGATTATCACCTTTTTTGAAGATCGGAACTACATTTGCAAGCTTCCAAGCTTCTGGAACTAAACCTGTTTCCTAATGACTTGTTAAATATAAATGCTAATGGACTACTTAACTCATCTCTGCATTCTTTTAATACTCTAGCATATGCCTCGTCAGGACCAGGCGATTTTTGAGGTTTCAGTCTGTCAATTTCCTTAAGCACATCATTTCTCTTATACTAACTGTACTTAACATATTTTCTATACTATCACTATATACCATATTGACTTCTGGAATCTGTGCCAAATTTTCATTAGTGGAAAACGGAAAGAAACTGACTATTTAATGTACTGCACATTTCTAAATCATTTTTTCTGTTATTTCTCCTATTGAAGTTTTTAGGGGGCCTATTACATCTCTAACCTTAGATTTATATAGTTGGTAAAAAGCTTTAGGGTTATTTTTTTGAGTCGCTGGCTATCCTTATTTCATAATTTCTTTTTGCTTTCCCTAGACTAGACTTTCTATATCCTCTGACCTCCATAGGGCCTATGCCCTTGCTAATCTGAATAAAATCGTCTGATAATAGCCAAAAACAGAACATAGTGCGTATTCAGATCTTGACAGGGTTAAACTATGTTGGTGGTGTAATGGTTTAGATGCTTAAGTTCTGGGTGTGGGTGTGGTGTCCCGAGTTGGAATCCCGGGAGGACCATATGCTTTCATTGGTATACTCAAGTACATTGGCGTTTGTAATGGAGGATTAATGTTAAGAACAGGGGGGTGTTACGTATTATTAAATACCGTACGGTACCGG